>CM063737.1:9694543-10294543 GCA_032441825.1 Chaetogeoica ovagalla
TCTTCTTCTTCTTAATGTGCCGATCCGTTTCGGATGTTGGCGATCATCATTGATATACGAGTTTTATTAGTTGCACTCCGGAATAGTTCTACTGAATTTTTATCGAACCATGTTCTCAGGTTGGCTAGCCATGATAGCAAAAGATCTTCTTCCAGGCGATCTTTTGCTATCTATTTTCCATTGTAGGATACATTGGAGAAGATCATATCTACGCTTGTTTCGCATAATATGTCCTAAGTACTGGAGTTTTCTGCATTTAACTGTTATCATTAATTCCTTTTCCTTTCCCATTCTACGCAATACCTCAATATTGGTAATTTTCTCAGTCCATGATATTCTCAAAATTCTTCTGTATAACCATAGTTCAAATACATCTAACTTATTCGATGTGGCTTTGGTTAGAGTCCACGTTTCTGCACCATACAAAAGAGTCGAGAACGCGTAGCATCTCAGTAGTCGTATTTTTAAATGTAGAGATAGGTTGTGGCTCTTGAATGACGCACTCATTGAATTAAATACATTTCTGGCTTTTCCAATACGACACTTGATTTCTTCTGCGTTGTCCCATTGTTCGTTAATAATGTATAAATGTTGTATAAAATATAAGTATTCTTATTTCGTGTCGTTCTGCAAAAACATTCCAAAAAGCCGCGACTGCTACCGCTTTGTCATTTTTATCACAGGTGGTCCCTGTTAGAAGACATCATTTTTCACCACATTTACAGTAATATTATATGTTCTTGAGTGTGGTTTCGCATCGTCCGATTCTTGTTCTTAATCGACATTTAACGCATAACCGTTTCCAGTCCTTTCCTTTAGGCAAATCTTGTTTTTTTAATTTCTCTCGTGGCGTGTTTCTTTCATCGGTTGATTCTTTATTTTTCCGTTGGGTTCTTTATTGGTTGGATCGCGTTAAAAATAAAAAAACAGATTTTTCTAAATTCGAGTCGTCGTTCAGGTGAGTTCTTTCCGCACACCCAGTGTTGGTGACGGGAATCGTTTAATCGTTTGTGTCGTTCCGTCACTGATGCGATCATTCTCCAAATATCTGGTGAAGCTGTTCTTGAGAGAATACTCGTATTTTCTCAATCGGTGTTCAAAGCAGTATTTCACGTGGTATGATCCATACGGGGGACAGCATATTCAGCTGTTATGTAGCTAAGTTCTTTCAACGAATATATATATATATATATACAATGTGAGTAATAGTATGTATCGGATTTCTATACACTGCGCGATATAATATTTATTAACACGAAAATATCGTACTTTAAATTATATAATAAATTAATGTTATTTCTGTTCAATTTATACGGTATTTCTCGTTGTATTTAACGTGCAGATACGCAGTTTTACGTCAATTTATATCGAAATTGTTAAAGTTTTGGGGTCCGTTCGTTATTCCATGCCATGTGTGTATGTATTATAAACTGTGTTTTACTATAAGTAAAAACTTTGCGCGCTCACATAAAATCATATTTATCGCCGAGTCGGTATTATATTTTGTATATTTATATTATTCGTATATTATACGTCGTCGGTGATCGAAACTTAACGCGCGTCATTGTGTCAATTCCAAAACTCTAACGACAATACCTCTCGTTATATAATTTTATAATATAGCATAACGCGTCGCGTACATATTGTTTCGCACGGTACAATAATAATATTATATTATATAATATATCGGTAATATGTCAACGATCAAATCGTTCTCTGTACACAGAGTTAAAACTTAATAGGGCGAAACAAGAGAGAGATTTTTATTTTTTACGTAATTATAAATCTGTATTAGGACTTTTGTATAAACGCACTTTTTCTTTAAACGAGACGATTTCTGGAATGCGCGTGTGTGTTTTGCGTGATCGTTTGATAAAAATATGATTGCGTATTCATAACCTAAACAGATACGGTGTCTTGCAGATGGAAATGTACGGCGCGACTTTAGATTATTAAAAACACCTCAAACGTCAAAAAATTGCGTAATAAAACGTTAATTCCGATAAGTAATTTGAATACACTCGAGCATTTTTTCATTTTTCTTTTTACTAAAAGTAGACTGTTTTGATTAAACGAACGGATGTTCAAAAATGTAAAAATTCCACGTTAAAAATCGATTCCTCGGAAAATTCCTCAAATCAATTTTCAAAATTAAATTTGGTTTCTAGATTATACGTTTAAAAACAGTATTAAAAAAAATAAAAAAAAAAAATACGCACTTTCCGTTTTTCGTATATAGTTAACGTCAAAAGCCGAATTCGTTTTTTCAATTTTCTTTTGAGAAATATTTTGAATTTCGCGCATAAAATAAATGGGTTTTCGTTTAAAATTTCGATGAAAAAAAAAATACAAAATTTCGAAAAAAATTCGATAGGATTTGGAAATTATATGATTGAAATCGGTTTTTTTTCTCACCGATTAAAACCAATAATATTTATATAATTAATGTAGATTTTTTTTTTTTTTACATATATAAACTTAACTTTGCGCAGAAAAACAAAATTAACGAAACAATTAATATTCGTCCACAGGCGTTTTGACTGAATAATGTGCACACGTTTTATCGTACGTAATACAACTCTATAATGCACGCAATATAAATCAACCTATTCGCGCGAGTTAATAACAATAATATTAACTAAACACCAACTATATTTATTATTACGATATAGTTTCACTACCATTAAATTCGCGTTTGAAACGAAATATATTATAGTTTGTACAACGCGCGCGCGCGTATTGTAACGTGTAGATGAATTTTCCCGTTTAGAGCATGTGTATGCGCGCGTGCGGATAAATGTATATAATATAATGCGCGATACGGTCAAAAGTTGTTTTAAAATATAAATAAAGCATTAGAACCGAGCGAGAAACGCGCGTTCGGCTGGGAGAGAAATCGAAAACGTCCGGGGTAACAACACGCGAAACGTATGTTATTAAAACGAGATTTATTCAATATTGTATTATATAAATTCGGCCGAAAATTTTATACGAAACTTATTATACGTTTCGGCGAACGAATATAGTGTACGCGGTATACGTAAACAAAAATGAAAAATGAATGCGCGTTTGTACGAAATATAGAGTTATTTTTATAACTTATGACGTATAAATGCCGATAAATGTTCGGTGATACTTGGGGGGCGGTTTTTAAAAAAAAAAAAAAACACACATTTCCATTCCGGAAGGAAAACGAAAACGGATGTTTATTTATTATTAATATTACTTTTTGAGAAAACGAGAGTATAGAGAGAGAGAGAGAGAGAGAGGGAGAAAAAAAAACACCGAATTTTCGTTCTCCTTGTTGCGAATAAAACCGGGCGCAGCTATTTCTACGGTTTTTAGCGAATAATTTATCATTTTAATTTTTTCGTGACTTGTTTGAAATTTTACGCGAATACGACGAACGATAAAACTCTTTAGATTCCAGCGGATTCTAAACCTAAACCGTTTTGTCGATCGGAATATAAAAATATTATTTTCCCGCGGCGCGAGAGATAAAATAATTCACCGAATCGTGAAATTCCCTTGTGCGTCTAGAACTGGGCGCAAATCGCGTGTACACACGTAGTAGTGACAGCAGCGCTCGTATTATTATAATTTTAACTAAACGTAGAAGTTATTTAATTTACATTGTTTGCAGAATCAATAACAGAAAACTTGCGGGAGAACAAAGGATAAAATCCCCGTGCGTCGTTTCGCGTTTAAACAGCGATGCGAACCTCTCTCTCTCTGTGTGTGTATAGCAGCGCCGCGGCGGAGGCGGGTCGATCGCAGTCGTTGTGTTCAGTTTGTAATGTTTCGGCTGCAGGGTACTCTATACGTTCCGATAAATAATATATTTTCGTGTATTAAAATTTTAACTACTGTTCGTGGTGTTTTAGTCGCAAATATGTTTTGACGGGATTTTTTCTCTTTCCGTGTTCATTCCCTCTCTCGTGTATTAACAACAGGGGCTGCTCGGGCACGTGCGACTGATATATGTGCGCTATAACAATACGATCGGGAAAATCGTTATTAATACGCCAAGGGGGGGGGGGGGGAAATGAAAAACCAATTGAAAATTCAATACGTATTGGAGAAAACGAAAAATAATTCTCGCGGAAACTTATGACAATCGTACACTGAAAATCGCTTGAAATTTATGCGCAAATGTGCGTTATTTGAGTGTTTGACACTCGGGATCGTAAGACGAATTCCCAATTCTATTGCTCCTATACCGTTTCCGATAACAACTGACGAATTCCGGTTATTATAATCGTAAATCGTTTATTTTTAAAAGAATTCCCCCCGAACATCGCCTTTGAATCGAATTCCATTTCATCTTTTACACGAATTCAACCGTAAAAATAATACACGTAATAAATACGCGGTTTTGTTCTAACCCGATTATGAAATACACTCCGGTCGTTTCCAATCGACTTCAATACCTTACTATTACGTAATATATATTATAATGATATCGGGAAAGAACGTGAAAAAAATCGCGGCAGCCGACAGGCGAGGTGTGTGAAACGGATTGGCGATTTCGGACTTTTTCGAAAATCGTCTCTTTCGCCACATCGTAACCACGATTTTTGATAAATAACTCATGAAAAAAATTAAACATTACACAATTTTATGTATCTAACGTAAAACGTATAAATATAATTAGTCTAATAAAGATCAGATTGTCCAGAGTTTTACTTACGCGGATGGAAAATAATGTAAATTAATCTGGAATCAATCTGGAATACACTTACAAAACATTTAATATTTATTTAAAAACAAAAAAAAAAATTTGTTTTCAGGATAACTGGACCTATTCGAATTTATCCGAATACAACGGGTTTTAGACGGTTGTACAAGAGAAATTCGCGGACGTCGTTTTGGAATTTCGTTGCGGCCGCCAAAACGAATTTGTCAATGTGTTCGTCCGCTCGATTTTCTCTCTCTCACTCTCAACGTTACGTACGCTATACACTTTCCTTTTCTTTCAATATAACATTATAATTTATAATCATTTAAACATAATATATATGCTGTCGAGTTAATTTTGAAAAATAAATAAATGTATTTTTCCTCATCCGACTCCTCGTAAAATATTAAAACTCCCTCCGAATTTCATCGAATTAATTTATATATTATTAAATAAGTCGTGTAAAAAATTCACATACTTATATATGTATATATATATAATGAAAATCGTAATCGAATAAGGTGTAAAACAAAAAAAACTACACTTGCGGTAAAAAATATTAAGAATATACAAAATATTTTATTGAAAATTGTCCGCGATTGGTCTAAGGAAAACGACGATCGAAATATTGTCGTATAAAAAGTATTGAACGGACATCTGACGACAAATGACGATATTATTAACTTATTATATTGTCACCGTTTTAATTACGGGACGATAAAAGCGTTTCGACGTTTGCGGTTTTTTCGTCGCCGCTCATTTTATATACTATTTTGCAAAATGTATTTTATTCGAGTCATGCTGCACGACACGTATAATGTATGCGCATATTTCTTCAAAAACAAACCACAAATCAAAAACACGTCATCGCTCGAAGCGAATATGTTGCTGAACGTTTGCGATATGAAATCAAAAAAGAAAAAAAAACGAATATTCTTTTAAATGTTTAAAACGAAAGTTTTACAAATTCTTAAATATCGCACGGAACGAATACATACAACTACGTGGAATATAGTGACGAAGTAGCTTATCGACTCACAATATAATATTTTAATACCGTCATACGTTTTGCTATAAATTTGTTTCCTCGTGGCTATATATCAATTAACAAAACAATAATACTAATAATTTTATTAATGTACTGTAAAAAAAAAATGCTCGTTTTTCGGTTGTATTTATTTTCTTAACATTAGTGGAAAATCAAAAAAAAAAAAATTGTTTTTTTTCCAATGTAAATTATTACGATTTCTGTGGATGAATGTCATTATATATATATGTGACTGAAATTCGTGTACGGCAAAGCAGTATAAACGTTGCAATATTTTATAGGTGTAAATTGATTTTTTCGCGCATTGCTCGTCGATACTTTCAAAAACTGTCATTTTTGCTACGCAAATCTTTTTTCTTTCCTATATTAAACTGTTGTAATATATAGAAATCACGTTGTAAAATCGAGTTGAGCACAACGTTTTTTTTTTTGAACAGTTCGACGTGTACCAACGACTTTTATTCGTGAAGTATTATGTGAACTCGTGAACGATTCTCACAAAGGTTTGTTACGTTGATTTATTTTTTCAAATCAATCGTAATTGGCGAAAAACAAAATCTATTACAATAATATTATACAATACTCATCGCGGTGACGAAAACTAATTAATCTGCGGAAGCAAAAAGTGACTGCTACACACGTCGGATACGCACAGTCATATCATAGTACAGTAAGAAATACATGAGATGTCACGAATTGTAATTTATACGAGGAAAAGACGAAATCCGTCATTGACTTCGAACGGATATTAAAAATCCGTCCGAGTCTCGCGTTTATATAAACAATATTGTGTAATAACATACGTTTATTTGCGCGTATTCGTAACGAGAATGAATTCGTAATAATTGTCTCAGACGGTTTGTCGCTTCGTGATTGAAGTCGATTTTAGTTTAGTTTTAGAAAATAAAAATGTACTCCAATTTTAATTTTTTATAAAAAGAAATTACTCATTGTAATATAATACGCGTGGAAGTGCATTCGGTTGTTTATTCATAAGCGTTTTAAGTTAAAAAAAAAAAAACAAAAACGTGAAATTGAGGGTGAGCAACGTAATACATTACAGCCGCGTAACTCAAAATATTTTCATACATAAACGATATAAATGATCGGTCGTAGTCATTTGTCTTATACGCTTATTACTTATATATAAATACAAAAAATATGTATAAAATATTACGTATTACGCGTATATACTCGTATATATACATTGATACATTTACACACGAGTTTCGGTTAAAAAAGGAAACAAAATATACGGTAACGCGTATAAATCGTTTAACGTCACACGTAAGGTACAGAGTAAGTCAATCAGTGGTTATAAGTCCTCGAATAAAATAACTCCGTTGCAAACAGCCGTGTGTTCCGCCAGTTTTCCAGAAGAAAATGCCTGCAGTTAGATAACGTCAATTTAAAAAAAATTGTTTCAAACTTTTCGAATAACCTTTTATCTTTTTGTGTGTGTGTGTGTTTATATCAGTTTATTCTTATCCGCTTGTTTCAGAAGAAAAACTATTTGAAGTGGATACGAATTTGCCAAGTTATGGCGCATAAAGTGTATGATACGCGAACACTACGGTAGCGACGCGCAAATGTCTATTACGTCGTATCTATAGTATTGATTTAGTTATAATTTTTCAAAACGATAGAAATTATATGGTAAAGTAGAATTGATTTCTGAAAAGGATTAATAGTAGTTGGAACACGTACTTATTAATAGGGGAAAAAACTCAATACACTCTTTTGCAGTAATTTATATCGTTCGATTGGAATATTATTTTATTATTAGAAAAAAATCGTTTCCAATAAATATTCGTCTGTTGCTGTGAGAGATATAGTTTGGTTGGCGATTTACGACAAATAAGCGGAACAAAAACAGTAATTACAAAAATAACGACTAACAATACAAATAATACTGCTTAAGGCGATTACAACGATTGACGTACAAGTATATACTAAGTCTCTACTATATACATATAGTACTAGCACTAGCGTATTAGGACTAATGAAAGGTCGATTGTTGATAATGAATGTTTTTTTTTGTTGTTTAAACCGTATTTTCGTGTGTTTTATGTGTTGGAACGGCTATAACCAACAATGATTTTATATATCCCAATGCTTTGGAAATTAATTGAGTTTCCCATTAAAGAGCGAATCGACGTCGAATTGTAATTTTCGAAAATCTCATAAAATCTATTTAAATAGAGCTGCTTTTTTTTTTTTTTTTTTACAGAAATGAGATTTTTAAACAGATATGAACGAACAGCACGAAATAACCACGTCAACAAAATATAATTGTCAAGAAAAAAAAAATGTATTAATGAACCGGGATGGAAATGTAGAAGAAAAAAAACATCGTGCATGGAATGTAAACGAGATCAAACAATTAAACGGGAAAGGAAAGTAGTCACCAGACAGCGCTATGACACAACATAGAAGGCGTGGCAGGAATGCGCATATAAATAGTGGTCAGAAACAAGCTGACTGCTCAGTGTAATCGCGTAAGTCAGACACGCGAACTGCGCGTACACCGAAAATGAACCGCCAATGGTTCCGTAACGTCAAACCGAAATCGATAACATGTTTAATAATCAAAAAACTACAATTACTTTATATTAAATATTAATGTATTTATTTTTCTATTGTAAAATTACAGGTCACATAACGACGAAATTAATATTTCCAATAAAAATTTTAAAAGCGTATCCTTATTTCATCACGCGGGTACAACAACCGGGACATATAGTGATTTTTTTTTTTAAAGAATTATACTTTTTTTTTGTCGTCGACGTTTGATTTTGTTAATTCGCATGGAAAATCCTCGTGTATAATATACCGATGAAAAGTCGTGGTGTTCTTCGCAAACATCTCCCGCTTATACCTGCGAAAAACAAGGTAAGCAGATTTTCAACGGGGCCGATGGAGGCGAACGGAGGACTGACTGACCGAGAGTCGGTACGGATGCGAAAACTTTACGCCATACGGTCCCTTTAAGTCTTTTAAAGTTTTCCGAACTCTCGTATTTTCTTTTCTCATTATTTCGCCCGTTCTTTTGTGCGATGTTTCGTCCGTTCCCAGTTTTCGTCGACGGGCGAAGACTTATTCTCGTGTGAACCGTTTGCAAACTCCTCCGCTGCTGCTGCTGCTGATGATGATGATGATGATGACGACGGCAACGACGAAATTGCTCTACACCCGGTCGAGTTTCTCGTAGACGAATAATAAATATAATATATTACGTGTCGACGAATAAATTACGTCGTACTCTAAGGACCGGGGCCCATTTGTCAAGTACATATTAATATAATAATGTGCGTTTATGCGCTTCTCAGTCTTGGCAGGGATCGAGTTGCCTATTATATTTCCCAAGGCCTTGTCGCGCGTTCTCGCACGCGTATACACTATATACATATGATTCGTCTTTGACATATTATTAACCCTTTGGGGTAGTCCTGGCACCTCTAACAGTATAGTTTCGTATCGCAATATACGCGCTCAAGACCATTTTACTTAAGCACCCGAGGTTCGTGTAAAACGTCAACACTGTAAATATTAAATACAATCGTAGCTGAATTAATCGGAATGTAACAAGTCCGTTGTAAAAGACCAGAAACGTGAAAATTGAAGTCATTTAGTTTTTGCACCGCGAAACGATGGCGTAATTAGAATTAGATCACAGAGGGGGAATGTCGATATTTCTTCGTAAGAACAAATACAAACAATTTTTTAAAAATAAATTTGTGTTCAGTTAAATGGATGGAAAAAAAATTATAACAGATTTAAAATATTTTTTTTTCCCCCGTTTCGTTGAGTATATTCTGGAGACGTATCGGCGGTACATTTTAACAACTGCCACGGCATAGGCATACGTTAGATTTAATCGATTATAACGTGAAAATAACGCATTTATCCAACACTCAGGTTCTCCAAAACCGTTCCTCCATCTCGCATTCGCCGTCTGTTGACCGTATACAAACGCGCGGTCCGTTTTTCGATCGAATTCTTTAACAGTGCGCAGATGATTTTGATACCATCCCAGTTCGCACGAATTTGATCGGACACGCTTATATTTCGTTTCAGAATTCCATTTCACTAATTCTACTACGCTAAAAAAAAAAAAAATCATCGATTCGAAGAATTCGTTCGTATTGGTGTTTTTATCCGTTATACTATCGATGGGTTTTAAGTGACTCGAGATTTTCCGAAGGAATTCGATACGAGATGAAATTTATTTTCCACCCGCGAGATTTACGGAAAACCTCTTGTCGTCTTAATTGCATTTTTGAACTCCGCAATTATTGGAACGAATTTTCGTTATAAAACGATTAGACAAAAGTGCCGACGAGTTTTATTACGAGGGGGGGGGGGGAGAAAGAAACCGTTTCTTGTTTTAAAACAACGTTTCATATCACTCACGTCAATAAGAGTCGGTATTATTTTTCGTTGAGCAAAATATTGACGATATTATCGCGCGAATCGCACGAATTTAACGAGCGGGGAAAAAAAGCGAATTAATACAATTTGATTTCTCGGGGAATAGTCGCGCGCATTTCGATAATTTCTTTTTCGTTTCATAAATTTGTTTCCTGAGGTTATACGCCTCGGATCAAAAAAAAAATAAAAATAAGTGCTGCTCTCGAAATAAACGAGACAAAACGTTATCTCTCGCGCGCGTATAACGAATTTATGTTGTTGGCTTACGAAACTTTTCCTCCCTAAATACGGGAATTAAGAAAACGGTTAGCCCTTCTTTCCACCGTTCGTCTCGCCTGTGCCCGCCGCCGAACGGCATAAAAGCGGAGAAAAAGTATACGTGTGTCTGCGAAAATTACGAACGGACGTTTATAGTATTTTAGATATTATTACGATAAACATATTTTAGATATAAAGTTTTTTACTCGTATACACGGTTATTGTATATATATATATATAAAAGAAAAAAAAACGTAAAAATTATTTAGTTATAAAAATAAGAGAGTAATAATAATTTTACCGTGCGTCGTCGTCATACGATAAAAGTTATTCGTGAAAATAAATCACTTATTAAGATATTTTGTAAAAAAAAAAAAAAAAACAAAAATGTATTCAAACTTTTTTTTTTTTTACTTTTAATATATTTTTGAAAAACTCGAGTCCGCAATTAACTATTGACGATATTTTTGAATTTTTAAACAAATGAAAAACGTTTATATAGAATAATCTTTAACGGCGTATAAAAAAAAAAAAAAAAAAATGACGTTGTACAAGTGTGTTTAATTCGTTTTAAAATATTTCTTTTGCGCGCGCAAAAACAAAAAAAAAACCCCCCGATTTAAAACGAATAAAAGTGAGTTTTATTTGTTTATTCGATTTTTAAACCGTAATACGCATTATTAAGAGCGATCGTTCAATCCTTCGAACCGATGCGAAATATATTGTATTTCATGAGCCGCGCGTTTATTATGCGTTTCGTATACAAAAGCGTGCACACGTATTATAAACGTTTTCGTAGCGGATTAAACTTTATATTATAATGACTGTAAACGAAAGCAACGCGGTTTAGAAATTAAGAACCGCATTTTAATTTCAATTTGTTTGGAAACAGTTTGTAGAAGAAGTGTATTTTAACCGGAAACAACGCAGTTAGATTAACGAGTGAGAGAGAGAGAGCTGGTGCCGGACATTTATAATATTTTGCATATATATATATATGCGACGCATTTATATAAGCGTTACGAATTTTCATTCTTTATAAATACATATTGTAGCTATGTACAACGAGATCATCGTTTATATTTTATTTGGGGGGAGGGGGAGTCCATGATTAGTGGTGGAAAGGACTCGAATTTGCGAAACGTTTTCTGCAGGAGTGATTGCTTTCGATTCTTTAAAATGTACACATATTTATATATAATATATGAATATATTATATTAAATAAAACAAAAATTACTCAATTTTTCGTGCATGCGATGATATTGACGTCTAATAAATGGCATTGCTTATACACACACACACACACACACACACACATATATATATATATATATATATAGAGAGAGAAAGAGTGTGTTTTCTTTCTTATAAAATTTCTCACTACATCCAAAACTTACGAGTACATATTTTAAATCAGAAAATAATATTATCACAAGATTCATATCAATCACTAATAATATATAAAATATTAAATCTTTAAATTAAAAAAAAAAAGTAATAGTTAAATGTTGCACTACGTATATGCTATTTTCGAAAAATAACATTTCCCCGAATACTTTATATATTTTTTCAACAATTTTTTTTCAATATTAAATAATGATTATTGAGTTTCACTGAGCGGAAACTCGTTTGGTGGCCCCGGAGTTATATATATATATATATTTTTTTTTTTACAACGTTGTTGTAAATAAATCGCGCGTGAAATTTCACTGCAAGCGGAAATCAAACAAAAATCATTTAAAACGCGAGAAAATATAAGAGAAAACTAAACTATACGATACATTATGTTGTATAAGAAGAGGCTATAATCCGTTTCAAATTCTCGACGAGACATCGGTGTTTGAACTGTACGTTTCTTTAAAATATCGTTTTATAGATTTTTTTTTTTTTTTATATATAACTGCGCGGTGTAATAAATTTGTCGTCGTACTTGAAAACACTGATGTGTGGGTTATAATCTACGAGTGTTATCATCATTTCGTGATTATTCTCTAAAGGTCACGGAGCTCTGGTAAAAGACATGTTTTTGCGTTAAAAGCGTTAGGCGTATGAAAAAAACGTATGTATTCGAAATAAAACAGAATATGGAGAGACGTAAATATATATTATTTTTTTTTTCCGCGTTCATAATCCAAAACTGTCTCCTCTCCCCCCCTCCCCCCGCTTCCTCGTCCCTTTCCCGGAACGTCGAGTCCTGCAAAACAAACAAACATCATATATAATATAGTCCCTAGCGTTTCACGTGCGTAAACGCGCGTTCCGTCATTTTATTTATTATGTAAACGATTTCGTAGTGGACGAGAACGCATCCCGCGCCGCTGGAGTACGTACTGGACGAGTCGGTCGCGTGGCGAAGGGGAATAAAACATATAAAACAAACATTGGCCGTGCCCGGCGAAATAAATCACGAATCCGTAAAAAAACAACGGGAAGAAACTGGTGGTGGGGGGGGGGGTGGTGGGAAACAAATAAAATCTTCCTCGTATAATCCCGCGTTGACCCTTATACGTACACGGTTTGATTGATAGCGGCGGCTCAATCGATCGCGGCCGTACAAATAAATATCGCACGCTGCACGTCTGACGCGTGGAATCGGGTAGGAAAATTTCGTAGGAGAATACGTACGCGGGAGCCGATCAATTTTTACGAACCCGGGGAATCTCGCTCGCGAACGCGTTTTCGAGTTCCGGGCACGACACTGTCATGTTACGATATTTCATACGCGCTTTATAATTATTTTTCATTTTCTTTTTTTTCTAGTCGGGACATTGTGTGAGTCTTACGACGCACAACGGACATCGTCTCCGGATTCCCCAACACCGGCCCGCGGCGACATTTCAAACGCAGACTTCAAACGCAGTATCCACTAGACTAGACGACTAAAATAATCCCAAACGCGCACGGTACACACGCTGGACAAGAAGCAGTTGAAATCGATAAAAACACGACGATCTAAAGCCTCGGTTCAAATGATCAGTAATCGCAGAGTTCCCGTAGATTTTCGGGAAATCAAAAGTGACTTGTTTGCGATTGACATAGCGCGCGTCTCGTTGAGTCCGTTTTTGTGTTTTATCGGACCAGTTCGTTTAACGTATAAAAATATCTACTAAAAAAAAAAATAATAATAATAATAATAATAATTATCTCGACTATTCGATTAGCTCTCATTTCCCGTAGAAAACTCGATCAAAAATTTCAATCGATTCGATCCGTGAAATTCGTAATAAAACCGTGTGAACCATTATACGATCTAACCGAAAATCCATATAAAACGTGTTATTTTCTGCGTGGCGAAACGTGTTGGCTCGTCGTCGACCGTATCGAGTCTGCAGCAGCAAAACGTGTCGCGCGTTCGATGACATTTGTCTCGCGCATGAATAATAGCCAGCGGATTTGATTTTTGTAATACTCTTACCGAGTACCTACGGGCTCATAAACGGAATTACAGTGATTTCCAGTGATCGATGGGTTTCGTTCTCTCATAACGTATTTATTATAAAATATAATACGGGCTTATACGCGAAATGTAAGCGTATCACGTGTGCGCGCGCGATACGTGCCAGACGGTTGTTACGGTCTACAGACGTCGATTGTAAAATATATTTTATTAAAATTTTTTAACGAATTATCGTCACGAGAACAATCTTCTTTTAATGTATTCGAAAAACGTCTTCGCGCACAAAATACTATTACGAATCCGATGTGTACAGACGAGATTTAATAACAGTTTTAACCGCATAGATATTTAGTAGAATTTATCGGCGAGGGTATTTACGATGGTCTTCGGTTCAAACAACTCGGTCGTACGCGTGTTTCTATAAAAATACTTTTTCGGTTTTTTTTTTTGTTAATGTACTACGTTTGTAGGGGAGGGGGAAGATTTTAAAAAAGTTGTGTTCGAAACGCATAATGAAAGCTTACAAAAAAATCGAAATGAAAATTCGTTCAAGACCTCGGCTGTAATGATTGATGGTCGGTTACTCTACGGATAACAATCGTAACAGAACTGACCACAAGAGCGAAAACTTCGTTGCGAAACGATCAAAAAGAAAAAGAAAAAAATTCGCGCCCGGACCATCCAGGCATCTTTTGCCAGCTGCATGTACAGATATATAAATAACTCTTCACACGAAACGCGTAACGGATCGTTTGATTGAACTGACTAATGTTTGATTCTTATAAACGTGTAGAAATATTCTCTTCTTCTTTTTTTACCGCAACGGTTCTATTTGTGAAATAAAAAACGCGACATAAAGTTAAATCAATTTCGAATTAAATATATACTCGTATATATATATATATTTATAAGATAAATTCAATGTGCTCTCGTATGTACGCAAGAAGAAAAAGAATTGTATTGGACGATAATTATAAAGTATCGAAAAAAAAAAAAAATCTACGTTTTTTATAGATATATTTTTTTGTAATACACTCGGCGGAACATTTTTTTTTCTCCGCGTGCGTCGGTTACCGTGAAAATTAAAATAACTCAACGATTTCGTGTCCGCGTTTCGTTTTTCGCGTCGCGATAATAACACGTTTTCAAACACGTCAGTTCGAAACGGCGTAGCCCATCAATATTCGTCTTTATCCCGATCTCCCCCCCCCAACGATATAATATAATACGAGTATTTTTTTTTTTTATCGTTTTTTATCGGTTTTTTATCGCCCACCGAACGGGTTTTTATTATTTGTTAAAATAATCGTTTCACCCCACCCTTCCCCCGCCGAGGACAATCGATAAATTCCCCCGGACGCGGATAATAATAATTTATTGTATCGCGTTGCGCAGTATTATCCGAACCCTCGAGCTATACGGGACGCGTATTACCAAATCGGCTAGAGCCCCAGCGCCGTACAAAAATACGATGTTGTCATTGGTCTATTTGAAAACCGCGCGAAAATATATAACCACAGTTAATTCCCATTTGTCTGTTATTTCTATCAGTACTGATCATTCAGAATGATTTTCTTTGTGATATAGATTTGTTTACGATGATGATCGGAAAAAAATACGGAAAATCAGTTTCAGCAGCAGAGAAGAATTTTTATTTATGGCCGCACTAATGCTCCCAACATTTTTCGTCGATTTTCGAGTTCTCGATGAGTGTCTCTTCTGGTTGTTCTGTGGTAATAACCACGGTTTAAGACAGTATCTAGTGATAAGAACTAAATAATAACACAGCTGTATGAAAATAGTCTATGATAATAACAAGATTCAATCAATGTTAATTAGTAATTAGTAAGTACTAATTATGTATTGAAATATTAAATCAACTCTAATGTATGTATTGCTTATCGAATAATATTTCTGTATTTGATAAAGCAGCATGTGAAATATGACTGTAGATAAAAATAATTAGTCGTTTTCCTGTATTTTTCAAGTAGGTACCTTTTTATTTAAAAAAATTTCATGAACATGATATAAATACATACTGCGGTTATTACCGCGGTTAACTGTGGTTATATATTTTCGCGCGGTTTTCAAATAGACCAATGACAACATCGTATTTTTGTACGGCGCTGGGGCTCTAGTCGATTTGGTAATACGCCTACGGGACGCGCGTTATATTGCGCGAAACGGCAGTATTCCGAATGAGAAACATTTCGCGTTCGGATAATAAATTCACATTGCGCATTACCACAAGACGAGCGTTCGACGCGATGTTAAAATATTATATAAAATACACGCGACGTTGTTACGCTTTCCGACGGCTGGGGAGTGTACGTTGAAAACGATTTTTTTTTTTACGCATTACGTGTTTTTTACGTTTTTACACGCTGCTCAGAGCAAATTTTTTTTTTTTTTTTTTTACTTATATAACACGCAATTCGCTGCCTGCTTCCGTAGAAGCATTTTAGAAATCAGAAACGACCCAACGTCGAATTTTATTTCAACAATCGAAAATTATGTTTTTAAAAAAAAAAAAAATTTTTACGTTCGTCGTTTGGTTGACCGTGAAAAAACGTAGTTAAATATTAAAAAAAAAAATACCATCGATTTTACGCTAGATGATATACTACAGCGGTTCCCAACCTGTACCGATGCTCGAGAAAATGTTTTTACGATGTTTATTGCATTAACATTCGATATTATTAGCCGATTTTATAAATGTGTACGTCAAAACCAAACGAACGTGAGTCACATTGCGCTGGGTTTTCGCAAGAGCGTAATAAATGAAAATTAGGGACGACGTCTGACTCGCGCTCATTTAATTCCAGTAAAACGATAAAAGGAGAATTTTTAACGGACTCCCGTCAACTACGGTTCGACGAAAAACAGATTATGCGCGACGCGAAAAATGTAATAATCTGAAAATCGTTACTTTTCCCCTTACGCTCGTCTGGTTCTGAGGTACAGAAGTATCGACGGCGTGCTCTATATAGTGATATGCGATTCGCGGTGCGTCTCGACGAAAGGCTCGTCGACAGGACAAAACGTTGATTCCTTCATTGAAAATCGAATACCACCCGTCTCTTTTTAAAGCACGCATTACATATTCCATTTGTCATTAGACTAAATTTGCGTTGAGAGTGGATTTTTTTTTTTTTGAACTACCGCGTTTGAGAACTAAGTGACGTACAGTAGTAGTAGTAGTAGGCCCATTATATTCAAAACGATCTACGAATGAAAATGAGTTCCGTTCAACGTGATATTCTTGTACGAAATAAAACCAGCGTTAAAAAATATATATATATATATATTTATTTGACTTTTCTTATTTAGTTTTAGAATTAAGGTGGTACGCGTATTTTTTTTTATCATATAAAAGTGTTTAGTGGTTGAGGTTGGGAATCTATTAATACGCTGCAGTGAAAGTCGAGTATCGTTTACCGAACGTTTTTAAGGAGAAAAAAATGTGTTTTATTTTTTGTTTCGTTCTTGTTGTGTTCAGCAGGAATATATTTCTAACGAATTCGCAATGCAATCGTGCCTATACGCTAATACATATTTATTTTCTTTTTTTTTATACACATACGGAAAAGAATCACTAAAAGAATCGTTAGAAAATAGAAGTCGTACGAGTTGCACCGCGCGTGTTGATTAATAATCGCAGTACATTAATAATATCGTCTCGTGAACTTTACTGTACCGAGTGGTCCGCGAATAACGGCGTCGTAAATACAATACGCATTAAAACGATATATTTAAAAAAAATAGTTTTATAAAATATTGACGTGTAAGCGAGGTTGAAAAGAAAAACGACTTAAAACGAAAATCAAAAAAAAACTTTTCGAGAATTCCGTAATCGAACGTGGAAAATATTGGCGAGACGAGTCGTTCGTTCTGTAATCGCGCGTGTGTCGATAATAAAATATGTTTTGAGTCCGTGTACAATCCGTTAGAAACGTCGTATAGGATTTCGAAAAAACCGAGTGGTCGAGAATTTCCGAAAACACGGGCCGTATAGAAAAAAATCGATTGAAGTCGCTAAAAACTAAAATATGTATTTTAAACTACAAAATATTATACCGCGCAATTGTAATAGAAAATTTAATTACTTATTTCTCAAAGCGGAGAAGTTGGTTTTTTCCCCCTCCCGTGGTCTTATTACGGAAACAGTTTTTTTCTTTTTCATTCGAAACGTCTGCCGGACGTTTCGTTAAACATTTGTAATACTCGCGAGGCGGACGAGCGACTGTATCGACACATCTATAGCGTGAATCGAATTTCCGAATGACGCCGAATTCCGTATTACGATAATACGATATTAATTTGTCGTCGTTTATACCGTAAAAACTAATGTGTTGTTTTGTGCATATCGTTTATTTATTTTTTTTTTTTTGCTAAAGAACATGAGTTTGTTCGTTTCCATACACTGTAATTGTGTACAATAAAATATTTATTATATTCAGGTTTGTCTGACGGCGTTGTTTAAAGTTTATGTTCCGTCGTATAATAATAATAATAATAATAATAATTTATCGTCGCCCGTCGTTTAAAGCGCACATTGAAATTCGTTTGCGGAGCAAAAGAGAAAACGTCGCCGTTGTGAATCGCACACGTAAAAACGTTTATTTCGTTTGATAATATTACAAAAAACACTGTTGTTGTTATTTTTCGATTTCATCCGGAAAAGTGGGGCCGCATATATTATGAAATATTCGTTATTTTCATTTTACTTTGTGCCACACCACCGTTCGAGTGGTGAAAAGCGTTTTAAATAATATAAACCCTCTCACCGCTAACGCGCCCGTTACGTACTTATATATATAATAATATATATGTGTGTGTGTGTATACGTTTCGACGAAAAAGTAATAATAATATTTTAAATAATTTTTTTTCTTTTTTGTCGCCGCGCAATATGAAAATCACTTCTTCTTTGACGTGCCTTATACTCGTTTATATAAATACAATATTGTTGTTGTTATTATTATTATTATTATTATTATTATTATTATTATTATTATTATTATTATTATTATTATTATTATTATTATTTACACTCAGTCGTTGTGAAAATGTCGAAAGAATTTTGGATTTTTTTTTTTTAGAAGCTTTTAAAAGAAAAAATCCGAAATTCATTTTATTATTCCTTTTATTTTAACGCCGTATCGATTTCTGGAAATCTGCTCTCGCTATTGTACACGTGTATGTTGTGCTTTGTGCCTGCAGCGTCCCTTATACTATTCTGGATTCTCTTCATTTGCACACATCATTTTATTGACATTGTGAACTATCTGTAAACGGGGCGCGAAATAATTACACTGTTTAATGCGAATTCGTTACAGTGTATAGGACGAATGTTTCGTCATTTAATCACTAAAAAATTATCGTATAACGTATAAAAAAAAAATTATGAACACCCGGTGTACAAGGAAATCGATGGCTTTATTGATAAAAATCGAATTCTATTTAAATAAATTACTACACTCGTCTTTGATGTTTTCTTAAGATTTCAGACTTTCATCTCGCAGCGCGCACAAAAGACCGCTCGCATTAACACTAAATGACTTTTTTTATTGTCTCGCAATGTTTACAATGAAAACAAATACTGTTCGCGTTAACGTTACAAATTTTAAGTGGACTTAGTGGAATGTATTTGCTTTGCCGAGACAAACCAAACCGTATACGAAGTCCAATAGAACGCGCACTGTTAAGTGTAGAGTTTTACCGAATTTCGTAAATACCACGTAATAACATAAGACGACCACCAGAGTGTCCTTTAAACATTTAATTATATTATTTAAAAAAAAAAAATTATATATATACATAAAATCCATCTTCAATCTTCCTAAATCCATCGAACATCCATTAGATCTGTTAGAAGCCATACTTGATTCAGAGAACCGTACTGTGAGCAAAGCATCACCGGAGCGTCACTCGCTAATAGATCAGTGCTGGCGCAAGAGGAGTGAAGTTTTTACATGGACGGTTCGTTATATTTGACGACGACATGGTAAAAAATAAGCGGCGTGTCGTGGATGGTGATAGGAAAACGAGCGTTTGTGAACTTGGCGCATTTTCCCGAAAATTATATAAGTAAACATTTGCAAGGACCACCCCCAATAATTGTTCCCACTTGGCCAGTCCGATATTTTTCGTCATTAACGCTAATGAAATAGAAAAGAACTTTCGAAAAAAATATCGGATCCATCGTCGATTCCGGTGACGTAACACGACCAGTGATCGTCCGAGTTTATCCGGGAGGAGTAAATCGTTGTTTCCGATTTTATCTCTGTATAAATACTTTACAATTATGTACTCGTCTGTCTTGAAGAATAAACACAGCGGATAGAAAAGTCTCGAGATGGTTAAAAGAAAAAAAGAAAAACTAGCCGGTTAGTTTATAACCAGGCGCGGCGGCGGGAAAATTGTTTAACGCGTCGCGGACGACGTTGACGCCGAAAACGGCTTTAAACCGTTTTCCACCGCCGCATTTACCGAGTTTAAATAGTTTAACGCGAAAACTTTCTCGCGAAGAGATAACGACCGGCGTAAATTTAATAGTAAACTCGCCAAAAACCGCGCGTATAGAAAGAAGCTGTCTGGTACACGAGCCGGTGTTTTTTCTAAATATTTTCTCCCTCTCTTTCTCGAAATAAGAACAAAAAAAAAAACCGAGTAATTTCACTGTGAAGGGAGACGGACGCACACGGTTTTTCTTTGTCTCGGTGTCATATATAACACGTGTATATATGGACAATTTGTATATCATAGAAAATTTTAACACAAAATCGCAATAGATCGAAATTGTTACAATTTTATAATATTTGATACACGGAACTGACGCTCTTTTTATTCCGCGTATTTTTTGTTGTTGTTTTTTTCTCTGCCGCGTATATATAGACATTCACCGCGAGTAGCGACACGTTAAAAACGTTCGATTAAACAATAATAAAACGCGTTTTCGGACCGGAGTGAGATTTTTGCCATAAGCCCCAACAATACGTTTCACCGATATATATTTGTCGAAATCGCACGTAGGTAATACCCGTAACGAAACACGCGAATCCAGAACGCGCTTACATAAAAAGAAAATGGATTGATTCGTATAGAACCACAATCGTTTTGTTCCGACTGACGGTCGATTCGACGAATTATTTAATTAATTATTTTCTTTTAACTATCGACCGTTACGCGCTACGACGGATCGCACACGTGTATCGCTCGAACGTGTCGTTGAGTATGTTTTACGGACAGGTGTACATTGAATTGTACCGGTATCGGTCAGAAAGCGACGTTTGACGACGTGAGATCAAATATGCATCGTCAAATCGACTAATACAGTCGGCGACACACGATGTTAGTGTTTCATATCCGTAAAGCGTACAGTCATTGTATGTAAAATATTACATAATTCGCGGGTTTGTTAGTTTTAAATATGGGCGTGTTGCGAAACAGACGATGAAGGAACGATGCGTAATAAACTCGATGTGGTATACGGTGATAAGAGTGAAATTGAGGAAAGCGCAAACGGAAATTTTGAGAAAGACGCTAATCCCGGACTATATTTTTGGTTACAGTTGAAAAACAAACTAATTTTAAATCTATATAAATTTTTTTTTTTTTGCAATAAAATGTCATTAAATAATTTTTTTCTCGTGATTTTCGATTTGTAAAATTTTAAGGAAAAATGTCCGTATTGAAATGAAAATCGAATATTTTTAACCGATCGTATACCAAAACGCGGACGAAACGTTTTTTTTTTTTTTATACAAATATCGGTTTTTTTTTTTTTTTAAAAACTTTGCTATCCTCTTCCCGCCGATAGAGAAAGTGTTAAACCGCGTGCAGTCGTCCAAAAGCGTCTGGTGGACGCTCGAAACGAAGCGTTTTCGCGGTAATAATTTTTCTGGTTTTCTTTTCGCTTTTCGTTAATCCTCCACCGGATTTATTCCGCACCGTAAAACGCGGCGTCTGTCTACTTGCCGCCGGCACGATGAAATATCGACGGGCTCCGATTTTCGTATAAAACACCGTCGTCGGACGACGGGATAGACGTTTGGCCGACAAATATGACATTTTAATATTGTTACGGCCGAAACCCGGCGGCGGTATAAGTCTGTTTTAATACGCCAATTTAAAGTTTCGCGCGAGACGTTATAAATATATTATACGTCTTGTTTTCCCGCGCGCGCGCACAGCCGACCGATTGCGATTTAGGCTGAAAGTTTCTTATACTTATACTTACTTGTATACGGTCGAAACTTTTACTCTAATTGAAAAACTACGGACGAGCGCTTATAATATTATATGTCTGTAACCCGTAATTGTCCGCTCACGAGTGCCTCCTAATTCTCCGTTGATCCCATCACCGGCTTACACGTGTGTATAATAACGCTCGCGCACAATACATAACATGAAAATAGACCTAAACGCCGTATTATATCGGATAGGAGCCACAGCTTAAACGGCTTTTCGGCTTTTTACTATATGACGCGTACTCCCAATAATCCGTTTATCCGTCATCAATATCAAATATTCAATCTGATCCCCCGTTCCGTGGGGGTGGGGGGTTTATTCTTTCTCACAAAAAAAAAAGAAGACGTTCGCCCCGTTTTTCACAATAACGAGCGAGTCTCGAGGAAAAGTAATACTTTTATTTTTTAAATCTTATAAACATATATATATATATATACGCGTTTCGTAACAATTCAATCTTTTGCCGCGTGTGTATTCTGCGTCGTAATATGGACCAACAAGAAATAGAGAAATGCCCACTGTCGAACGGTGGCGCGCGCGCGCACAGAATTTTCTTTTCTTTTACGTCTTTCGAATGTATTAGATCATTACAAGAATACACTTTTATCACCCGCACTCACCGCGTTACTCTTTCATTCGATTACGGTTAATTTCGAAATCGCGTTTTACACGGATCGGCCATTAAATTCACAATATTCAAACGAATTACAAACCGCTTTCTTTTTTTCTTTTTTTTAACGATGAACGTTATAATATTTTTAACCGTTAACAAAAGTATTTTATTCGAGCGCATTAGCAAAAACCGAATACGTTATGCTCCCAGCACTCGCGCGAACGCGTGAAAAATGTGATGAAAACTACGTTCGTCGTTGAAAAGAAAAAAAAAAAAAATTGTTTCTCGCGTATAATATTCTTTACGGTTCGTTACTCTTTCACCGTCGGACGAATATTCGCCTGTAATTGGATCACTCTATACGAAACAAACCGCATGCTCGATCGATTTCTGAGATCGGCCTCGACCAAAAGAATTCGAAAACGTTTTGATCATTCGGTTCGGGGGTTTTTTTTTTTATATTTTCAGACAAGTCGTGTTGTGTTACTCGCCTTAACAAGTACAACGAATATCGACCATCGAGATCGGTTAAAGCTGTACAGGAATCTGTAGAAGTCGCGAGGTTTTAGATTATGAGTGGAACGATTATTTGTATCGGTTTTACAACGATGCCCGCGTCTTTGCAGTCGTGCCATTTGCTTCGAGTCGCAATTTGCATTCGATTTAATGCGAATAAAAAAAAAAAAATCGTAAAACTTTTCAAGTTTTTTCCGACAAAGTGTATTTATTTTTTTTCCTACGGAATATTATTTCAAATCCAAATGGTTTCGAGCGGTTTTTTTTGTTTTTAATTCCGAAACGATTTATCGCATTGCTTTCTGCGAATTCACAGTAATAACCAATACCGTAATAGAGCCTGCTGCTCGAATAATTCACATAATCGACGACAACCGGCATCGCGGTACATAACTTTTTCAACGTAGCACCACATTCGGTTACCGCGTCCGTTTCGTGGACGAAGAAAATTATCGTTGTAAAACGCGAATCTCAAATAATAATTATTATAATTCCCCGTAACCGTTCCCCCGGCGCAATGGTCCCGCGCGTATTCCGACGATATTTTACTCGCAGCAGCTTATATCCGTCAGTTGGATTACGCCCCGATGGCGCTCCTATTTATTTATAAATAAACGAAGAAACTTAATTTCCGTTTAATTAATATTTAACGATAATAATATATTATCGTAACTCGCTGGTGGGCGTATTATGGCGCACAAAAGCCAATCGTGGCTTATACGTCGTTCATACGGCTTTGAAACGTCATTTTCGAATGACGAATTCGTCGTGCGTTTTGCGAACCGCACACACACACACCTTTGCACGATTATCGTGAACGTCGGATTAAAACCCCCGTCCGATTGAACACCGAGTGTTACGAGCGAATGATATGTATTATATTTAAATCGCTTATAATATTGTTCTTTTCGAACAATTCGAATTCGGTATAAAAAAAAAAAAAAAAACGTGTAAAATCTTTAATTTTTTTTTCTCCCGTTTTTTCCGGTGTACACGTCTTCCGGAGTCCATCGCGTTATTCATTCGTTTTTATCAATATTTTCAACAGTAGTGCGCTGCTGCAGGTACGTCAAGTGTTTTTTTTCTCGCAGTGATTCCGATTTCGTATGAAAATATTTACGGACGCATTGACACGACGACAAACTGCTATTGTCTTTTACAAAAAATGACAACGGTTCTGCCATTAGACGGCATTCGAATCGCAATCGTTATTAAACGCCTTTTACTAAATGTCATTTCAACGATTATTCACGCACTCGTCGAACACCGGGATATCGTTTTTGGAAAACTCTATATCGATTCCCCGTAGTAATCGCTTCGTCGTGTTCGACGCATCGAATAGCGGGGATTCGTCGTTCCAAAATGTGTTTAGACTGCCAAACGATTTAAATTCAAAACAATCGAAAACGGGACGGCTAATTAAAATTTGTTATTATCGTTGCGAGGTGTACTCGCACAGATTGAACGTGTTAAACGTACATTTTTTCAAAGCGTTCACCGAAATCGTCGCGATTATTTTCCTGTCGTTGGATGCTATTAGATTAGGTATCGCGGTCTTGGTCGAACGCACACTCGTGATTTAACGTTTGTTCGATGACACGAGTTAGTTGACCGCATCGTTATCACTCGTACATTACAGAGTTTCCCCGCTTTAATTTCCTCGTGGTCCGTTTCTAATATCCATGCAAAGCAAGCCACCACCACAAGTCACGTTGTAAAAATGAGCCGTAATGGCATTACGAGTTCTTTCCTCCGGCACTGCGCACGATATTTTCGTTTCGCAAATAAGTATTAAAATATCGAGATGGAATATTTTTCGTAAAAATTTTTATTTGTCTCGTCGTTATATATATATATAGTTTTAATATTATCGGAAGACAGACACAGTCCGTGCGAATTAAAATAAAGAGTAATGGAAAAATGACGAATCCGATTTCGTACGGTGGAGATCCGCTTTAAGCTATTTCTAGTGTTTTTCATTGAACCAATAAGACGATGTACGAAGGACAGGGCGACAGAGACGAAATATATCGTACGACGCGGACAGATGATATAATATGTGGACTCGAGTGTGTGTGCGTTGCGCAGAGGGGAGATGGAACGGGTAGTGTAATAGTTGAAGAGCCCGGCTTAAAACCGGGAAACTCTTGTACGCGCGTTCTCCGAACCGTGAACCAATCGTCGGGGACCTCTCATTTTTTCATCTCTTTCTCTATGCCTAACGCACGGTTTATCGTTGCGCACGCATACGCGTATTGCTGGCCAAACCCAAGATTTCAGGATAAACTGATTCGTCCCGAGGTGCGTTATGGTCAAAACATTGGACTTGATATACGTAGTCCGTCTTGAAATTAAAATTCACATTTCGGGACGGACCGGTGGTACACTCGTAGGTTATTACTTATTAGACTAGAACGCATTGTTTTCGTTTCCGATTAATGAACGAGGTGGTGTTTGGTATTGAACCAGGAGTACGCAGTTGGACATTATTCCCGCCAGAATTGATTAGGATATTGAGAAAGACCTTTGCAAACGCAAAAGGAAATGACGAAAATGATCACTCGTTATTATCGATTCTCGAAGGCAACGACACTTGTAGTAATAAAGTCAAATCCCTTAGTCAAACGCCATGCGTTTCATTCGTTCTTGGGGGCGTTCACGCGGATGGGTGTTCGGACGATGATGTTTCGTCCGATGATACATTTATACGCATGTACCATATACCACGACAAGAGTATGATATATATAGGACGGCCGAGGAGCTCGGTGTTTTACCGAGGAGGAATCCGAGAAACCCGAGGCCATCGTTGTCGACGATAAAGGAAGAGAAATTCGCGCTTTTTTTTTAATACGTTATGTTGTGTACAAGACGTCACTGCGGGCTCACTGTTAAAATACGAGAATTGGTATTGGCGTTTCTGCCGCGGAATAGAATGGGCGAGACGAACGGCCGAAACCAAGAGAAAAGAAAAACCAATAATAGCGTAAGGTTTGTGTTATTTGTTTTTTCTTCCACTTTGTTAATCTTCAGATAACGCGCGCGGTACAAGTATACTGGCGAACAGAAGTAATTTAAAAAAAATACAAACGACGGTGGTTTTCTTTTCTTTTTTTTTGCTCCGCGAGTTGTATAATATGTTTTTCTTTCCGAAGGAGATTATTTTGTCGTATTATTAAACGACATTTAAATTTATTTCTACGTCGACGGAAATATTTAATAATAAATAATGAAAAGCTAGCTAGTCACGAGTGATGCTCATGACTGGCAAGTGCGCAATTTCTACTTCAGGTAAGTCGATAAAGTAAACAATTTGTATGTGCCTACACGCATACATAGAAGCAGATTTGATTTTCGATAGGTTTGTTTAATTATTTCTATATATTCAGATATACCAGCTGGCGATGGCGATTGTCTGTGCAAAGATTGAATACATATTTTAATTCGATTTTCTTATTTCTTATTTAATTATTTATGTAGACGGATTTTAAAATAGCATAACTTAACAAATGTTAATTTTTTGATTTTTAAATAATAACGTGCGATAAATAAATACATTTAAAAACAATTTTTTTTTCAAACGTTCTATTCATAAAAAGATAATAATAATAATACAATTTGATTACAGAGTCCTTTGCGTGTATAGTTCGGAGGAAACAATAGTACCCGATTGCGTAATAAACCGTAACGGAGGGAATACATTTTCATTAAATCTCTACTAACTGTACCTGTCCATTTCACCGCGTCTTCATTTTAAACGCTATTACCACTCGGTAAACCCGTTCATCACGTGTACACCTTGGAAATTATAAACGAAATCACAAGTTGAGCCGTTTCAAAATCAAAAATTGATAAATAAACACGAATGGATGAATATGAAAAATATCGAAACTAAGGAGGAAAAAACAAAAAAATATACGATCTAAAGATATTATTAATATTATCCCCGAACTATCGCGGCTCGGTATGTCTGCAACGTCACTATAAGCGTGTTTTCTTATTTTAATGAAAATAAAGTGAAATCATTTTAGATCATATTTCGGACGGAAAAATTGTGTTTTTGGTTGTCAAAAATATGAACGGTTCTCGTGAAAATGTAATTTTTTTTCCCACTGACACTGCAGGCGTGGCTCATGATAAAAATATCACTCGTTGTGATATATACACCGTGGATATAGTGTATCTCGTGTCATTTTTAATGACGGACGAATGACAAATGGAATTTCGAGAAAATTAAAAAAGACGTTTCTTTATTTATGACGGATTATTATTATTATTATTATTATTATTATTATTATTATTATTATTTTGAACAAGTCAACATTTTTAAGTTATTTTTGTCTCGGTTTCTGCAAGTGGCCGTCTACAATCATCCGGGTACGGAGTATTAGTTTTTCAAGTGGACATGCCGAGTTCATAACCGAGAATCACGTGAAAAAGGATTTATGTGCGAATAATATTTACCTATCCCCGTATCTCGTCAATGGTTTGTGTTTAAGATTTTAATGAATAAAGAGACGCACGGTTTTTTTTTTTTTGAAGGAAAAGAAAGAAATTTCTTATATTTAAAGAAAGTTTTGTGGAAATTTTCTCAAAGGTATCGAGAATCGGAACGACATAAATCAACGATGGGGAAAAAAATAATACAAACGCCAAAACAAAATATATGTTCGCAACAGATTAGCCACGATTTCTCTGTAGAGAGATCATTCTCGGTCCTCTCGGAATAGTATTATTTTTATTTTCGTCGACGAGCGTTATATTATATTTCATAGTTTGAAATTCTTCAACCTAACCGCTTATTATAAATCGTTTTTTTTTTTATATATATATATATTTAAACTATCTGCGCGCTTATACAGACTATTCGCAACAAATTTCGTCTCACAAAAACGTCGACGTTATCATCTATACTTATATATCAGTACGCGATATACGTATATATATTATGAAAATTGCTTTTCACGAAAATGAATTTCCGAACAATTTACTTTATTTTACTTTTAAATTTTTTTCTTCTTCTCCGGGCGCGTACGTGACTATAATATCGTCAATAAGTCACGGATTAATAATAATAATAATAATAATATAATATTATGATTTTCCCGCGTACACGTTTTCTCGCCCGCGAATTCAAAAATAATATTAACTATCACGCGTGGCGTGACGTGACGTAAATTGAAATTTCGCGGCGACGACGAAAACGCTTTTATGCGGATCGTAATGACACACGGACGATCGATTTTTTTTTTTTTTGATCGTATTATTTGTCATGTCGAAACGCTCGGCTTATACTCTATACCGCAAATAAATACACATCATATCGTTATAATTTATTTATTTATTATCGGTATCTCTTTTAACTCGCCTCTATATTGTAATAATTTGTTGTTGTACAAGAAACAAACATTTTTTTTTTTTTTTACAAAAAAAATAGTAATTTTGTTTTTTTTTTGCCTTTTCAAGTCGACTTTTGAAAGTTGTAAATAAAAAATATTCATAATTATCTTTTAACTCGGTTTG
The DNA here is from genome assembly GCA_032441825.1 of Chaetogeoica ovagalla. Lineage (NCBI taxonomy): Eukaryota > Metazoa > Arthropoda > Insecta > Hemiptera > Aphididae > Chaetogeoica > Chaetogeoica ovagalla. The sequence continues at coordinate 9,723,259 of CM063737.1, forward strand.
TACACTCTGATAACCGTTTAACGAGTTGAAAAAAGAAAAAATTAATTATTCAAAGTATCCAGTCGTGGCTTCAGAGAGTATAAAGTGTAAATAGTGTTGCTGCAGTACTCCGAGTGTAATAATTAATGACTAACGTCACAATATGTTATACTGTAAAAGGCCGGATTTATGCGTGGGCCGAGGAGTGGGCCGTTGCGACCCGGGGGCCTCCACAGTTTTGTCATTATAACGAATCGCAGCAGTGAAAGATCAGCTCTTATAATTTAAACCGAAATGAAAAAGAAAAAAAAAAATTAAAGGTTATATCGTACGCTTCGGATGGCAGAGAAGATCGACTTATTCTAGAATGAAATCTGGAGTGTTTAAAGAAAACTCGATTGTTTCAAAGTGTAGTAACAGATGATATTATACGAAAAAAAATTATTGTTATTATTTTTCTAACGTTTCCGAATTATTTTAAAGCCACGTACGAATCTATACGAATTAAATTGAATGAAAGACAACGAGTACATTTTTCGCGCACGAGTAAAACACTGCGAGTCTATTGCAATCGAACAGATTCTCGCGAATCTCGTCGAATTTTCCGGGCGATTTCGAGGCACAGTGCCTCGCATGCACCGGTAAACTCGTTCATGATAAAATAGTGTATTATTCGAGCTGGTCCGTTTCCAACGTTCAATAACGATACCGCGCGCGTTCATAATAATGTATTTTATAATAGTTTTTATAAAATTATGCGCGAACTTCGTTGAACTGCGAATATTGTATTACTCTACACTCCAATCCGCGCGATTTATTATATTCCGCGTAACAATACGCATGTTGCACAACGGCCGCGGGTATGTATATAATAATCCATCGTTTTCGTGCGCAGTTTCGTTGGCGAATCGCTTACGCCGCGCTGGAATAGATTATTAATTACTATTGTGTGCAGCATCAGACGCGTACCACGACGAGTCCGAATAAAACAACGGATCGCGTTGAAATCAGATACGTCTACGAGTGATGCTGTACACGCGTTAATGTGTAGAAATGGTTAATTCCGCTCGTCTGCCGCGCGATAGCGAATTCCATCCACTTTACACAGCGTTCATTTTTCGGTTTTAACGTTTCGCAGGAAAACTCAGCGGCTTTAATTGCCAGGATTTCTATCCTGCAAGTCCTTAACATTGAGTTAATAACGGGAGGGCGTTTTATTTATTTATAACTCTCCGAATCCGATATTCGGTCAATATTTAAAAAAAAAAAAAAATAATAATAATATATTGTAAACGACGGCACAAGTGTATTAAGATTTTTTGGGCTGGTCACACGAGCATTTTTGAAACGTTTGCCTCGGCGCTTCGAGTTGGCCAAAAACAAAAAGTGAAACGATCATTTACAGTATAATATTCGCGTCGTCTACTGCAGTGTCTTGAGTTGGTAATTCATAGGAAAAATGGTAGTAGTAAAAATTTTTTTTTCTATATCGCAGCGTATGGAAACTGATTAATAGAGTGCGCGAGACAAGACATAATATATTTAATATTCGGAATATTGCGCGACGTTTTATTATAATAATAATAATATATAATAACGGGCATGTTTATTATTATTATTATTATTATTATTAATTATTATTCGAACAAAGCTTTGAAAAGGCGTACCGCGTCTCGAGAGCCCGCGCCGCAGGCGACTACGATGGCGAACACATTCCTGTTGGAATAATACACACACGACGACGATACGAGATGTCAAATCTCGACTTTAGTACACGTCTAAGCCCGCACACCTAATATAATATAACTCCGGCTTAGGTACATCGCGTACACGTCATATAAAATCGAGAGAATATAACACTCTTCGGACAACTTAATACATAATATGTCGTTGTACAATAACGGTTTCCATGTTCTCTGCAGTATGACCTGATGTTATGATCGGAGTGTGGAGTCGATGAAAGATCCCGTAACAAGACATTGTGTTTAGTTTCTCCTCGGCTAACGATCGTTTCAATAGGAATTGATTTAATTAAAACAATATTGTGTGTACGATTTTGAAAAATCGAGAAATTCAAAGAGTTCTTGAACGACGATATTATTATTATATGTATATAAATGAATGTAATACCGCGTTCAACGACCGTCGATGAATCATTAATCGTTTAAATCTTTTTTTTTTATGGCAACGTGTACGGCAATTGACTGTCGACGACCAATATGAGTGCACAACTACAACGCGATGTTGCGATAAATATGATGTTCGATAAACACACAATGCATAACTCCGCCAAAAAACTTAAGTAAATCAACAGCATCCAAAGGCCGAATATAATATTCACAAATATCGCGCAAAAATAATGAGTGCCACCTATTATATAATTATAGCGGCCAAAAATAACGGTGTAAACTTGATAAATTTCTGCATTCGATGTTCAATACCAGATGAAGTTACAAATACGTATTATATAAGTCAATCGATACCGTAATGAATGAAGACGAAGTAATCAAATATCCAACTGAATTTTCGAATTCTTCTGATTTGCCATAGATGCGACGAGCGCGCATTTTGAAGCGTTCCGAAGAGACCGTAGTGCGTTTTTAAAGTTTCGTTATTTGTATATGTTTTTTTTTTAGCACATCTTTCAATTTAACTTGTTAAACGAATAGACAATAACTGTTTTTGCATTTCATTTATTCCGTATAAATGCTTATCTAATATATTGTGTAAAATTATATTATTTCATTGTTTTACTGATTAGAACGATAAAAATGCGAGTGTTTGACCGGACAAAATATGGACTATAAAATGATTGGTAAAGTGTATATTCGTCGATTGTGTATTATAATGCTGATAGGGTCATAAGCACAGGTGTATTGTGGCCGTGCACGTGTCATTTATATCGAAAAAAAAATAAAATAAATAACAAAACTGCGTTCCATCCATTAGGCAAAAAAAAAAAAAAAAAAAAAAAAAATGGAAACGTATATGGCGACAATAACAGTTTTGAAACAACTTTGTGAAAACAGTTTTGGAAAAAAATATTCAATTGTTTCGTTGAAAACTCATGACATCTAAAACGCTCGTTCAGTATATATATATATATAGAGAGAGAGAAAAAAAAATGTATAACGAAAAATATGTCGTTGCGTTTCGAACTTTCACGGTGACACGGGTGTACATTCCGAAGTCTATTACAATAATAATAATAAAAAAAAATATTTCCTTTACGTATGGTTAAAATAACAATTTTTTATTTACTTTTTTTAACTTCAATTTCGTTATTGTGTACGACATATTCTCATATAATCGCGTTTATTTGAACAGAATATTTAATATGATATCGTGGTTATGTTACCGACTGTCAGTTGCTCGGGCTTAGAAAGTTATTTTGCCGGAGTAGCAATTCAATGTTTCGACGCGCGCCTTGTTCACTGGTACAAGCTAAGAATAATAAAATAATAAATTCGTTTTTCCTGTTTTCATTTTTTTTCCCCCGCCACCATAGAAAAGCGTAACACTCCGGGGTTTCACCTCTTAATTTCAACGATTCAATCGTACACAACACTTTACGAATCTGAATCGATTCATCGATAAAACGTTTTTCGACTTCAGTCCCCGGTATGTTTTCACGGCGAATATTCCGAACAAACACGAAGGCAATACAATAAGTATTGTTAATAAAAGAAAACGCAACTATAAAACGTATGTTTACCGTAAACGATCAATAATTACCGCATTACAACACCGATTTTCGCGTAAAACGTAAAGTTGGCGGTCACCACATAAATAAACGTATTTATATATTTATACGTATTTATTGTATACACATATGTCGGCAAATTAATTCGAGCTAATTTGTAAATTAAGGGTACGTTAATAAATATAATCGTTCGCTAAGTCAACACTCAGCAGTTATCGAATTTCCAAATATTACATACACCCGCGTGTGAGTAGTTTCGTTTCATGATATAACGAACACCGTCCGTTTAAGAACGCGAACGACGAATTATATTGGAATTTTCTTTTTTGTGACTTTTTCTATTATTAATTCGATTGATCGGTTGGGTTCGTAAAACGTTTGACCGATAAGTATTTTTTATTTTTTTTTAATCATTCGTAATATAATATTCTCGTTCCGTTTTTAATTACGCGAGATCAAAAGTGTTATATAACAAGATCAGTATAAAGTTTGTAACGTAAAAAACAAAAAAAAAAAAACGAATTAAACGACAATTTTCTCCGATATTGGAATCTCAAATAATCCGATTTGTGTACACACTTTGTACTCGATTTTATAATTAGAAAACAAATTGAATTCTTTTTTTGCCCCTTCGATTTCCACTTTAATATTCGAATATAAGAGAAAAATGTTCTTTGTTTTCCATTCCAATAACGTATAAACGTGATTTGAGTTGGCGCGCAAAAATTAAAAGTCACGATGTCGTGCACTAATAGTACTCCCGCTGTAGTATTTGAGCAATCGATTGTTTCAGACGCGATATTACGTTTTTGCTATATTAAAGAAACAAGAAAAAAATTGCAAAATCGTTATTAATAAAAATATCCTTAACTCGTGTACGCGCGTTGCACGGACTGTGTACAACTACTCCCTACGTTCCCTGCTCGTCACTGCGTTTTTCGTCGCACAAAGAAAATATTTAAAAAAAAAAAATAAATCCCTGGAAACAGTCGACGTGTTCCGAGGGGAGGGGAAAAAAAATATTAAAATTTTCACGCTCGCCACAAGTTGTTTCGCGCAGTTATTTACTGCTATTTTTTTCTCTCTTTCTGACTCTCGTCCGAAACATTGCGGCAATCCGTTTCTCTCGTACGTTTACGTAAACGCATTTTTATCGGGTGGCCCCACGAAGGAATTGACGGCGACTTAAAGAGCTACTCCGAAGTGTACATAAATATAATATCGTACGAGGTGCGCGAATACTTCCCCCCGGGGACACACAACCCGCGAAAACGAATAGCGCAAAACCTTCTCTCGAATTGATGAAATAAAAAAAAAAAAAAAATGATAAAAGCGGAACACGTGTAAATTAGGTGTAAATATTGCGATGATATTGACAACGCGTTTTCGACATTCGTACAATTCACTAATCAGCGTCCGGACCGTTTTCCGACGAAATGTAAAATCCATTACGCACTTTGAAAGATCAAAACCCGCTCCTCCGAGTTCATCCGAGCAGCTCGGAGCTGCTTTGAAGACAAAAAGAACGCGTGCAAAGTAATTGATGCGTGCACGTCAGTCAACAGCAAAAAACACAAGACAAGACAAAACAATATACGATCGGTGTTGTTCGGTCTGGTTCAATTTTTGCTCCTACATTAAATTATGGAAGACAAAAGTCACCGGTCATTACACGCGCGTTCTTTTCACGTTTAATATTATTATTATTATTATTATTTACGTTTACTATTATTTTATCATGTAATTCAGTCATAGAAATTGTATTATTTTTTTGTACGTTCTTTATTTATCCCGTACATCCCTATATGTTGACTTGTCATCCGTTAATTTATATTTCAATATTATTGTCGTGTATCGAAACAGTCCAACGTGTAAAGAATGTTCAAAAGTATTGAAGAAGTAAGTTATATTTCTTTAGTGATTTGAAAATTCATGGTCATACGTTTGGATCGAATGGATACTTTGTTGTACGAGTACAAAACATTTACGCAAGTTTACATTAATTTTTTTTTTTAATAACGCTATTCGTTTCTGTTGAATAGAACGCTGCATGTGGACGATATATTTTGTGCCGTTCGAATATAAATAATATTTTCCGATATAAACTTTATTAGATTTAAATATGATTATAAAAATGTAATATTATTATTATTATTATTATTATTATTATTATTATTATTTAAGTTCGAACTTAATGCATCTGATTATTTTCATAATTTTTTTCAGAGTAATCATGCAAAAAATAAAAATAAAAAACATTTAAAGAACCACGATTAATTGTATGATAAATTTGTATAAAAAGAAAACAGAAAAAAGAGAGAAAGTAGAAGCTACAATATTCAATTTCTCAACCAATTATTAATTCAATATTTAAAATGAATCATCAGATTAAAATAAATATTATCAATTAATTGACGTTTGCTTTGAATTAGTCACAGTGGAAGTCCATTATAACGGACTTCCATTATAAACGATAGCGATATGAAAGTATTATATACATTCATTATAAATGATAGCGGATTTAAAAAAGTAATTAATCCAATGTTATGTGGATTTCAAAAAAATATTACTTTCTAATATAATGCTATAAATTCAAAATAAATTGATGCGATTTCACCTATGCTTAAAAAAAAATTTCGGAAAATCGTTTTTCGCAATTTCAAATTTTTCGACAAAGTTTTTATAGAAAATTACGTTTGTTCAAAATCTATGTTCCTAAAGCTTTGGCGTTTTTACCAAATATGTAACATGGTACTGAATTAACAAATTTTTAGCTACCTAAGTTAACTGTATGAAATTATATCGAAATGATTTACAGTAATGTGTTAATCGTAAATTATGTATTCCACACACACTGTTAATAGTAAGTAATATTAAGCTCCCCTTACAATATGATATTTATCGAATGAAATGAAATTATACAATTGCTTTTAAATTCATATATTTTTAATAATAAAAAAAAAGAAAACTCTAATAGCTTTTTTCTTATATTATACGTATATATATTAATAATAAGGAAAAACGAGAAAATAATTTCGGATAAATGTGTTGTTCTTATACATAAACGCGTAGTGAAGTGAAGTCTGCTCACCGCAGTACACGCGTAGAGCGATTAAAATCAAAAAATAGGTACGTTTATTATTATTAGAGTGCATATTGTGTATAAATTTCACTATATATTGTTTAGTCCGTTGAGATATAACTTTCGACGCGTCACGATCGACAGAGTTCGTTGAAAACTTCAATTTACTTCTAGTAGTACTTTAAGTAAGGTTTATTTATAAAGTGCAGACACAATTTAAAGAGACGCTAATGTTAAATGTAGTTACGTTTATTAACTCAAAAAATATATATATATTGTGTGAAAACATTTTCGAAAATATTTCTTTTTATACGCGTTTATAGAAATTAAAAAACGAAAAGCTGATAGAAGGCGATAGAAGACGATTATATTTGTACGAAACAAATAACAAACACGATAAATTTAGACGGGAGTGGTGGGCGGGAAAGAAAAATAATGAAAATATATAACCGAGGGAAAATGTCATGTGGAAGTTTGTTCGCGAGTGCGTGATATACGTTTACGATGAACACTCAGCGAAGGGTGTCATTAAATTAGCAAACAATTTTATACGTCACACAAAGTGAACGGCGGTTAATAAATTTATATATAATACTAAGAGAGGTCCGAGAAATAACGAAAGTAGTCGAACATAGTAGCGGTCACGGTTGAGGAGAACAAGAAATGAAATCATTTCATGCGCGATTTCAATCCATTTTATTCCCCTAATATTTGATACTCGATTATTTTCCTTGTTCCTTCTTCTGTATGGTAAATAATTTTTTTACACTTTGCGTTGAATTTGGGCGATCAGGTCAAATGGAAATCACCGAGCTGTACACAAACTGAAGGCGCATTGTCGGCGAATTCGACCGAGCCCGTCGTAATCGTGTTGCGTAAAAATATTCGCAGAAACTGAATTCGCAGGTGTGAATCGAAGGAGAGTAAAAACTTATGCGCTACACGGCGCGTTTTCCATAGAAACAATTTTTGGAAAAAAAAAACTTTCCTACGTCTCTCGAGATATAAGTTTTGTGCGTACGAGTATATAATTATTATTATTATTATTATTATTATACGAAATTCCGTTTTATACTTTCAATTACGTTGACTTCTTTGAAAACATCAACACTTGTGAATATATATATATATACTCGTATATAGTCGACTGACGTATGCTATACTTACTGATATGAGATTCAGTCGCTTATTAGACTCGAAATCGCCAAAATACATTAAAAAAAGAATTCTGTTATAGAATTCATTACTTCGGTTTATGTGACTCAAAATTCGTGGGGGAAAAAATGGTAGAAAATTAAATTTTTCGATTAAAGTTCAAAACAAATTAGTTATTCGAAAAGTTATTCGTGTTGGTTTTTACTTATAACTGGTCGTATGTCTTATATCGCCATCTATCGCAATTATCGTTATAATAAATTGAAGCGTAGAATTTTAAAATAATTAAAACAAATTAAAATTACAAATTTATTTTTGTTTTTTTTCTCCACTTCGCTTATAAGATTCATTCGGTTATATATATATATAGTCTTAAAAAGAAGTCTTAGATTTATTTCGTGGTACTTCTTAAGTGAGTCTTATAAGCGACGTTCAATTTATTTTTAAAGGTTTTGATCAATAGAGTAAAACCACGAAACCACGAACAGTGTTTCGATCGTCACGATAATACTATTATCACTATATAGTAACATTAAAATAGTTTTTTTTTCCAGGCTGTGTGAATATCAAGAAAAAGCATCTTGTTATTTCACTTTTTAAACAGGTTCAAATTCGAATCACGTCGTACCAATATATTAAATTTCAACATTATTTAGTATTTTTTCTTTTACACTCGAAAAGTTTCCATCGATTCTCCCGTCTGTTTTCAATATATTTTAAACGCATATTGAACATCATTCATTTTCATCTTTCCGAAATATTAATAATCGTTTCCTTTTGATATTATGCATAACTCAGTTTGTAATATTTATTGAAAAAAAACCGTTTTCTTTCTTTCTTTTTTTGGAGCGAATTAAATTCATTTTATGAGAAAATAATTCAAAGTTCGTGTATAAATTTAAAGTTTTATATTTAAAAAGATTATTATTTCGAGTTGCATTAAACTTGTGTAGGAATTTTGATGTCTTACATGGATGTGAAATACGCGTTTTATAGATCTATTACGAATTTACATTAGTTGTCAGTAGCGTATTTACACAGAGTCTAAAAAAAAAAAAAATCGTATTGACGACGAGGCATCACGTGGTGTTTTTTTCGCTTTCTCGTTCTTTTTTCATTAATCGTTGAGGAAGTCCTGCAGGAAAGTCGTAAGGAACGCTAATAGATCGGGTTTAACCTGGCAATCGTGGAGATGATTGTGAATCGACGGTGAACTTATAGCGCATATTCAACAAGAGTTTTGTCGTTAATAAACGGGGAATTGCATATATTTAGACGAATTCAAATGCGTATAAGAGGTATAAACGTATAAGCGGAGAGATGATGGAAAAGCCGACATTGAATTCGAGTAAAAAAAAAAATAAAATATATGTATCATATAATATGTACACGTGTCGGGTGTTTATCTGGAAAATATCAAATAATAATAATAATAATAATAAAAACGTATTGGACAAACAATAAAACGTGGAATATTACCACGCGTGTCAAAACCGAAATAAATAATAAAAAAAAATGACATCGCATTCCGCGGCCGTGGATCATTTTTTTTTTTTCATTTGACAAAAATAATAATAATAATAAAATAACGATAAGTTAATATTATGTTATATTTACAAAAATAATACGTATATTACAGTATGGGTACGGGTGAAAATAATAATAATAATAAAACGTAAATAAATAATATTTTTTAAACGAAATAATTAAATGAATAACGATTTCGCGTAAATTATATGTGTCATGTGTATTAAAATAATTACAATATAGAAATATATTTACAAGGGTTTTTATAGTAATTTAAACGTTCGCAATACGTTCGGCACTTACATTTTTTTTTTCTGGATTGGGCGTTCGACAAAGACCTCGGCTGAGATCACGAAAATTCACGTCGATCCGTTGTCGTTGTTTCTTCTATTTGTAAATAATTCAATATTATTTATAACCGCGAATGCCTTCTTACGTGTTAATATATTATTATTTTACGGTCAGGCCCGGCTGTTATATATCTGAAATATAAAATAAACGAAGCGAATGAATACGTGTGTAATAATTAGAAAATATTATTATTATTAAAAAAAAATTATTTTTCAAGTAAAACAATAAACGTCGACGACGAGTCGCAAGAGACTTTATTTATATATATATACAAAATAGTATACCTATTTTGTACGCCGTTTCCCTAATACGAATTGTTCTCGCCAGAAAAATTTAATTTTCTTTCGTTTATGAAATTCGCTTACGAAAGAAAGATGAAAAAAGAGATCGAGGAAGAAAAAACAATTAGCAATAATTCGCGCATTGTAATATTATGTAATTTCTATTTTTGTTCATATTTTCCTGGAACGTTTTTCGATATTCGATGTTCTGATTTTTATTAACATAAAACAAACGATTAACGTAATATAAGTGCACGTCCGGAACGTTGTTCGTGTGGAAAGAAGTTTCAGGAAGTGTTCAGCACCAGGGAAGTAATTAAGTATATTATTATTTTGTATTAAATTCTAGTAGGTTAAACAATTTTTTTTGCAACATTGTAACGAGCAAGTTAATAAATAAAAAAAAAACAAATTATTGTTATTACATTTTAAGGGTCGCGAAGAGTTAAAATCCCTCGCACTTATAAAACGTTAGGGGATCACTGGGATACTGCTTATTTTTTACTGTTGAATTTACAATTTTTTTCGGTATTCAATTCATCGTACTTCAATATCGCTCTTTCTGTTTGTCCTACGTGTGACTTGCCGCATGATGAGCGTTTCGTTTTCGAATATCTTTTCGGTACCTATTTGTGTTAAAAACGGTTTTTAAGTCGAAATTTTCTTGATATGCCATCCGTTACTCCTTGCACGTGTGTCATTAAAATTATCGTTCCGTGTACGATACATTTCTTCTCCCTATCCCTTTTTGTTTTATTAATTTCTTATTTGGTCGTCTCTATATTTCGTTCGATTTCTGTTCCTTTTATGGCGCTGTATTCATGTCTTTTAACACGATATAATCGTTTTTTTTTCGCATCATTCCTTTCAAGTAATCTTTTTCTTTTGATTTAAGTAGTTTGGATATCTTTCAGAGAGATTTTTTTTTTTTTTCAATTTAATATAATATATAATATTTTTTTTTAAATATATAATTTCTATACGAGATAAATTGCGATTATCTATCGAAAATATTTTGTAATTTTTTTATTACGCGTTAAGTTAACTGGAAAATTGAACGGTCGAAAATTATGCGTTGCGGTAATGAAAATTTAAATTACGGCTTCGCGGTTAAAAAGTTTTACGAAAATATTTAACTCATCAACTATACGCGTAACGCGGCATAATTTGGATTTTATAATATTGTTTTCGGGTACCGCTACGGTTTTTATTTTATTTTTCGTTGTTTCCCCGAGGAAAAGTAAAAACAAAAAAATTGAATAAACGAAAAATTCAATTTCCTCTTTTAAGTGCGTGTTGGTTTTGAGAAAAATTAAAGAACGTTTTCCACGCGTGCGGTACGACGAATATGTGTATATATAAAAAAAACAAAAAAACAAACGTCGATTGGCAAAATAAATTTAATATTTATCGAAATTTTACTACGCGAAAACAAGTATTTTTTATATAACTTTTATTTTTAAAAAAAAAACACACACGCATAAATGTTCGTTGACGAGACGAACGGAGTTTTTTTATTCTCACATAAAAATAACGTTTTTTTCGAGTAAAACGAAAAGGGTTCGGGAAAAATCAATTTTTTTTTTTTTTGTCATTTTCGGTTAACCGCGCGTTGTGTTTAAAATACGTGTTGTCGTTACGGAATATAATCGGATTTTTTTTTTCACGCATCCTTATAAAATTATTAAACCTATACAAAATTTTACACGAGTTTCGTCGTACCCAGATGCGCGTTAACATATCCGCGCGATTGCGGACGAAAACAAATCTCTCGATCGTTTCGTTCTTTTTCGCCATGTCCAATTAACTTTTTAATTTACCGGATTCCCCGTATTTCCTGCAGCGACGTATTGAATTTATACGAATTTATATATATATATATATATATATATATATATATATATATATATATATAAAACACGTCTCGCTCGTTAAATTAAATAAAAGCAGTAAAAACGACGTGGACGCAGACACTCGAATTATTCGATTGAAAGGTGAATCGAACGGGAGATCGAATGGGAAGACGGCGTCGAACGAACATTAAATGAGACGTCGACGCGCCGACATTGACGTTTTTTCCGACTACTTTAGCGATCGTCTTTATAATACTATAAAATATATTTGGAGAAAAGTGTTGTTTTCCCCCTGGTGTGGTCTTAAAGGTTAAAAGAAAAAAATAAATAAATACGCGATTTCACGTATTAAAAACAATTTATTTATCTTTTTAATAAACGTTTTAAAAATATAACGATAGTGTGTATGTACGCGCGTGTGTATACAATTTATAAAAGATCAAAAACAGCGGTTTGTACGTGTAGTTGAATGGGGGAAAAAAAAAAGAAATGCGTTCGTTTGTGAAATAATAATTTCGGTTTTCCGAGAACGCGCTTTTCACGATTTCCTTTACATTTATTAGATAAACATTTTACAGTTTTCTCGTTACTATGTAAATTTAAAAGCGTCGATGACGAATCATTGCGTTCGAATACAAACGATTCTGAGCGGAAAACTCGGGCGCGCAATACTAATTTATATAATAGCGTGTAAGTTACAATTTTCGCGCGTTCATCGCTTTCACGCGGAAAAGAAATATCAAAATCTGTAACTCCGATGAATTGCTCGAAATTGAAGAATGCTGATTTTCAAACATTTTCATCACGACGTTCGTATGGCAAAAGTTTTATACGGAAATATTACGTGATTGTGCGCGTCGTCGGTTCCTAACCCGTCGTTTTCCGTCAAAACAATACATTTCGTCGAAGAAATGTATAACGGGGAAATATTTTTACTTATATTTGCGTATTCGAGTCTCTAAAAACGTTTTTTTTTTCAGAAAATTAAAATAATTAATTTTGAAAAAATCGCTTTTTTTGCCGCAATTAACAAAAAAAAAAAAAAAAAATCGTTGGTAGTTTTTCGGGCCGTTTTCAAAAAAATATTGAAAAAAATCGAAGCATGAATAGTCTGCTCGTCGAAAAGTCGTATAGAAAATAAACAATAATAATAATAAACATCGTTTTAACACCATATATGGTATTATATTATAATCGTCGTCGTTTCACTAAGAATAAACGTTCATTTCCTCCAGCAAGTCAAAGTTTTCACAAAAAATAATAATTTTGGTTTTATTTGTCGCGTCACTCGGTGTATATAATATAATAAACCGACGGATTTCATTTCACGTTTTATCGGCAAGACGCGAGAAACAAGAGGCCGTTTTTCCGATAATAAAAAATAATAAAACACTCCGCTCGACAACGCGAAATATAAGAATATATCGACATAATACGACGCGAGACGTTTGCACACGTCGCCCGCCGCAGTGTACTTCCTCGTAAGCTCAACTGTTGGACGTTATAAAAACAAAAAACAAAATATAATATATATATAAATAAGTACGGAAAAACTGTGTTTCTTTTTTATTTTGTCACGTCGTCGTGTCTCGCGTATACGCTTCAAGATTAAAACGTATTCCCGCGAAAATCCGTTTATCGTCGTCGTCTGAGAGATTTATACGAGTTTTATTTTTCAACGAATCCACACACACACGCTATTTCCCGTGTCGTAAAACGCGCGTTTTCCTCGTCCGAATACGCGTTATACGCGAGAATATTAAAACGACGCGTACACGTTTAACCGTTCGTTTTCGGTAGGTATTGATTTATGCGGAAAAATAAACGTTTATTCATATTCATAATAGACAATATAAACTCGTCGCTCATTTGCATATCAATGGCGTAGCGCGAGCGCGGAATTCGGATTGCGATCAAAATACGCACGTTTTTACATTCCATTCGCATTTAGTGTTTCGAGTTCCAGAGGCATTATCGAGACGAATTTCAAATTTGTAATATTTTTCTGTTTTTTTCAATTATAACAAACTTAATATTATTTTTTTACGCGTAGTGTATAAAAAATAATGGCACGTGGAAAAATGTCGACTCTTTTGGAAAACAATATTTAGTTTTCCTTATGTACTGTACCGACGAGAGGAAGGCGTGGGTTGGAGTTTTCCCGTATACTGCAGACGCGGAAAAATGAAAAGCGACAGCTTTTACTTTCCGCTATAAGGGAGAGAGAGAGAGTGAGAGAGAAAACGGTGTACACTGAAGCAAACGAGTTGATCGGAACGCGCCTTGTACAGAAAAACGTGTTTTTATATTATTGCAGTGACATAAATAAAATATAATAAAAACACAACGTATTGTAAAACTAGCAATTCATTTTTCGTTTCGTTCGGAATCTTAAAAAAAAAAAAAATCTACTGGCGAAGGAAAAGGTGTTCTTTTCATACCGTCATCGTTCCTTCCCCGAGGACGCACTTTGCTAAGAGAGTGAAAAAAAAAAAGAAAAAGAGCCAAAGAAAAATAAACGTTTGTGTATTACATAACGTGTGTGTGTGTATAGGAGAAAAATCGAAAATTGTTGACCCCGTGCGGAGAGTATTGAAGTGACAAAATACAAAGTATCGATCACTCAGCCAGCGGACTCGAGTCGGTTATTGCGAAACTTTATTTTACTTTTTCTCTATCGCGTCCGAGTTTATGATATTTTACATTTATGTATTTCGTAAAAATGTAGTTTATATAATATAATACGCGCGTATTGCCGCAGTGTTATGTCGTTAGAAGCCGTATGTGTTACAAGCAAATAACAGACAACCGCGAGAGGTGAAGACGAGAATTTTCGAGCTGGAATACCGTGTAAAAAAAAAAAAAAAAAAAAAAAGATAGTTTATCGTAACTTCTTTTGCTTTTGGATTACGATTATTCCACGGTTGTTCGAAACGTGTGCCGGAATCTCTCTACAGATTGAGGCTTAAATTATCCATAAAAAACTTCTCGTTTGAACATAAATCCCACGTGGAATTAATTCGGCTTTTTTAACGTCTATTTATATAATAAGTAAGTCAAACCACGTTTCCGTTTCAAACAACAGTTCTATTGTATTTCTTCATAATTTGAATTCTATAAAAGAAATTTCTCTCTTTATATACGATCATTATTGCGGGGGGGGGGGTATTTTTTTTTTTGAACTGTGTTCAACAGTATTGCAAATAAATATACTGCACGCGTGTCACATCAGTATAGGTTTTTTTTTCTTCTCTTAAACAATTTTCAACTCGTCACTATATATAATATTTGATCGATACAGAATATGTTTTATTGGTAGTGTGTTTCGAATTTCACAATATTATAAATATTATACCGTTGGTTCGGCGTAGAAGTGAAATCGGACGATCGTAGACTTCAGCTGCAGCCTTTTTCCACGAGTTTATAAGACGTCCCCAATATATATTTTATAAGCGCGCGCGCGTGCGGTAACATGAACTACCCGTTGCGAACGTTATTGTTTCTGGAACAAAACGTATTTCTCAAAACAATGTTTGCCCGTCGGCCAATAAAATATATATCATTATTATTATTGTTATATACGGAGAAAACACTGTACAAGTGTAATACGCAGTTTATTATTATTATTATTGTTTTTTTCGTATATACTCGGTCGATCGTCAACCGATGAAATACGCAAAAATTATATCGTTTTTCTCGTATATATATATATACGTGTAACGTTATAATATACACAGTGTTAAGACTTATTTGGATAAATGTTTTCATTAATATCTTGTTCCATCTAGATAAATATAGTGCCGAGTTATCTGAACATATATAATAGATGGAAATTTCAATTGTCTAAAGATAATTTTTATTATTATTGGGATTAAATTTTTTTTTAAACTTCATTTCGTATTGACAAGAGTTTTTACACCTAGCAAGTCGTTTCTCTTAGAATTTTTTATGTTGAAACATTCTTACTTATCGCGCAGTATACGAGAAGAATACCCGCAGGGCAAACCACGATAAAGTTCAATGTGAAACAGTGTCTACAAAAATTCTTGAGTTAAAAAAAAAAAACTACCTTAATTTCGTCTAGATATAAACTTAATTTTATTTATAATTTATAGATATTTTTAAACTTTGTATCTTTTACTTCTACGGTCTAATTTATACATGTTCTCTTTTATCTTTACATATCTACGAGTATAGATCGCGTTTTGCGTTATTTCTCTACTGCAGTGTATTCACTGACCGATTTTCCCCGCGCGCATAAAAACCACGTGTTTGTATCGTTTAAATTTTTTTTGGCGTTTAACATTCGTCTATGGATAACGAACGAGCGGGGGGTTTTTTTTTTTATTTTATGCTTTTCCTATCGCCCGTTTCCATAAATATATCGTTAAAAGCGAAACGAGGTGTGAAATATATTAGTAAATGCATTATAAGCGAGTAGTAGCGTATATCGAAAGTTTGACGATAAGTCGACAGACAGTGATCGAAAGATGTCGCGACGAGGGGGGTGGGGGGAAATTTAATCGCGTTAAAAATTATACGTAAATAACAGATCGTTTGAGACGAGGTATAATACGCGAGTAAATTCACACTGCACCAACACATTTCATAAGGGACGCGAGCCGATAATATTTCATATTATTATACACACACGTGTGTGAAACAGCATTTTATCGCGTTGCCAGCAATTTAACACACGCACATCAGTCCGTAAATATATTATGTAAAAATTTCGAGAGTATATCTATACGAGAAAAAATTTACCGCGCGTAAAAGTAAGTCGGAAAATTTCAATCCGACGTTAATTGTACGAAAATATAATAACGAGTGACGACAAACACCGCGATAGCGCGTTAACGAGCAATTTACATCTTTATCGCTACCGTTTTTTCTTTTCTATCCCTTTCCACCTGAACGCGTACGTGAATTTTTTTGGTGCTACTCTCATATGCGGACTACCGCGACATATTTCTGCTCACGTATGCGGTCTACCTTGTAGATCGCATAATAAAAAATATACGATAAACTGTCAATAATGATGTGATAAAAGTCACATAGTCAAAAAATAAATGTAAAAAATACTAAATAATAATTTTAGCGATAAACTTTTTTAATGTCCCTCAGAAACGCTATAAATATGTCAGGTTCGTCTTTGCAAGCAACCTTCCAACAATAATGGTCGAGATGGGATTGAAGTAGTTTTTTACTTGTACCTCTTATTGTTTTCATGATCTTTGTCTTTGCATCCGGCCATGATCTCTCTACGCTTTGAGTATGAGCCCCCGTCGAGGGATCCACGTAGTTCTGCTGATGGTTGACCGTTTTATGTATATATCCACTACCATTTAAACATCTATAAGTCGCCCACTCATCAGAGCGAATAACAGAGTCAGCTTCACATTCTCGCCGTATAATTGGAAGTAATGTATTTTTGTCCCTTCACTCTTTGCGACAGTCAAATAAAAATCTTTTAATTGCATAATGCACGCGATATTATACAAACGGACACAAATATGAACGCAGTACAACACAATCGACGACCAATACGTAACTAACAAACTGTCGCACAGCGATTGTAGGTAGGTATCTTTTAATAACGATAGTTAGAAAATACAGGATATGACATATATCAGAACATTTTATCTGACCAATTTTATTTTATCTTCTAGTGGTTTATAATGCGGTTTATCCATATTTTTTTCTACTACGACATGCGGTCTACATTTATGATGGTAGACCGCATGCGTTTGTATAGTCCGCATACGAGAGTAGCGCCGATTTTTTTTCTCCTCTGTCTTTACAGACGCGTTGGAAAATAAACGGGACTCGTCTCGTGGACAACCCGGCCGGCCTTAGGACGTAACGCGATAAACCGCGTGGTCAAGCGCCGCGAAAACGTCCGTTAAACTATTTCCCCGGTCTATAGCGGTCGACGGCGCGTACACGATCATCACATTTATAAGCACCGCGGGCTCTCATACGTTTCATGAACGTCGCGCGGAATTCTCCAGTGTGTCTTCGACCTCTGGTAAAATAAATATATACCGTATATTCATTGTAATAACAATGCGTTTCCTCCGAAAATTCTGGTTCCGATACATTCTTCTTCTTCTTGTTGCGCGCAAATTAATTGCCCGCCCGATCGGACGGAATCCGGATTCTGGCTCGGCGCCACAGTGCCGTTATACGAACTCTACGATTTCTATCGGGTTTTACGAAAAAAAATAAATAAATATCGCCCTTAAAACCACACCGTTACGATTATTGTCAAAACTCTTACGCAAATCCTTTTTATACGCGATTAGCTCGTGCGGACAAGAGAGACCACAACACCTCCGCTCGCGTTAGCTTCGCGTGTCTGTAGCACATCGATCAGAAACGTCCCCCGGATTCGTCACGAATGACCGTAGGATTTAAATACGAGTAGTGTACAGTGACAATTTCAAACGTCGAAATCGATTTGGCGTAAACTGCGAAAACAGGTAAAAAAAAAAAAAAAATTAAACACCACGCCGAAACTCGTGTAAGTCCGTAGACTTACTGATACTCGCTCGGCTTAGACGTAGTAATACTGACAGATGCTGACGAACCGATCAGAGTACCGAGCATTGATAAACTGTGCGAGAATACGGACGGACCATTCGGAAAAGAAAAGAAACGAAAAACGTCTCCCGAATTATTCGAAATCGCCTTTAATACGTACAATGTCGTTTTTATATTCGATTCCGAGCGAAATACTGTTTTTTCCCCTCTCTGAAAAAATATTTATTTTAGTGTTAATACGGTAAATACAATGTAACGAACTGCTCGGACGGACGAATCCCGTGATTACTAGTTGCTATACAGTTTATTCAGTTAACTAGGACGTAGAATTTCATTATTTTATTTTTCGAGTACATTGCGACTTGCGTGCTTAGTACAGTTTTGTTTTAGACATTTTTTGTTTTTTTGTTTTTAGAAAACTTCAAGTCGTGCGTGGCGTGTACGACAACGAAACGGTCTCTGATTCGGAGTCCCAAGATGATTTCGTTCGTCCCCGTTGTGGACACTATAGAGCGCAATCATATTTATTTTATTATTTTGTCCGACAATTTTTTTCGTTTCTATTTCCACTCCCCCTCCCGCACAAAACAATCGCATTCGACGAACTACTGCAGATTTACAAGTAATTTTGATTCACACTACATCGATGTTTTATGCAACTCGCGCATATGCAAAATATCACGGCTTTAATTTCTATTTTTTAAAGGACACTCGTAATATTTAAATGTGTTTTTTTTTTGTTTTGCCCATTAGTTACGCCTTAATTTACCGTAATGGAATCCCTCTGAGTATCCATGAACGGACGTTTTCATTAGACGAAATGTAATTTGTATTATAATACAACAACAGTGTTATTATTATACACGGGGAAACATCTAATAAAATATTACTCGAAATTAATATTATATTTCCGTTAGTATATATTGCAGGACGTAATATTATAACGTTGCAAAGAAAATTGATTTTTGACAATAATTTTTTTTCTGTCTGCATACGTTGCATGAGTATTTATAGGATTTAATAATGTAAAAAAAAAAAAAAAAAATTTCTATTCTTTCGCCATATTTTATGTTATAATAATAATAATAATAATAATATATTATTATTATTGTTTTAAACGAATATATAATAAAAATACGCACCTTAAGCGCGTGTGATACGTAATATGAAATTTGATTAATGACTAAAGTTTATTAACGATAATTAAACTTACTGTGTTTTTTATTTCACTATTATTATTTTTTTAATAATTCGGAAGCGCGTTTAGCGTTCATGTATCATTAAGACTCCTTATAAAAAAAAAAAATACACACAATTTATAATCATTTCGTCGTGTTGTAATGCGACGTCGCGTCTTAATTTTTTTTTTTTTTTTTTAATTGCGTTCAGACGGGGACGCGCGATTATATAAAGTACAAAAGTTCCGTTGTATTTCCTTTCCTTTCGTATAAGTACTACGCGAATAAAAACTACGGTTTTTTTTTCTCGTCGCCAAGCGACGAGAAATTCTAATTGAAATACGTTCGAACATAAAAATATATAAGACGTCTCTATATATCGACGATATACGCGCGACAGCTGACTGTGCTGTTACAGTTGACATTTTTTGGAAAAAAAAAAAAAAATTGTTAAATTTATTGCGTCGTACGCGTTTTCGTTTTTATATAATATATATAAATATATAAATATTAATATATATATAATATAATATATAATATTTATATATATATACATTTTTTGGCTCTCCGTTTAAAAATTTTTCGCTCTCTGTAGGTGCATAGAACAAAAAAAAACAAAAAACTAACGAATTCGTTTGAAACGCACCGTATATACTCGTACATATATATATATATATATATATTTATATATTTATATATATATTCGTTTTTATGTTCACGGCGGAAATATTTCGATTTAAAACAAAAAAAAATGTACCGCTAGTGCGCGTGTAGTGTGAATTTCAGTCGCTGTCCCCGCACACGTCAAATGGCCAAAACGGAAAAAAAAAAATAAAAAAAATCTTCTCCTACGCCGTTTTTGCGACACGAGCGTACACTACGGCACTGTGTCGTAATACCGGCGGCGCGCACAGTTTTGGCGTCGACGACGGTGTTTTGCGATTGCCGAAATTTTCGACGATTTTGACGTGCCGACAAAGAGCCCGTCGGCGCGGGCTCTTACACGTCCCTTTGTCGCGCGCCCCTCTCGCGTCAATATTATTGTTATAATATAAAATGTTGTACACACAAGTCCCCCCCGTCCCTGGCAACACGAAACACGAATTACCCGACCTGCGCGTTTCACCGCCAACCGGAGTGCGTTTCGAAAACGTCGAAATTCATTATTAAACGCCTAATGTACCGTTATTACGGCGCTCGACGTCATTTCGCCTCGGCGTTTGTTGAGAATATCACCGAACACGGGGACACGTTAGCGCTGAAAATTATCATCGGACTCGTCGTCGCAGCCGTTTGCGTGAGAATCGCCAACGGGGGGACCCATGACGCCGTGCGGGTGGGGCGACGCGCAGGAACGCCGCGGACGTGGAGCACGCGGTACACGCTCGTTTCTGGAAAAAAAAAATAATCCGGTCGAATATCTATTTTTTACACGAATAGAACGAACGACATCGTCCGGGGATTCAAAGAATTATTTACATTTTTTCCACTTGCTCCCGACGCCCGCGGCAATTATGCCGTTTTTATTATTTGTAAAAATATGCGAACGACTCGCGCGTTTTACTCTCGAACGCGTTTTCCCGGTGTTGTGTTTTTACTTTCGAGAAATCACTCGGCTCCGTGCGACGGAAAATAATGCGAATGCTGCGCAGGAGATTCGCAAACGCAAGACGTTTTCTTTTCCCCGTCCCTAGTATAATTTTCATTCGTGTTGACGTACGGCAGACGCGGAGGAATCGTTTATCGACGCGTGCGATTAGTTCAACGAATGACGACGTATTTAAACATAAAAAAAAATAAAAAAAAACCGTCGGTTTCATTTTCACGGACGTCGACAGAAATCGAATACCCGTCGTCTGTTTTCGAACAGACATCTCACAACAACGTTTCATATCGTTTATCACTAAATATTTATTCGTGTGAGAGCGGATTTTTCGAACTGCCGCGTTTGAAAAATACGAGTACGGGAATATCGGCTGGATATTCGGAAACGATTTACGAGTCGAGAATAAGTTCCGTTCAACGTGCTCGATTCGATGCCCTTGTACGAAATAAACGAAAAGCAAATTTCATATCGAATTAAAAAAAAAAAAAAAAAAATGGACTCTCCTAAATCAGTGTTTGTACTTTAAAAGTGTTATACGCGCATTGGTCATAAAACTATCTTGTGGCACTCGGCGATAGTTTAGGTTTGTTATAGGCACGAAAAACCCGGAACTCCGTACGCGCTCTCTCGATCGGTTGTCAAAATGCGTCGGCGATTCGCACTTTTCCAAAATTAGTAAAAAATATCGGAGAAATAGAAAAATCGAATAAAATTAATTCAAATCATAAAACTTCATATAGCCGAGAAATTTCTAACGTTTTTTAGAACCTTTTTTTACCAAGAACGTTTTTTAACCTAACCGCCGCTTGGGTGGTGTAGTTTTGAAAAATTTTGATTCGGCCGTGCAAAGTACACAGTCAGTCAAAAATTCAGCTCGTTCCCGGGCGCACTGCGGTTAATTAAATATTTCGTGTCGTGGTCGCGTGTAAACGTACACGTGTCTCGCCATTTCTTCCGCAGAAAATACAATCTTTTCTTCCCCGACGATAATAATAATAATAATAATAATAATAATAATATAACAGAGATCGTTTAAAAACGGATTACTTCTCGCGCGTATCGTACGCGCGGGTTTCTCGTAATCCTCGAGCCGACCCGACGAACGGGATGCGATTTAATTCGCGGAGACTACGTGGCCAGTGTGAGTCGTAAAAACCTACAGCATCCGACGTACGTGATCACAGCTGTACCGGGGAGCGTGTGTATCTTTTACTCGCCGACCTCATGATAATTACGTGGAAAGTGGAAAAACTCTTTCCTCGTCGTACGATGCGTGTATAC
Source organism: Chaetogeoica ovagalla (assembly GCA_032441825.1). Classification (NCBI taxonomy): domain Eukaryota; kingdom Metazoa; phylum Arthropoda; class Insecta; order Hemiptera; family Aphididae; genus Chaetogeoica; species Chaetogeoica ovagalla. Next base: position 9,745,798 of record CM063737.1, read on the forward strand.
GTCAAACACGTGCCCGTCTCACGACCGCGGTGTAATGTCGTTCGGTATTCTTCGACCGTTCCACTGCAACTGGGAAACGTCAAACATACGCCGCGGCGGAATCTTCGAACGAATTTTCGTTAATCGCCGTTTCCGCGTGTTCCGAATAATTTTTATAATTTTCAATCACGTTTGAAATAGTGTAGCGCTCGCGTACAAACAACAACTCGTTATACTCAAAACGTAAAAAGTAATTAATTTAGAAAGAAACACGAGTAGCGCGACTAACAGCCGTATTCGATATTCGTATTACTGAAAAATAATGGAAAAAAAAGAAAAACCGAAAAAGGTATTCGGGATACTTTACGTGAAGCGTTCGGAACGTAATATAATGCAAATCATCTCAATCGTAAATCGTCGAGATTTTTAGCAAATTAAACGATTTTCTTTGTATATGAGAAATGACAGGGATTTCTATTTATTCCTCTCCGTTTCGTTCAAACGATTTTCACGTATTTTTTTTTTTTTTTATACTGAACGTTAGCGAAAAATACAATATCTTTTTATATCTCGTCTCGCGGTTTATAATGTAATACGTATGTGCGCACGACGCGTTTGCGAGACGCGTATTACGCGCGTTGAAACGTTCTGTGAATTTTCAAGTGGAATCGAATAATCGTTTATGAGAAAGAGGATAGAATAACTGCAGACGCGATCAGTGTACGATATTTCTCGGATTCGTGTTATACACGTTCTTTTTATTTTATGTACGTATGCAATACTCGCGAATTATGAATATAAAGTATCCAGCGAGTAACTGCGGCAAATGGTTCTGAAGTAATATGTTTAAACGAGAATCTGTTACAAATTAGCCGATGTGTATGACTTTTATTGCACCTATAAATTGAACATTTTTTTCCCCGAAAAATTCGAAATAGAAATTTTACGCACTTAGTCTTTAGCGAAATAATTTGATTTCATAATTTTCCCATTTACGACTGCGCGTTTCCCCGCACACGTTTTAGACATTCTGTGAAAAAGGCGATTTTTATTTCTTTAATTAAGGATACATAGAAAACTAACGAATAAAAATTTAATTTCTTTAAAACACATTCTAACTTGATCAAACTTTAAACATTATAAAAAAAAAAAATGAATTTTACCCGATGAAAAGTTTTATGCTTCGATTTTTTTAATATTATTTACAAAATGGCTATGCAGAATTAAAAAAAAAAAGTAGAATAACTTTTTTTTTTTGTTCGCATTTCATCCATTATATTTTCATTTTAATTTCCGTAATTCTAATTGAAATTATTATAGCGTATAATATTGTTACTTGAAATAACAAAAATTTAATTTTAATTTTTGCATCTTCGCTGGATTTTCGTCGAATGCCAATATACGCATAGATTTTGCCAAAACGACAATAAAATAGAATTACATACAAAATTACGACTCGTGTTCGATAAAAAAATATTACAAAAAGCCCCTAAATAAAAAAAAAAGTTTCTAGTAATAATGATATTAATACTACGGACATTCACCAACGAGATCTATAGGTCGTCATTGAACACGGTTTTTTTTTTGTTGAAAAACTACGAAACGTTTCGTTTATATCCACTTGTAAATTTTTAATAATTGGCGACGTGTCATTCTGTGCAGATCGAATTTCTTTTTACAGATTAAAAGAAACGATATCGTTCTAAACTGCAAAACGATCACTTCCTAAATATACGGGACTTCATCGAAATTAATAAGTTACAAAGTACTCGTTGTGTTTGTTTTTTTTTCACAATTAAAAATCGTATTAAGTGTGACGAATCCTTTGATCGTAATATATATTTTAAACAGTGTATTTTATGAACACGCACACACGGCAAAAAAAAAAGCGCGACCGAAATGTCTTTTATCATCGTATTTGATTTATAAATTATTATAATTATACACTGCGAATTATTGACCATATACGCTATAATAGTAGCCTAACGCAACAAACAGCGTGTGAAGTGTTCACGACTTTTGGCATAACCTTATATAACATCTACAAAAAACGCTACGTATATCGATTCGATAATGTTGTTCTTGAACGAGTGTTGTCCGTTATTTGTATGATTACTTTAAAAAATTTTCAGAAAAACATATCAATACTATACGAAAAACGTTGTTACGGATTACGTTTCGGTCCGAACACTGTGAATAATTAATAATATTTCGAATTTTTCCAAAATATAAAACGCATGTGAACGTATTTTAAAGGATTTAAAGTAACTCGTCGAATAATCGAATAGCGGAACTCGTGAATACGTTTCTATAGACGGGAACAGGTGCAGTAGTAGGTCGTCGGGTCCTAGAGTAAATCCTTCAAATCCCTTCTCTCTTTTTTTTTCGTCAAAAGAAACTCGTTAAGAGCTTTTAAACTCCTCGCCCACTCCTCCCAATATTTCCTATGATTAATAATATAAAACTCAACAGTCAATCTCTCCAGAGTATTCCACGTATACGGGATTTATTATACGTCAAAAATAAGAAGCAATACCAATCGTATTATAATAAATTCCGAAAAATTAATTTTTTTTTTTTTAGCAAAAAATTTGTATCCGCCAAAAACAACGTAAGATTTTTCACGTGTTTATAAAAAATTAAAAATGTGAAATTAATAACACAAAACGTTTTATATATTCTATACGTATATAGATTTTTTTTTTTTTTTTTTTAATTACCGGAATAAAATAAAAACCGAAACGTTTAGAATATAAATTCGCCTTTAATTTTTCGTCGGTTTTGACGACGACGACGACGATACGATGAAAATTATAAATAGTTAACAGCGATGTGTGTGTCTATTGGGCAACGGATTTTTATTTTTTTTCGAGATTTTTTTCTCGGCGTTTTTTTACGTTGTCGCTTAAGCCGAAAAAGGCTTTTAAAATACGGTTTCCCATTTAGAAACGAGAAGAAAATTTAAAAAAAAAAAAAAAACTTTAATCGAACGACGCGGATTCGTTTTAAATTCAATGCGAGTATCGGCCACCCGCACGAGAGTATAATATATTACCATTAAGCGATGCGAATTAATCGGTCAATGTCAACCGTATCCTTTTCGGCGTACGTTGCGTACGACACATTCAGTGGCGGTTACAAGTAGGCGATAGGCGGATCGTTGTTTGCCCCCTTGGGATTTGATATTTTGAAATTTATTATACCTCCGATCCAACAACACCGACTTGCAAGTCGGTTCGGTTAATTGCGGTTACGCTCCATTTTCACTCGTCCCCATTTTGAACATCACGTATAAGGCCGGGAGGGGGGGGAATCAGTGTTCGACTGATAATAATAAACCGACTGTCAGCGCATACGGTTACGCGCTGCTCGTCGGTCTGAGCATTCAGTGCTCAGCTTGGACGATCGAACTCGGTCGGTCGAGTAAACGTGTGAATGCGAGCGATAAACGCCTCAGAGTCCTCCAAGGCCGCTTCGTGACACTACTAAGAGACCTGTCCTTTAAACTCTTTGGTTCATCAGCAACGCCCGAATCCTAAAGGAAATCCCAATCTTCTCCTCCCCCCTCCCCCACCGCAAGCGGCCCCAATCTTCGCTTCGGTTAAATCCCATCCGAACCCCACGATCGCCGCAGCCGCAGACTACTCATCCGGAAACCGCGACCCGGCACATCGACCCTGATCCCTCTTGGAACATCCCCTCCCCTCCCCGATCAGCCAACACGATAACCACCGAATTACCAGTCTCGTGACGCGCGCGAGCGCCTCCACTGTTCCGCTCTACGAGCAAGTGGCGACCCCACCAACGTTTCGCCGTTAAATCTATCCTCCGTTCTCTTCCCCCTTCCACTTCATTCTTCGCTGGCCGTATATAACCTTACGGTCGCTCCCCCGGGAGGAGGTTTTAGACGGTAGGCGCTCCCCGCGGCGAATCCGTCACTACCTCTCGAGGTGTCTTTCGAAGATTTCCTGCTCCCACTGCCCCCCCCCAAAAAAAAAAAAAAAAAACAACAACGGACTAAAATTTATTTTTTTCCTTTTAAATAATTTCAATTAATTATTCAATAATAATTTCCAAAAATTATTGGAAACATACGGTACGTCATACAGCGTGTACTCCTTCGCGTTCGTACGAATAAATACAGACGAAAAGAATCGACAACTCATATTCGAACGGCACGGTTAGATTTCGCGTGCAATTTCCAAATTATCGACTTTGATTATCGTTTTTTTTTTTTTTTTTTTTTAAATCGAAACTCAAATCCACTCGTTTTCAATCCGTTCGCCCGGAGGCCGTTGTAAGATGCGTACGCGCACCTGCCGCGGTGAATACACTTCGCGTACCCCGATCGGAGTGCATAATATTTCCGAATACACCGCGGCGATGACGAAAAGTTTTGCGAGGTATATTCCCGGAAGGACGCGCGTACGGAGCGCGCCGCGGCCAAAGGGATTCATGATAATAATTAATACAGTGATCTCGTTTCGACCCCGGATAATATACGCGCGGCAGGGTCCGGCCGCGGACGGACTGCTCTGCGGTTATAATAATACGCGTGTATAAGAACGGGGACCGCGTCGTACCGCGGAATTATTCGGCCTCGGATTTCGGTGCGCGACCGAATATGTTTAGTAAACAGGCGCAGGGTTTACAAAGAACCCGGGCCGGCGAGTATTCGGTATTTATGTACCGCAGGGACGTGCAGGACGAGCTGTTGTGATATGCGTCTAATAATGCGTCACGCCTACGCGGTTTGTGTACACGAAATGAGCGCGACGGGAAATTTCGAAGAATTCACGGCGCGTGGTGCGGTGCGTCGTCGTAGTGTACACCCACACGACACGGAAAAGTATTTGACGGTGAAAATAACCGGGAACGGATTTCTATCCGCGCGCAGTGTCCGCACAGGACCATCGCGCAAGTGAATCGCACACTGCGTCGTGAGTATCGAAAAATTGGCGTAACATTTCTTTAAAAAAATCCACCACACTGACCGTCGTGGTATCGAGTAGAAAAAAATAAATAAATAAACGAACTCTTGTCCCTTTTAACGTTTTCGATTACGTCGTGTCACGTGGTAATCGTCAGAAAACAGCGCGGGCGTCTATTCCACTCGTTAAGCGACTCGCGACGCGAATAGAACACGGAATACCGGATTCAATTAGGACGCATAACGTCGAGCCGGGTCCGCGGGGTGATCGCACGACTTGGGGTGGTGTTCGCTATCGCGCGAAGGTCCACACAACGTTTCACTCACCAAGGGAGTCCAAGTCTGCGTTGAAAAAAAAAACGTCGGGAATTACTTACGGGGCCCATTGTTGGAGTTATCGAACAAATAATTATGTTAAATAAAAACGATTATTATTATTATTATTTTATTTTTTTTGGTTATGCTTTGAAGCGAATCGGATGACATACAACACGGTGGTGTTGTTTCAAAGGACGCGTGTCGAAACAGACGTGTTGCAACGCGAAATTCGGGACTTAGTCTAAAGTGAGAGACGGATGGGAGTAGTGCGCGCGCACGAGCCAATATTCGCTTTATCCGTCTGTCGGCTACGCGGTGTACCTGTCACGTGTCGCGGCTGTCGTTGTCAAGTAATTGACGACCGCGCTCTGTACCACTGTATTATGTAATTTCGTCATGACGAGGGGATGATAGCCGCACAGAGATCAACGTTTTTCGTCAGTCGAACACTCGTCAGTCTACACTAGGCGAACAAAACGGACTATTATTATTATTATAAGTCACGAATTGATTCGCCGACGTGGGGGGACTTACTTAATGTCCAGCGATATTTTGCGAAACACGACGTGGTCACGACGTTCACTGTTTTTTCTTATTCGTCGCGTGGCCCCAAAACAAAAAAAAAAAAAAAATTGAAATAAAAACCGCTTTTTATTTCCGTTCAAATGGAATTTACGTTTTTGGTTAAAAATCACAGAGGTTTTTTATATATATATATATAAACGATGTGAAACGAGTGTCACGATAATTTCTTCTCGTGTAAAATACGTCGAATAATAAGAATTTTTTACGCGGTTGGACCACATGATAATCGACCAAGCCGTCGTTGATTGTCGTTTTTCTTCCTCTTCCCCCCCCCCATTGTAACGTTCGCGAATTTCTCATACTCAAAACTCGACAAACGTTCGGTTTTCGTTATTTATCACAATTCCTCGCCGCCCGTGGCGGTAATATATCATCGTCGGAGTCGTATCATACAATTCTTTGTAATACACCGTAAACGCAACAATTTTTGCGCAACTACAAATGGAACAACTCGAAAACCGCGCGTTCCGATATCTTAGCAATTTATCGCATCCCCAAGAATAACTCGCATTATTCATTCTGACACACTGTGCGTTTAATTTTCGTACGAAATTCGAAATAAAACGAAAATTTCCCCCAGACCGCATTGAGGCCGACTGCAGACGTTCGACCTATTTGAATCCGTCACATCGTATCGTTATGACGCGCGCGTCGAAAAGTATCGGCGAAGTCGATAAGTAGCGGCGGATTGACACAAACGGTGAAACTCGCACGTTGTAAGAAAATACGCGCACCGTTTACGCTCGAGAAAAATCGTCGTTTTCTCCACCCCCTTGCAAGTCGAAAATATTTTATTATTACGTATTATTATTTATCCGATCGAAAACATTTCGTAATCGGATCTCTCCGTCGTATATTGTTTTTTAATCAATAGAATTACGTTATTTATAAGTAAAATCACTCGAGCGACGCAATTATTATGAACGACGTGTGTGTGTGTGTGTTTTACCGACCGTTCATACGAACTCGTCGTCCGAATAATAAGCGACGCGCGAGATATCATCGAAAGCAAAAAAAAAAAAATTTTTTCGAACGGCGTTCGAGACGTTGCTAACGGCGTGTGACAAAAGGCAACAAAAAGTTTATTTTTCATTTCTTTTCTACAATTCTCTCGTAAAATGTAAAAAAAAAAACCCCAACTTACATATTTTTATAATAATACGACATCTTGTAGAAAAATAAAATTAATATGTTTTCGCGGATTTTACCGGTAAGAATAACGTAAATATTTAAACACTCGTCGTTTTCGAATTTAAGTAAAAATCATAATAAACTAAAAAAAAAAAACACTTTTATATTATTAAATATTGCGTATAATTTCAGTTACAAAAAGTTGTTAACATTGTTTTTTTTTTTTTGGACCATTCGTTTTCTTTGCGGATAGGGTTTTCTATTCTGACGATATATTTTATATTTATGACATTTCTTCCGATTTAATTTTTGCCCAAAAAAAAAAATAAAAACACTTTCGATTTCGTTTCACCTATGTCTCCCTCAAAAAAAAAATAAAATAAAATATTTTCAGCATGACACATAGTTAAACTAACTACGTTTTTGTAACTACGTCGTGCCGCGTCTCTCACAACAATTACTACCACGAGATCGGACGAAAATCGTATATCAATGAGACAACTCGGAGTACACAATTTCAATCTGAAATTCGAGAGTTTTAATATTATTATGACAAATGATTTAATATTTTATTCGAATATGCGACATTATATTGTGTGGAAACACGTATTTGTCGATAACAGCGTGTTACAGTTTTTCGTAGATTTATTGGGAGAAAAAAACCGAATCGGAAAATAATAAATAAAAATAATCGTACGATTTTTTTTTTTTAAACAGTATACCGACGCATAATGCATGTTTTCGTAAACTTATATAAATATTCACTTTCCACACGCTTTATTATTTTGCAGTCGTTATCGATTCGCGTTATTTTTTTTTTTTTTGAAAAAAAGAAACCCGCGAATTTTTTATTTTGCGTACGTATATCTCGTAATATTCCACGAAAGAATATTAGTATTATTTTATTTCGACGAATTTTTTCGCATAGAGACTTGACTACTTTCGAGTATCGCGCGAAATAATAATAAAATTTCGCGCGACTAATATCGATTATACCGACTGTTGTATGTACGCGCTGGTGCGTGCAGTACTAGTCCCTGGAGCGAGGGAAAAAAAAGAGATATTCATCCTTTTTATACGAATAAATACGGGTTTTTTATTTTTTTTAAAAAAAATATTTATATATACATGTAGTGATGAGCTAACGGTAGTATATATGTATTTGAATATAAATATCCGATTTTCCGTCGGCTATAAGTCTATATTACGACGCAGTTATTATTATTATTATTATTATTATTATTATCATCATCATCATCATCATCGAATATTTTATACAAAATCCCTAGCGCTATAGAATATGCTATGTCGGCGGCGAAGTGGACGTGATATACTCGTATTTCAATGCGATTTCCGCGTGGACTGCGCAGCGTATTATTATTATTATTATTATTACTGAACGCTCGTGTGTGTGTGTCTATTGAAAGTGAACGCGTATAAATGAAAGGGACACATAATATAATATCGCATCTGTAATCGACGACACTCTAATCTCTCTTCAGTCCCTCGCACGAGTATTACGACGGTCCTTTAATATTTATATACGATATAATATGTGTATTATACATATATATGTAACCTTTGTATCCTTCTTTTTCTTCCACTGGCTTCGTAACTCTCCCCAAAGAGTTTTCCACCGTTCCCTGTCCCGGAGACGAAGGGAGACGTCCATCCAGTGTCCATCTTTCGCGCGTCTACCAAATCCGTATGTCCTGCAGGCTTATCCCGTCGACCTATCGTGTCCATTCTGTATTATTTATTATTATTAGTATTATTATTATTATTATTATTATTATATGATACGTAAAGCGTACGATTGCTGCTGCTGCTACTGCGGTTGCGAAAGTAAATTTTTTGCAATAATGAAATTTCGTCATTGCGACAAAATAATACCCGTAAAATATGAATTCTGCACGTACATATGTGTATTGAGTACGGGTGGGCTTGAAAAAAAATCTCAGGCACGCAGCATTCAGACGTGTAGGTAATGTTGCGTTGGATGTCCATAGCCGTAACGGTGATATAGTACACTGCAGGGCAGGGGCGTATTTACTTCATCCCTTCGGGGGGAGGGACGAATAGAAAAACGGCCCGTCGAATCTATTGCCAACTTAGAATTATCGCAAAATTATATGAAAATAATAAGTTTTAAATAAAAAAAATGTTTTATTACATTTTAGTTTTAGTTCGATTAATTTCAGTTGTCAGAAGATATAGGTACATACACAAGTACCTAAGGGGGAGCGATCACCCCTATCGGCCCCTCCCCCTTGTATACGCCCCTGCTGCAGGGAGGATTTCGGTTGAGATAAAATAGTTACGTTTTTAAAATGTTAAAAAATACGTGTTCGTGTTTAGATTATTGTGAGCAAAAAAATATATATACGTAAGCATTTCTGTACAAATTCAGGTAAGTTTCTGTTTTTATTATTTTATAAATAAAATAAACAATCATTTTTTTTACTTTGAGTGCAAACACTTTTGCCTATATCTTATGCGTATAAATACGAGACGCGAATGATTCTTTTTTTTTTAAATCATTCCGACATATTTTTAATAATAGGCAGACTTTTTGAAAATATTTAGAATATATATTTCGAAAAAAGTATTCGAATACTTTACGAAAACAGCGTTTTCTATAAATACTTTGAACGCTTCACAAAATGTACTTTCCAAATACTTTTAGAATATTTATTTTTTTTTTACCTGTTCGTGTTACATGTCGTAATATCAAATACAGTAATATGATTATTATTTAATCGAATATAAACAGTCATCAATTCGATTTTTGGAAGTTTAATAATTCATTTTTTTTTTTTTTAAATTCCGTGTTTATAAATTAACTGATAAAATGTACACACAATTATGCGTAATGCGTAATCAAATGTATTCGATTATTCGAATATCAGGCTTTGCAGGGTTCAAACACCGAAACGTAGCGAAATGATCTTTAAAAATAATAATCTGATATTGTTTTAAATACTTACATAGCTGTTGCTACTCGTTTTTTTTTCTGAAACAATTACTTTTATTTACGTTTAGTTAATAAGATATTGTTTTCGTATGGCCACTATTCATAATTAATATGATTGAGCTTACGCGAACGAAATCGTTTTTTTTTTTTTTTTTTTGTCTGATGTTAGTAAAATACAGTTAAACCGCGGATACGCGTGTACGTACCCGAACAGTATAGCTCGTCGGAACGAATTAATCATTTTCCAAACGCTTTCGACACGCGCACCAGCACACTGCTAGTAAAACGTTTCGAAACGCGCAGTTTTCTGTGGTGAGATTGTGTGTTAACAGATTCGGATATCGTGAGATTTTGCGGGAGTTGGTCACCGACCAGTAAGGTGTACTGTTTCACGAGTCTCCGAACGATCATCGTGCCACTCAGAAGACGTGGGTACGCGAGACAAAGTTTTCCTATATTGTTGCTTTTTTTTCGTTTACAAAATATGGTTTTACAAAACACGACGGGTTTGATGATTTTATGATATTATCGATAAAACAACGTTTTGAACGTCTTTCCGTACGGTATACGCTATTCTTTGGCCTGGGGGCTGAGACGTAACACTGTTTAACCGTTTTTTTACGTGACTTTATATACCGGATCTCCCTGTGTACAGTGTTCTAAATAAATGACACGGTAAAACGATGTATTAAAATGACAAGGCGAGTTATTAATGCACATTATCAACCGTTTATATACTATAATATAAATACGGCCGTCTCTCTCACTCTCTCTATACATATATAATACGCGATGCAATACATATTAGAATATTCCTAATTAAAACGCTTTGAACTACCTAGACCATTGAATTTCGCATATATTATATCATACTCTGTTAGTACCCAAATGAAAATTCAGTTATATGGAAATCCGACAAAATCATACCCTCGTCAATGTAATATATCCAGAATAATAATAATAATAATTTATTATTATTATTATTATTATTCGAGGAACGTAATTCATCTCGTTTCCAACGCGTATGGGCATATGTACCCGATCATCTGAGAAATCGTTTTTGAAAAAAAAAAACAATTTGAAATATTTCAACACGAAATTTGAATATCGCAATACGGAGTTATTCGTTTCGTGCGTGCGATATTTTACACGCATTTTTTCCGTGTACGTTTTTTTTTTCTTTTCGCGTAACGTATTCCTGTGCAGATAAAAAAATTTGGCGCACGAGATAATTCGCACAATACAAAAGGCCGCCGTTATTTCTACGCGAAACAAAACCATTTTGGAAATCTCGTTGTTCGCAGTCGTATATATTTTCCAACAGCAACATCCGCGCTATAGAGACATAATAATATATATATATTTAATACAGAGCTGGTCCGATTACCGAGTTAGTTGTGGTTTAACGGAGTGTAAAGCGATTTCGGGAGAAGGAAAAAGAACATGGCAAGTTTGTACGCGGGGAGCGTGGGTGATTTGGGCGTGGAATTGTCGTTGGGAATTGTGAGCCAGTACGATTCGAAATACCGAAAATGACGTAAAAAATACGCGATCGTGTTCAACGATAACATTTATTATATACATACAGCTGGCTATTTTTTTTTTTTTTTTTTATGTCACGTAACGTAAATTTGTTTGACGCGAATCATTTACACGACGATTAGCACGCTATCTTCGACACAACAAAAGCAGCGTACGTAAAGTATGCAAAAAAAGAATGTGGACCACTCGAACGAAGCGGTCCCGTTGGCACCATTTCCAAAATGTATTTTTTTTTACTATTCAATTCGTAGATTGGTCTACAATAAATGGCTCTCGCCGCGATTCTCTATTGTGCGCCTTTCAGATATTCATACGAATCGACTATTGCGCCTTTGATTAATTGAATTAACATGTTTTCGGTCTTCCTCTTCAGCGCTTCCCATTTATCGTGCCTTCCAGTAAGATGCTATGGATTTTTTCGGTTTATGACCCTTATCATGTGCCTTGACATTGAATTGTTCAGCAATGTTCTTTTCTTTTTCACTAATCCTGATTTACTTCTTCTTTATTCGTCAGAATTCATACGCGACTATAAATTTCGACACGTTTTTCACGGTCGAGACGACGAGGTGTTGTTTTTTTTTTCGGAATCTTAACAGGCTCTGAGATATGTTAACGGTTTCGGCTCAAAGGACTATCGATGATTTACGTTTTAATCGCACTACATCCGAGTCCACTTACTGCGTAAAAGTCGTCGTTTAAAAAACGCGAGTATAATGTGCGAGTCATACGTATACTGGATCATGCGATGGAGAACGTCTGCGTTTGTGTTGAGAATTTTTGTCGTTCAATTGTCCACATCTGTGTAGATGGTGAAGACCTTATATGGAATTCTTTATAATATATAGTAACGGTGTATCGTTGGTGGGCCGGTCTTCTCCAGAGACTTGGGTTTTGTAGTCCTTTTAGACGCGTTTAAAAAGTATAACTATAGACTTAACACAAATAATATGTTCATTTATACAGAATCTCTGAATAGTCCGCGCGGAGTTGTGCCAAACGCGTTTTGTTGACTACAAACAAATTTTATTCCTATGAAATATCCCGAATATACCGAAGTACGAGTATATGCACGTATGCGTTTCAAAAGCGGCTTTTTTATCATACATCATACACACAGTTTTATCGAGACCGTATTTCATGCCGCGTCGCGAGCAGCGAGCGAGGAGGGAAAAAGATTGAAATATTAGTCGCGTGCGAATTATTTATTACGGACCGATGTGAACACGGTGCGACCGACACTGGACGATATCGGCGAGTGCTTATGATGGACCTAATAATAATAATAATAATAATAATAATCCCTTACCAGGCACGTTACACGCGTATTTGTCCGACCGTTTTCTAAAAACGTTTTTACCGCGCGACTATTGCACGATATTTGGCCGGCAAATAAAACTATATTACGGCGCATTAGTATTAGATGCACATGAAATTGTTCATTTAATACAATTGTTCAGTCGCATTGAATCGATTTTTCGACAGATAATTTTTTTTTCTTTTTTAAATACACGTGCCCGTCCGTTTCCACAGATCCGTGCGTAAAAACCATACGGATTTCCGAAACGTGTTTATTATTGTTATTGCATTTTTTTTCGTCCGCCGACATCTGCTGTAGTGCGACAAATAAAATTACACTTAATCACCACAATATCGACTTGCTTTTCACATAAAACGACGTACTCTGTCCGCTTCTCATGATATTCAAAAAATAATTCCTTCGTATACTTCTCGTTTGACCCGTTTAAATTGTCTGAACACTCGTCCGGGGTTGGTGTTATTTACGTTATATGATAGGAGAAAAAGGGATTTTGAAATAAAAATTCCAAATCCTTTGGAAATTTCTAATATTATGTTTACGAAAAATTCGATATTGACGTATCGGTTGAATTTTTATACCGCGATTTCGACGTATTATCTCGATGTAACCAGATCGCAGTGTATACTAATAAAACTCTTTAATATTCGTTATAATAATATTAGTTGGACACTCGTGTCGATAACAAGACTACGGTTGAATCGTGCAAATCGTATAAATAATGCGAAACAAATTCCCTCTTGACCGACTGTAGACGTTATTTACATAAAAAAAACGTCGTGTTTAATACGATATAACCCGTTCAAACGCGTAAAACGATATTCGAGAGGAGATGGATGACGTATTTTCCACAAACACACCAGCATCACCAACTCCGTTTCACCGAGAGAAAACAATTTTTTCCACAGCCATTCATGACGCCGTATACACACTGCCAGCGGTGTACGGATTTGATAGCAAAACGATTTTTTTTTTTTTTATACACAAAACATAATAATAATGTATTCCGATTACGAAATTCATATATAGGTACGTCGAATAATATTATTATTATAATTTCCTTCATGACCGGGGGTATAGTTTGCATTTATTTAGCATTTTAAATGTCGTAGAGCACGTAGATTTTCGTATATTTTTTGTACGAGTTCGGAGTGTAAAGTCGAAAACGTTTTTTTTTCTCCGGGAAAACTATTATTAACATCATTGTGTTATTATTTTGTCTTCCCCCTCCGGAAACAATATCGTTTTGCATTATTTATTTTCCGAATACATTATTATCGTTGTTATACGTTTTTCCTTTTGTACGCGTTAAAAATCATTTTTTTTTTCTTGCGAAACGAATGATAAAAACGAGAAAAGAAACGGGCAAAAAAAAGATTGTAATTTTTGAAACGGCGGCGCATTGGGAATACAAATTGGAAATACGAGGTTACACGCGAGTCCGCCGTAAACTCAAACCACAATTTTTATTGTCGCCACACATTCGACCGAAAAAAAATCGGCGTATAGACTCGTAAAACCACTGATATTTCATTAAATCAACCGCGTTTTTCCGCTAACCGCACTTTCTGTACACTTTATGAATAGAATTTAACGCGCTATTTTTTGTTTTTTTTTTTTTTTGTTCAAATCAAAACTAAACGCGAATATCAAAAGTTCGTAGAAAAACGTTAAAAAAAAATAAAAAAAAAGAAAACATTGGAACGAGGAAAAAACGACACGACGAAAATCGGCTTTTTAACGTGGTTTAAAAACCACACATCGTCATAATATCGTACAGCCGTTTGTGTCGGGGGTAAAACTGACTGACGTCGTTGTTTGCTTTGTAAATTCGTTTATAATCGCCGGCTTATATAATATTTCGAACGAGATTACGCGGGCTTTGCGGGCTCCTGGGGGTTCGGTTGGCGCGGCCGCGGACGAAACGCCGCCGTTGCCTTTGAAACGACGAACGCCGCGGTATACGCTACGATACAGTGTAAGTCCGTTAATATATATGATAATTTCGAACGGGTATAATTTATATACGAGTCGAGCGTTGAATTGATTTCTGCGCGTCCTCCGTCGTGTAAAAAAAAAAAGAAAAAGAAAATACGTGAATAATTTAAACGAAACGACGACGTGCAACAGTTCCGTGGACCTGTCGCGAAACGAAACCGCGGGAGAACACGATTTTTTCACGACGACAAAAAAAACCTAAATAAATTCTATCGCGTGATAGACGTTTTCCACGCCCCGGAGACGGCCGGGGCGGGGGTAAATCGCGTGAAATACAAACGCGTACGCCGTCTGAAAACAGAAATAAACCGATTTTCCACGTATATATATTCGTTTAGAAAAAAAATAAATAAATAAAAAACTACCTGTTCGAACACTAGGAAAAGTATTGGCGAGCAGTCGAAAAAGTAGAGAAAAAAAAACGACGACGACGACGACGATCGTAAATTGAATTTCTGTCCTCGGAAAAAATAAATGCGTTTACCGACGACTGCTACGCGTACATTACGGATGAACGAATCCGATTCATCGCGAGATTCGCGCGACGATTGGAAAGATGTTATCAATATGGAAAAACGAGAATTGTCCGCGCCGTATAAAACAATTGTGTTTATCTCGATAACTCGTGAAATAATTAACTGCAACGCGTATGAGAGTTATTTTATTTTTTAGAACGTTTTTTTTTTGTCTTTCAATTCGAGAAAAAAATAATAATTCGGACTGTTTGCAAAACACTGCGGGATATGACAATGGCGCAGAAGCTGAATCTAATCTATACAGCACAGCAGACCGGAAATCCCTTTGATATAACATCGAATATAAAACCTGTTGATTTTAGGGATGAGAAGCTGAAAGAATTGAAGATGTATAAGACTGAGGGCATCAAATACTATCGAAAAGCCTTACACGTTCAGGCTCCACAGCTGTGATTTCCTGGGGTGACGATCCATTTAAAACTGTGCCAAAACGCCAATGTCATTAATAAGATTCCCATTGTCCATGAACGCACGTGCACAATTTGCTTTCCACCTGAGTCGCATACATTATTGTGTATGATGTCCTGAAAAAATGTGTCCTCGTTGTCTAATCTCTCAAGGAGATCCTTACAGACTTCAACCAGATATTGTTTTTGCTACCTTGTCACGAGCCGGGAAACAAACTTTTCACTCTGTAAAAAGGAGCTGGTTTTCGTAAGTTTACCTCTAAAGAAGAGCCACACAGTAACCGCGTAGCGCTATAGTTGTTATCAGCCGCATAATTGAAACAGTGCATGAACTTTGACTCGGTATTATAAAGAGACGGTTAGTGGTTTTCAAACTTTTCCATTCAGACAATCTCTCGTCAACACTCGCTACGAATCGAGTTTCAAATTATCGCGAGAATATTACTAAGACCCGTTTACACGTACACACGCGTATTTATTTTGTTTGTAGAGCCACGACGAATACTGCAGGATGATGTTATTGCGTATCGTGCCCGAATTAATCATATGTAAAACAGAAAAAATCGTTTCCTTCGTAATATATAAGAGAGGGTGTTACGAAATCAAAAAATTTTTTTTTTGAAATTAAAACGTACGATCGGTGATTTTATTATACGAAAATGTGTTGTATTCGTCGGTAAAGTGGACTATGGCACGCGTGTGAAAATGAGTCGTATAACCGAATAACATTTAGTAAAATAATTTCATTCGCTGCGAACCGCGATTTGTTCGACATTGCTTTGGAGAGATAAAACGTTTTCGACGAGATCACAAAACCGCAAATACATTTTCGCGGAACCACCAATAACGCTATAGAAATATAATTCCAAGACCGCGAGACGAGATGGCTGGAGTGACAATGTTTAAGTACGTGTTTGTGATCATGTCGGTGGTAAAAGCCGGGGGCAGCGCGTTAAATATATGAATTAGCATATTTTTTCTTAATTAAATATTATTCAGAAAGGTGTATGTTCATTAAATGAGAATAGTTTTTTACGCGAAGATTCGCGTGTGTAGAGACAGTTTTACGATTTCTTTTTTTTGCAAATAATAAACGTTTTAAAAGTGTCGGAAAATAACGTTGCAATAATATATATTTTCGATACATTCTCTGCAAAACTAATAAACATTGACAATCGAAAGAAAGCGTATAATACAATTTTAAGAACCACTAGCTATTATATCGTATAAATACTTAATAATGTGGTTTTTTGCTTTTTGACACTCGATTGATATCATATATATTATTATAATGCAATCAACGTTTAGCAGCGAGCTCCATTTCGCTCGTAACAAATTATTCCCGGTAGTCACATAAATATATATATATTATATATATATATATATATATATTATATATATATATATATATATATATATAGCGCCAAGGGCGTATATTATTTATGACGTACAGTGTTCGCACCTTATTATAATATAAAAACTTATAAGTTTTCACCGATCGATTTCTCTTGTACGAAATATCGTATTTTGTTTTTTCCTCTTGAAAAATTTGCTATTATTACGCACGTAAAAATAAAATTATTTTCAAATAAAACACGAAAAATTTGCTACAAAACGTTTTATTCGGGTATATAAATATTTAAACTATTGGGAAATATTTAATAAAAAAAATAAATAACGCAATAATCTACTGAGAAAAAGAGTAGTGAAAATTGTCTTTGAAAAATTTAAACGGAGATTCGTGATCTCCGCGGTGTCTGTTACCACGATGTTTCGCTAACGGTTTATGACGAATCATAGTTTTTTTTTATTGATATTTAACATGTTTAAATTCGCGAATCGGCATACTGGGAATTAAAAAAAAAAACTCCGTCGTATTTCTCGCTATATTTATTTATAAATAAGGCCCGGATTATTTATAAACAAGTACATATTTCTGTACACCTCATTAAAAAAAAAACAAATATATTCGAAATGTCGACGTTTCGTGATACGTGTAGATTGTACGATTCCGAATTCTTTTTGTTTTTCATATTCTTGGATAATGGCGTAAAGGTTGTGTATTCCTACAACATTCATAAAAACAGTGAACGACTCATTGGCGATAGACAATTTGATTATTTGATTTTGTAGTAAAACAAAACCTTATGTATATGGTTGTAAAAAAAAAAAAAAATAATAATAAATCCTGGATATTCTAAACCGATAAAAATCAATAGTATAATCAACGGTGAGATGAGTGAACGCGACGAAAACGACGAACCGATCATTTGAACATTTATTGCCATTTTAAATATGCCGATTGTATCGCGTGGTGTTCAGAGGAAATGTACAGGCTGGAATAAGTGCTCGAACGACGATCAGCGCCATATGGTATACGCTGATCATCGGTCGTGATCGAGCGATTAGTGCTTAGCTAACGGTAAACTCGGTCGGTCCAGGAAACGTGTGAATGTGAGTAAACCAGTAAAAGTCAAGTAAATAGTAAAAAATGAAAAATACACAAATAAACGTGTAAACGAGTGTACAGCGAGGAAATATGAACCGTTACGTTAATTTCATTTCATTGAAATACGCAAAATAATAATAATAATAATAAATATAGCAAACGCGCACACGCTTGATCGCTCGATCAGCGTCGAACTAAACACCCGCGTATACCGACATAGCGCGTCAGTCGACCGCGATAAAACAGGAAACGAAAATAGTCACCAGATAGCGCTACGGCACAACATAGAGGGGGTAGCAGCAAGACGCTTATAAATAGAAGTCCGAAACCGACTGATCGCTCAGTTATGCCACAGCAGGCAAACGCGAACAATCTGGTTCGCTTCCGACCGCAGCAAAAACACCGTGTGTTTTAAGCAACTACTCTCTTTACCTTTTCCTACATCTGTATTCCTCCTCAAACGGATTTTCAAATAATTCTCTTTTGATTATCCACATCCTTCAATGTGGATATTTCATTGGCAGTGGGAGTCGATTTCGTTTTCGTCCCTTCCCCCACCCGCCGTTGAAAATCGTGTATTATCGCCGCTGCTCTGAACTGAACACAGTACTCAAACATTTCGCCTGTACCGTTTAATTTCCGTCGGTGCGATCACATATTTTCAGCACGGTTCAGCGTCGGAAGCATCGACTTGGTACTATAAAATATATTTTTTTTTCGAATATTCAGTTGAAATTTGAACCGAAACGCGCTTAAATCGAACTACGTTCGGTTCTCGATTGACGGTTCGTAAACCGCGTGTGAACTGTTAAAGTGTCGCGATTATTATAAACCGACATCGAACGGCAAAAGTGTTTCCCGGGATAAGTCTATTATTTTTTTTTTTCGCACTCGTGTATATTATTGTATTTATCCGGTGGGCGCAACGCGCGTCAACAAGTGGTCGTTTCCGTGTGCAAGGCGGCGTGACGCGAGCGCGCGAACGGGTGTCGACCCAGCGACGGTTATAAAACAACAAAAGTAGTAAAAATTATTTTGCGTCTTGTGTTTCGTATTTGACTGGCTGCAGTTTTACGTTTGTTCACTGATTTCGGTTTGTTTTTTCTTTTTGGATTTTCGAAAAACAGTATTGAAAAACGAGTGTTGACAACGGCGGTTTGTATTTCTTTTTGTTTTTTCCTTTTAATCGTCGAAAGTGATATTATTGCAGTACGCGCGTACGCACTCTACTTGTTTCCCTCTCGTTCACGATTAAAGTCTTACTCTATTCCTTTGAACGAATACACGTAAACGAGTATTTTATAGTTTATAGAATCGCACAAAATCGAAATACGTAATAAAATCGTGTGTGTGTGTGTATAAAATGTCAGCACGAAATTTGAATGTAATGAGTGTGACGATACGATTATGTGACTTATGACGAGAATTCTCAAAGTTTCATATACGAAAAGATACTCGTAGCGCGTATTTAAAAAAAAAAAAAAAAGAATGTAAACACAAAATTGTCGAGCACTACGATTTTACGTTTTAAAATCATTTCCATGAGTAATATTGGTGTAAACGTCAGTAATTTTCGTTTTCTCTTTTTACGATCCGTAGATTTTTTTTTTTTAATATTTCTACATTTTGCGAAAAATAACGCAAATAACGCGTTGTAAAATTAAAAAAAAACAATAAAAACTGTTATACCGGGATAATCGGTTATTTTAACGTTCGAAACGAATTTTATTATTTCGAACGATTCACCCGCGCAAAAGCAACGCAAATATTATAATTTCGTTTAAATTATATACAAATAAACGGAATTAAATATAAAACATAGAGCAATCGCGTGTTCAATTAATTCGTCGGACATTATATTTATATTGCCAATGCCCGTCTCTCTCCGATAAAATAAAAAGTAAAAAAACGTAATACATAAATAACACAAACATATTACTTAATCGTATTGGCAATTTCGCAAAAATATTTCTTTTCTAACTGCCGCGGACGACTCGATTTTATAATATCCTAAACGTTTCGTTTACTTTATCAGAATTATCATTGGATTTATTTATTTTTACTTGTTTACTATTCCTTTCAGTACGTCCGCCGACGATATTAACTCCGAACGATCGTATTTATATAAAATATATGAACTCAATATTTCGATAACCGATGTTATAATTACTGTTTCGATAAACGAGAAAACGGTGTATGTGTGTTTTTCACTTTGACGTCGAAAACTCGCAAAAGTATCAATCAAAGCCTCTGCAAGCGGCGCTTAATAATGGAAATTCTACTAAAAATCATCGAAAACATTGAACGAATTCGTATTTTTAATTATGACATTTAATAATAATATACGAAACAAGTCCCGTTACCCGATATCATAATTATTTGTATTTCGACGCCAGGTAAATTAATATCGAACGGTCGAATCAAACGGACACAATCGAATTTTTACCAGAAAATACGGCAATTTTCCGTCAAAAAGTTTTAAATTACTTGATACCGCGCGGGTATGGGAAAACATTTTTTTACAATTTTTTCGATTTGATTTCTTTAAAACCGCGTTCATTTAGTGAAGACGTCGAAATAAAGCAACTATTTTATTTTTTTTTCGTATAGACTTGGGTCCAATTGAAAATATGTCCAACGCGTTGTGGAATTTCGTGACGTCAAATCGTACATAAAAAATGAAATATATCAAATTACGGTTGCTAAAAAAAATACGCATTTTATATCTTTTGCCACTATTTATTTCATTTTTTCTTCTCCAATTATACAAATATCTGTGTAAATTTCATACAATCTGCGCATGTAAATATTTAGATCTCCGTCCGTTCTATACAATCATAAACCACTTTAAAGATAGAAAAAGTGTTTTTCTCCGTGGCTGACAAGGCAATATCGTAAAAAATTCGTAATCAGCTAAATATATAAAAAAAATTAATAAAATATTATGAAATATTTTCCATACTCTTCGCCTTCCCAACGTCGTAGATTTTTTCTTTAAACTCAAAACAATACATTACTGTGATCTTTACACACGGAGTAGTCGACTACATTAATGGTTTCGTATTGTCGATTTAGCGGGAAGATTAGGCCAGGTCAGATTCAATTTAGCGGGGAAAAACAATGTTTGAAACTACGCAGACTATGTAGCGCATCGTTATTATTACATTGTTTGCACATTAGAATATACGTTTGACGAAAACGAATTAAACGGATCATTTTTTTCTCAATACGTACGACGAACAAATAATGTAAACGCGAGATTTTCTTTCGAAAGAACGCACGAGATTTTCTGCAAGATTTTTGTCGGTAATAAAATTGAAAAATTTGATTATTAAAAATATTGTTATCGAGTAAAACAAAAAAAAAAAAAAAAAAACAGGCGTCGAAATCCCGGGACAAAAATTCTAAAAGGGCGATCGCCTGCAGGAGAGTTGAAAGAGAATTTTTTTTTTATACTTTTGTCGTTTAAACTATACGAGAAAATAAAAAGGGGAAAATTCTCGTTATGAACGACAACGAACGCGCATATTATATTTTTAACGAAATAAAGGGATAATATGACACGGGAAAACAACGGATGGTGTGTTCATTACGAGAAACGATATCTTTTCCAGGGTGTTGAGACTGCATTACACACGAATTTCGAATGTTTACGTGAAGAGTGTATTCACGTCGTGTCGATACGATCAAAACCCCAGGACGGGCGTAAGAGAGAAACGAAAACAGAGTATACTTTTTGTTCATCTCTGCAGACAAGCTGTCGTTCGAATAATAATAATAATAATATGTAACAACGGCGTTGGAAAAGTATTATACAATAAAATATATTATTATCGTGGTTTGTTTTCGATAATAAATACGCGTTTTTATCGTTTTGTTGACGCGTCGAAGCGCGTTAAAAACTTTTGTTTTGCACCACTGCAACAAAATACAAATATATTTTTTTGTTTTTTTAACCGAAAATTTCGGAATCGTTACGATAATATAAATCTCGATACGTAGAAAAAAAATAACAAAAAATTATAAAACGTTTAAATTCGCAAACTTCGTGAGAGGGGAAGGAGGGAAACGAGAAACTTTAACAGACTTTAGTAAAAAAAAAAACTACTTTTTTTTTTTGCGAAAATTTCGTAGATAAAACGTTTCCGAACGCCGGGGCACAAAGACTATAAAATTACACTCTGAACGCGGCCAGATATCAATCATTCAGTGAAAAAGTCTAATGAAATTTAATGGAAATTTTTTTTCTCATTTCATATGGTATTAAAAACCGACTTCACGATTCCGATTTCGCTTAGTCAAGGTGACGCGCGGAGATTAAAGTCGTCGTAATAAAGATACCCCGCGATATCTTATTTCACGATGTTCGCATTTTTTTTACATCCTTACAATGAGTAAATTTTACCGTGTCCTTTTACCGTAAGGGGAGAGAAAAAAAAATAAAGCTTTTTCACATACTTAAACACGACTTTATGTTGCATATTTCTTTACACGCCTCGTGTGGTTTCGAATTACATGCGCGCGTAATCGGTTTATAGTGATAATATTTAAACTCCGTCTCTGTGTCGATATAATACACACATAATATTATATTTCAATTTGTATATATTACGAACACGTATATTACTTTTTTTTTTAATATGATAGCATTTTTTGTCGTTATCGAGAATAAAAAAAACAAATTATATTAGTTATTTAATATATATATGTAACTGTAACTTCTAGTTCCATTATATAAAAAAACGTTTGGCACAGCGAGTACGATCAACTAAACTTAACCAGTAGGTAGTGTTTGATACGTCGACCATTATCGAAGCGAATTCAATTTTAACCGTGTGATAAAATATGACTTGTATAATAATAAATGAAAACTGTTACGACTTTGTAATTAAATAACACATACACACAAACAGTTGTCTAAATGGCAGTTGACTTATTAGTTGGATATTTCTTATATATAATTCTTATATACGTATGTCTAGAAGAAAATTGTACTTATATCGAAGATAATCTACAAATGAAGTGAATGAAAACGTGTCTGAGCAATTGAATGCATGAAGACGTACCACGTAATTTATGTCTTTTAGATGTAGAAAAACGGATATTTCAATCGAAATTTTTGAAATATTTATCGGAATAACAAAAATAAAACTTTTAAAACGCATAGTCGTTTTTCTTTTCGGAGATTTCTCGAGAAAATTGTCATCCATAAGTTCACAGTACTGAGACAGCTGTGTTTCGGCTCGAACCCCGGACTCGGCCAGTTCCAGTTTAAAAATTCACAAAAAGTCACTTTCAATACAAAAAAAAATAATAAAACAAGCATTACCGGGCTCTTCGCGTTCCTAAACGCTTATAATAGTATAGTACTTACAGATTCGAGTTCGAAAAATATACGGCGAACTGGAAAATGACAAAAAAAAAAAAAAGAAAAGAAATTGAAAAATCTTTATACTTATCCTTTAAGTTTAGGCATTTTTTTTTTGTGTTTTCTGAAATTCGGCGAAGACGTTAAGAGCAGCTCGTGCTGCAAATATTAATACAATACGCGCGCGTAATTTATTTATCCGTATGCTTAAAATGAAATAATGTCGCGTTTTGCGCGAACGAGCGAGCGGCGAAAACGTCAAACGAGTATATATAACGACTAATAAACGATAGCAGTGTTATTTAATTGTGAAATTTGTGTATACACTTAGAAGCCCCACGTGGCAATAAACGTTTTAGTATTATTGCAAGCAAAACAATTTATCTTACTACCATTTATCAAGTAAATTGCCCGATTCCGCGCAGTTTTTATGTATACGCTAAAGCTGTAAGTGTAGAAACGCGTAGAGTAGTGTTGGTGGTGTGTATTTTACAGTACTTATTATACGTACTCGTGCGGAATCGTCTCTTGTACGCTAGTTTTCATCGTTTTCATCGTTGCAAGGTTTACACGATTCGTGTGGAATTACTACTCATTAAACACCTAAATTGAAAAAAATACGATGTTGACTTGTTTTGCTAATCACTCGTTATTGTAGTGTAATTGCTGTTTTTATATTCCAGCCTCGATGATACATTAGTATAAATCGTAGCTCGTCTCGCATAGTCTGAAAAATATTCGCGATAGATCTTTGAAACGTATTTTATACTATAAAGAAAACATTTTCGATTTACACCGCGTTTACGGTGCGGGCAAACGTTTCAAAACTATTTTCAAATGACAACGAAATGCGCGTCGCACAAGAACAATTATACGCGTAGAATATTACGAGGAGAAAATTGTCGCCAAAAAATTATCTTTTCTCTTTGCCGCTTAATTATCCGACGATGACTTTTTGTCGATACCGGTAAATATCATATTTTTATTTTCTTTATTTCGCATAATATACTCTTCAAGCTTGATTGCTTATTTGCAAACTCACATGTGTGTTTGTATTTTTCTATATGTGCAAATTTTTTACAATATATTGATTTTACCAATTTCGATTGTAAGAATTGTTGTAAAATTATCTTCTTAATACGATTTATCGCGTAAAAAACGAATATATATATATATTATGATCATAATATTAAAAAAAAAAAACATTTTAAACGTTAACAAAACGATAATTCAATATTCTTACTTAAGTTTATTTAATATCGTGAGCACTTTATAATCTGGACGAAGCCCAAACATAGGCCGTATATACGAATTATAACTCATAACAATGTAAATATATAAGTTAAACGGTTTAAATGTTCACCGGGTAATTCATATTTATAATGTTAGCTGGTGGTATATATATATATATATATATATATATATATATACTCATCGTAAACGTTTGTATAAGTACTGCAAGAGTACAATACAAATCACGGATTATTATTCATAGTAATAACAATACTCGAAATATTAAACGGGGGAAAGCTGATTAAATACACTCGATTCCTTATACACGACGTGTATGCACGTAATATTGAGTATTTATCGGTGTAAAAAAGCGGTCCTCAAAATACGTATCGTTTTTGTGCGTTATAAATGTAAAAATTTGTAATTTTTATATCGTCTTTTCGCGTCTCTTCATATTGCGAAAATACGAGAGCGGTCCAACGGTATTTATTTCTCTCAGACTCGCGACTACTCTATCGCGTCGACGACGGTCGGTGAATTTTCGATACAAACAATATTATTATTATTATTATTATTATTACTACTATACTTCAATTGATTCGTATGGAAACGGAAAACGCCTTAAGAAATAAATTCGAATTATCGAAACACGAATTTCGACAGAAACGCCGCCGAGAGATATTCCGTCGTTTTGTGGCTCGATCAGTCGGCGAGTAATTTCCGGAAGAAAGGAATACGTTGCGATTTAGTAGCCGAACTGCGTCCGGTTCTCAGCACGTTTCGCCGGATTTCCGCGGAAAATATTAACGCCAGATCGGAGGTTTTTTTTACACGCACAAATTTCCCGCGCTGTTTTCGTTTTTACCATATTTTTCTATTTTTTTCAAACGCGCTCCGGGTCGCGTCATTTCGATACTCAACGCGACAGTTAAAATCGAAATCGTCGCCAAAAACACGTTACCAAAACGCCTCTCTCGGGACCTATCTGTACGCGAAGTTTGTATACGTGTAACAGCGGTCTTTACACGCGAACCAAAACGCTATACGAGTATATAAAATATATAACATTACACAACTACGCACAATGCTTTTGTTCGTTACAATTGTATTAAAAAAGCAATTATGATAATTTTATTTTTGATTCGGTAACATTGAAAATACGTCGATTTTTTTTTTTTTTGTAATAAATTATTTCGAAAATTAATACAAACGATAGTCGACTATTGGCCGCAATGTATAATTCAGATATTCAGAATCAATTTCCGTGATGAAAATAAAAAGATATATTATACGTAGTGATAGAAAACACAGATTGTTGAGAAGTAATCGAAATGGAAAAAAACGAGAGAGAAAACATTTTTTTTTTTTTTACAAAAAGTTCTTATATAGGAAATAACGCTGACGAAATTTTATTTCCCTCTATTCGTCTATAATTAGTATTAAAATAACAAACAGACTGCGTTATACGTATGTAATAATAATAATAATAATAAAAAAATGTAATAAAAATCGTGAACGGCTTATGCGGAAAGTGTAACGTTAACGGATGTTCAATGAGAAGATAACAACAAAGTATAAAAGCAATTAACAAAAAAAAAAAAAACAGCCAAAGATCGAAATCTACTGATATGAGTGATTTCAGAGCGTTCCGGATTATGTATAATCGTTGAGAATATATCCGGCAATTCGAAAAACGTACAGAAAAATTTTATTTTAAAATATTTGTAGGTTGTACGCGTATTATTAAACGTTAACAATAATAATAATAATAATAATAATAATAATAATAATAATAATAATAATAATAATAATAATAATATATTGGTTAGAATAATCAAATGCAGCCTAAATAGTATATAAGTATACGCGCGACACACACAAAAACAAAAAATAGTTTTATTCGAATTAAAATCGTTTAAAAGTCGTTCGTATAACACAACGCATTAAAGGGAGTGTAGTCGAAGTATATAAAAATGAAAAATTTTTTTTTTTTTATATACAATATTTAGACTCGGTGAAAATGCCAATGTATATACGTATAAATATGTCACCGAGTGGTGTATTCGTGTCGTTAGTATAATGTGCGCACGGTGGCTGGGAAATAAGATGAAATTCGAGAGCTTTTAGACGAAACGCGCGCAAACCGCATTATATTCTCGCGCACGCGCGCGCGGTAATAAAATAAATTAATTTTCGGTTTCCCCGTACGCCTTTGAAAAGCACTTAAGGAAATCATTCGCCGCGGTCTCGCGAATCCAACGAAATCGAATTATTATTTCGTACGACATTATTATTATTATTATTATTATTATTATTATTATTTTTGTATAAATCGACGACGTCGCTCGTCATCGTCGTGTGTATCGTTGTTTAAATAATATACGGTGATGTGAATATAAAATAGAAATATATATATATATATAAATTTAAATATTTATTCTCTTCCGTAATTGTCAATTGAAAACTATTGTTTATATGCGCTGATTGGAGTTTATAAATTTTACCGAAAACTACACTAAATATTTTTATGCGGATTCGCTTATGAACTCGGGCGATTTTTTACGCATTTTATTACGTGATATTAACAAAACGGATTTTTCGAAAAAAAAAAATCATCGAAAAATCCCGTAAGAATAAAACGCGGGAAATCAATAATTTCGAAATGTATTTTCTTACTCGGCTTATTTAGATTGTAGAAAAAACGTCGTGTTGCCGTACGTAATTTTCGATTAGAAATTTCAAAAACCCCCCACCCCCAAACTATAACTCACGACCATGGCTCCGGGACATCGAGTTAAACCGTATTCAGATCTATTTGTTAAAATCGTCATTACAACGAATCCCGTACGGTTTTCGTAAGATTTTTAATTTTTTAAATCCGTCCTGTTTGGCGACCGAACGACGAAATACATTTGATCTGTTCTCACCTGTTGTCATTCTATGCCGTATCGCGTGCGCTCGTTTCGGGCCGGTTGATAAAATGTATTGCGCGTTTCGCACGGCTGAGTTCCGGAATATTTCCACCGAATTTGCGAACCGAATTCATCTGCGCGGAGCAACGTGATTTATTGGAATTCGCGGAAAATACGCGGATGATAACGATCGCGGTAAGTGTGTATTAACGTTATTAAAAATACAAACGCAGATGATCTATCGTCCGTTTTTCTTATACGGAAATACAAAAAGAAAAAAAACTCGATTACGTTAAACGGCATTTTTATATACGAGTATATATAAATGCGGTCTGAATGTCGCGTGTATTGCGCGCTCTTCGCGACGGATTCCAAAACGGGGCGGTGTACTTAATAGAATATTTATCCGTTCGAATATCGCGTAAATTCGTTATTTCTCGATCGTCGCAAGAAGAAAAACGAAACTGTTACAGTTGGGTACGTCGACGGAACGAGCGCAATAACACTGCTGAAGTGCTGAATGTAAATGCTCGTTGTTCAGTTTTTAAGTTCGTAGAATTTTATGTCTTCTTCGTGTTTAACGTTTATCGCGTGTTTCGGCAATAACGTAGTACGTTTCACAATTGAATTTAACAAATATAAATAACGATAATTTTTACAATTTATAACCAATGATTATTGTTATTGTTATCGGTAATCGACGCGCAAAGTGCTCACGGGACGAATGTTGTGTTTTTGTTTTTTTCTAAGAACCCAACCTCGAAGTTAAACGAGGACTCGTAGAATGTACTCTGTTTCCGAAGATCGTCTCGTCCGTACGAAACTGATGTTATACGCATCCCCGCAACCGTCAAAAACATACAGAGCGAGAAAACGAACTAAGTTCGCAATAATATTCACGTGTTTCAGACACCGCCGTGTACAAGTAATTAAATTCAAATGAACATATTTCATCTTTTAGAGTGGCATTCGCTCACATCGTTCGCCCGACAATATTGTCCATAAAGAGAAACCGTCTCGCACACAACCGCGTATTGGAAATTGCCCGTTCGGCGTGCCGTCAGATTTCTATTTTTTCATCGTTTTTTTTTTATAATGCGTTTATTGAATACATACGCTCGATTTGTACGAAAAGAATAAACTCATACCGAATCCGCCGTCATCGTAGGTTCGTGCGAGAAGATTTCAACGTTAAAATTGTATAACGATCGTTATATTCACAATAATAATAATAATAATAATAATAATAATAATAACAGACGATTCGCGCGGTTGTCGTAATCATTCATTTGGAAAACAATTTCTCCGTTTCTCGTCCACACGTCATACGATATTATACGCGCGTATATTATTATTATTATTATATCGAGTTCAGTAATAATAATATTCACGTGTTTGTTTCAAAACTTGAACACAACGCGCTGCATGAACAAGCAGAAACGCAAACATCGCGACGATTTTGCAGTGTTAATAATACTATGCGCACATTACGCGTCTGTGTACGAGTGTGTGCGACACAGATAACGCTTTATCCGCTTAGGTTCGGTTCAATTTTTACAAATTAATAATGAAAATTTTTTTTAAAACCCGTACGAAACTATCACCGTAAATTTTACATCTCCTCCGAAAAATAATAACGATGTCCCTGATGGGTCTGCGTAATGCCCAATAGTATATGAAACAGGGACCGTAACGCGCATGTGAAACACTACATGCACTTAAAATCAGAGGGAAAAAAAGAAAATTTCCTTCATCAAGAATACGGTTAAATTATTTGAAAAAAAAAAATTATATTGTCTCTTTGACCATTGTAATATGTAATATTTATAATATGGAAGGAGTTTACTATAGCGTTTGTAAGCACTTTTGATTTTGCATACACGAACAACAGCACCGACGTAGGTATTATTTTCTTAATGATGATACACATGATTGAAGATTATTTTTAATAAAATCAATACGAATATACTTAGTTATTTTGATTAATATTGTGACGTTTAGTGTTGACTTAAAGGAATATTATTGGTCTTTTGAAACCCACGCCGCTGGTATGGCATTTTAGAATACTATATAAATGCAGACCGAGAGCAAAACGGTTTTTAGGTCGGAGATTTTCGAGAAACTCCGACGGACGTGTAATATAATTAAACATTTTTTTCTTATTATTATTATTTTTATATATAATAAAATAAATAACACGCGTAGTCGTATGGAATAATTATTACGCACGAAAAACGATTGCCCGAGTCCGGGACGACATTTTTCTTTCCACATAGCCGAGTCTCTTGTAATATTATGTCGTTGTCCTGCTCATAATTATTATTGCGTGTTGTTATATGTATTTCGTACGCACTTTTATTATTATTATTATTATTATTATTATTATTAAATACACAATAAGAACGGGAGGAAAAAATCGTATACTATATTCACGCGTCGGTAATTTACCGTACACGGATATGTCTTCTTTTCTCCTTCCAGTAATAAATATTTTACTTCGTATTATACGTATACCTACTCATATTGTACGAAACCGTTTAAGGGGTGAGAACTCACTGGGGTGTAGTCGTATTCCCCATCGTCATGAGTTTTAGATTCAAAACGAAAAACGTATTATTGGATTTACACAATAACGCGTTACTTTTATATTTTATTAATATATATATTTATTTTTTTTTTTTTGCGTATAATAAAGGAATGATGCTCGGATGAACTGGATTCGCATTACCGCGTCCATTTGCAGTATAGCAAATTGTATTTACTCGACGGTGGTACCAATTCGTTTTTTCCGACACCTTACCGCGATCCGTTTCAAATATATCATCGCAAATTAACTTATATCTATTCGTCATTATAGAAAAATCGAAATAAAATTATACGATTGAATTGGCAACAAAAACAAAAACAAAATTTTTTCACTTTTTTTGTACGGGATGTACGAGAATTCTTTTGTACGCCAGACTTTCCGCGCATACAGAAAAGCGGTAAAATTATTTAAATTCTGCGTTTGAAGTCCAGCGACGATAACGATTCACGCGAAACAGTTCCCAGTTGTCATCAGAGACCGGATTTATGTGCGTTTAAAATGCTAAAAACGAAATGTTTATATTATATATGCTCTATAATTTCATCAAAACAATCGTACATAAATATTCTCTTTTTGGAAATATAATATGTTTTGTAAAAATGTATTGAATATTGAAAAGAAAGTAGCAATTTATAAAAATCATAAAATAGTTAAATATTATATAATGCATATTTCACTTTAATAGGTGGACTTAAAAAAAAAAAAAAAAAAAACAATAATTATTTACATAACACTACGCAATATAAGTAATATTCAGTGTTATGAACTAAAAATTGTTAAATCACGGTCAATTTGTACTTCGCCCGATCTAATCATGGCGCTCGTGTGCGTTAGAAACCGACATAGGTCGCAATTACTTTATAACATTTTTATATATATATATATAAACCATTACATTTTACATTGCGCGCGAATCGTTCAAATTAAACCACAATATATTCCTAAAACGTATCGTTTTTGCAGAAAATGCGCTGGGAATGCTTGTACGTCAGTTCGTAGGAAAATGAATCGTCGAGAAAGTTCATATGTAATCGGAGCTGCGTGCCCTGAACATAGTGAAAATATGTAAAAACACAGGAATCCCGGTCTCCGGTTATTAAAACCGTATCCTGTTCGTGTTGAAAATCGGGAATGTCGACGGAAAGACGAATCGCGATGAAGCGATTTATAGTCGGGTGTCTACGTTACACCGCACAGTGAGACTGATTTCCGCGACGACGGCGGCGTAGATTAAATTTGACGATTTAATTAATACGAGACTATATTTGACGGTAATGTTATTATTGTCCGGAACTGCTTAAGTCAATAATATAATTGCAGAAGTGATATTGTCGTCGGTTATATATTTCGAAGTATAATAATATTATCTCTGATCGGAATCGAACTTGTAACGCTTGTCCATCATTAATTCGAAACGATTATCTAGCGCAAACGATAAATTCGCGTCGAACGATTTGCAAATTTGAAATCACTCGGTCCATCCGAGCAATCGTTTACAGTTTACTCGATATTCGCAGTATAACGATTTAACTGAGTGAGTTGGACGTGCGGTGAAAAGAAACGACGAAAATCGCGGTCGAAAGTAATAGTCGTTAGACTACAATTTATTGTCGCCTCGTTAATTACAACGATATCGATTCGTATGAGGATAACGTTTTTTTTTTTTTTTTTTTTTGGAAATACACTCAACGAGTATACGAATAAGAACGTCTTACATTATAGAAAAAAAAAAGTTTTTCGGCTGTACTCGAGTTGGAACACTCGGGATTTGCGTGTAATGTATACGTTTTTTTCTTTTTGTTTTCTTTGAACCATGAATTATTTGAGTACGAATTGGTATTTACCTTACACAAATATATCAATTCATGAAACGTTCCGGATGCGCGCGTATCGATTATTTCTACGGTAAAATCTTTACGTTTCATTGCGTATTATATGGTATAAAATAATAATAATAATAATAAAAATTAGAAAATAAATCGTACGCTTGTATAAATAATTGTAAAAAAAAAAAAAAAAAAAAAAAATGATAGTATTTACCATCGACGGGGGAAGAGAGTTTATTCACAAATCAATAAAAAAAATATAATAATAAATTATCGACAATATTACTATTATGTGTGTATTGAAAAATTTGTACAGGTGGTTTTTTTCTCTAATAAAATATCGGAGCCGATACATTTGAAACAAAATGCACTCGTTCGTGTATACATTAAACGTCTGAATAATTCAAAATGTTTGTAATCATTTTAATTTTTTCAATATTTTTAAACTCCGAATCCTGTATCCGCGTGGGGACATGCAGGGCCACGCGTAAAACGTCTTCTATTGTTTCAGATGAAATCAAAAAAAAAAAACAAAAAACTGATTATAGATATATGGACGAGGTGTGACATTATATTTTCTCGTAATGTCATGTCGAAACTTATGTGAATTGTGAAAAGAAATTACAATACATTTCGGCGCTCAAACAATATAATCAGGTCCGGCTCAATTGTTCAAACACACCTAGGCAAACATACGTTTTGCCGCCCCATACGTAAACACTACATCAAATATTTTTTTTACAAAAACAATACTAAGATAGACTTAGTTCTGAGCTCATAATATTTATTTATATAAAGTTTACAATTGATTAGATGAATATATTAATCGACAAGTAAACCCCTACTGATTTAAATAAAACCCGGGAGTTCTCAACTTACCGGCACACCGCAACTCACTGCAGTCGACCATATTAGGTAACGCGTGATACACGCGTTTATATTTTAGTTCGATCGTACTGACCGAATTTTATAATTTATATCATTTGTTTTACAAAACAATTTATAGATTCTTATTTTTTACTACGCGCAATTCAATATAAGTAGGTTCTAGGAATTGTGATATTTTTAAAAATTATCTGTAATACAAAAATGTTAAATGCCTGGGCCTATGTCGCCTACCCCTTGAACCGAGCCTGAATATAATAAACGATGAGAGAGAGAGAATGAGAGAACTCGTATTATTATTATTATTTCGCGTCATGTACTCAAAAAACATACTCGCCCGTTTCCAGAAGACCATAACACTATTATCAAAATATTGTTAGCAATGCATAAACTGTATAATAGCCGCCGGTACGGTACTCGTGTGCCTTGAGGGATGGGCGATCTGAATCGATCTTTTTCACACAAAAGATCAATTTTTGAATCGATCTCTAATGACCGATCTTTTTATGAATCGATCCAATTTTGTAAAGATCAAATCGGATCGAATCGAGTGGAATAAATGTATTATTTATTTAAACATTAAAATTGATTATTTATTATTAAAATTATACATGGATGTCTATTTGTTGGTGATGTATATACATAGGTCATAGGTGTGAGGAGATAGTGACTAGAGAGTGGCTATTAAACTAAATTGGTAAAAAAATTTAAGTTACTATTTAATGGGTATTATAAACATTAAAACTTGTTTCAATAAAGGTAAAACTTTTTTTTAGGTAACAGTATTTCGATTTTTTAAAAGATCGATCTCTCGTTGTCGATTCGTTTATAGATCGATCTTTTTTTTTCGATTCAAAAGATCGATCCACTATCGAGAATCGCCCATCACTATAGTGTGCCTGTATTGTAATACGGCCGTTGTATAAGACGTTGACGATACTGCGCGAGAACATTATAAATGCGTATAATAATAATAATAATATATGCGCAGGAAAATACAAACGTATATTGAATTAAATTACGGTCGTCCTGCTCGTGCCGCGCACTATGCTGACCTACGGGACCGGTCGACGGGTCCGTTATCCACATTTATACGGGGATGTATCCTGCGCAGGCCTTCGGTATCCTCGAACTCGTCGCTTCCATTGACATCCCGAACTCTCGGCCCTCGGGCCTGGTCACGTCGGAAGCGCGTCCATCGACGGTCCTTAGCACGCGATCGGCGTCCGACGTCCGTGAAATGTGTACGAAATCGTTTTTTTTTTTGAATACAATGTGCACGATACGGACATAAGCGGTGTTCGCGTCGGGAAAATTCGTCGTTCGAAGTCTCGAATCCAAAAACGGCGAATTCAACGAATTCCGTAGTCGGAGTTTTTCATAAAATATTTTTTCCCCGCATTCAATTAATCGAGACATAGCGTTGCCGAATTTTAAGGTACTTATTGCCACCATATTATTATAATACGCCCGTGTCGATTGCCGACGCAATTGCTTTTTACAGTCGATTTGTGCGTTGCGCCGTGTTTTCCTCTGCTCTTACACCGGTGCGGCTCATCGAACAACACCATCGAGCGTTGTAACCGTTTTTCATTTTTGTCTTAGGAAAATTCGCCGTTTTTTTTCTCTCTTGTCACTCGCGTGTAATGCGTTCCTGCGGCGACCGCGTCTCGTTACGGTGAAGACGGGGGGGGGAGGGTTTTTTAAATTTTATTTCGAGGGCGAGAAATTAAAAAAAAATCGATATATAAAAAAAAGAAAATCCGAAAACGCGCAATTTCAGAGGCGCGGCGGAGAGTTCCCTTTCGCTCGGCGGGACCGGGGCGGTTTCATACGACACTCGGCTGCACCGCGCGCACACCTTAGCGCGCGGCCCGTCACCGCTGACGGACGCCCGTCATCAATCAACGAGAGCGAGGAGAACGGTTTTTTTTCCGCCTCCCCCCCCCCCCCCCGTTCTAACAAAATATACCCGACGCGCGTATTCTGTTCGCACGAGCGGTCAGAGCGTTTTCGAGGAGAGTTTGTAAAAAAAAATTGCATCGCGCTCGCGCCGGACGGAGAATAACACGGCGGTGTGTTTCGGGCGAATTTTTCCAATAAAACGCTGTGAAACGCCCGCGACGGTTTTCGATATATTACACGGCGATGACGCGAAAAATAATCGTTTTCCAGCGATAAAAGAAAGAAAGGGGGGGGGGAAAAAAGGGATTCGCACGTTTGCAGAGGAACGCGTTGTTGTTTTGCTAAAATCTCCTCGGCGAAAACCGTTTGAAGGCTAAACGAAATTTTCGGTTCTCGGTCCGTCGTCGAGCCGGATTTCGTTCTAAAAATTTCATCGGAATAGTAACGGGAATTTTCATTCGTCCGCAAAAGGATTTTTGTTCGTTCGTCTACGCCGACGCCATTCCCTTCAGAGTGGTCACACCATTCGTCGATACGGACATTATACACTCGTGCCGCCAGCTGCGCTTCTTCCGATCCCTCAAAAACACTTCTGGAACTCTCGACCTTCGCCATGGCTCTGTAGCACTTTCGACGACACACTTTAAATCCCGTCCATGCTCGTGTAAAACGACGGCCTTTCTGCCAAGGTTCGTACATACGTATATACGTGTACGGAGAATCGTAACTTGGTGTTGTCAGTTAATGCAAACGCGATTTCACAACGGTCCGATGCGTCAAATACACCGCGCACTACGCATTACGCGTTTTGTAATGATTCTCGGAGAGGAATCATTCATTCCCTCGTCCCCGTTTTTTGTTTTTTCGTTTTAAACATAAAACGAGATACGCGCTGCTGCACGCGATGACGATAAAACGATTTGCCCCCGACTCGTCCGATTCTAATTGAAAACGATTCGAAGGGATTTTCTCGCGTCTGCGCGTCCCTCGTCGGCCGCAAGACGTATAATATAAAACGCGTTTATGCGCGGTAAAAAACAAAACCGACTTCGCCTCGTATGAACACGCGGTAATAATCACATACGATTCGTATACACCGCGCGGGAACGATATCATATAGTACGAACGGCAGTCGGCGGGTGAAAATTCGATTTTAAAAACGGGGTTTTCAATTTATTATACACGCCGCTTTTTTTCTTTTCCTCTCCCCCATACCGCGTTTCGTGTATACCTCTTGTGCGTACGTAATCATAACGCGACGATAACAAAAAAAAAATATATATATATATATATATAAATATATAAATTCACTGCAGGATATACCGTCCCACGCGGTGATTTTTATGAAATTTTTTTCTCTTCGACAATCACCACACAGAATTACACACTGCGGTATAATTCGTATTCGTAGATCCGATTACGATTACGAAAAAAAAAAAAAATTGTTTATTCTATTTTTTACTATCGAAAAACCTACCAAAAAAAAAAAAATCAATATTTCTTTTATTTCATTTGTTACCTACCGCGTTGCCGCCGAATAATATCAATTTCGGAAACGAACGTTTTTACGTTTTTCTAAAAAAAAAAATCGTATTTACAAAATAATCCCGTTTAAAAGAATTACACTGTAATTTTTCGGTTCAGGTCTTCGGGACTGTTTCACAGTACCGTAGTAATTCGAAATCAAATCGAATACGTGCGAATTTATTTACAATGCGCAGTAATGAAAAATCAATAAAACGAAACGGTAAATTGTGGCTCGTACGATTGCCTACTGTCGGATAACCCGACGCGTATTCGCCGCCGCTGCTGTCGTCACAAAACGGTTTTTGAAATAATATTCATAACGATAATAATTGTAGATTTTGCCAAATTTTTAATCGCTATTCCAATTGATGAAAGACAAATCTCAATGTAATCTACACACAACGATACCAATCCGATTATCTCATCATACCTACGTTATTGTGGTAAAAATTTAATCGAGTGAAAAAAACGTATACATTTTTTTTTTTTTAATATCTAAATATTAAATCAGTCAAAATCCGTTATCGTTTTTTTTTTTTCTATCGTGTTAGACATATATTCTCTTTGCGTTCATTTATTCGCTTAACTATCCGAATTTGAATCCACGGAAACGAAAAATTTGAAATTACTTAAACATTTCAGGTGTACACACGTTGTGCTACGAATTCGGTAACACTAATTAGAGCTGTGGTATGTAAGCCGCGCACTTCAATACAACCGGTCAAGTCGGTTAGTCAAAAAACAAATAAATATTGTCGAATTTTCACAATATCCCGTATATAACGCGTAATTAATATGATTGATATATACAAAAGACGATCGAGAATTTACGCGATAGTAAGCCGTTGGACCATAACTGAATTGGCGAAAAAAAATTCGAAAAAATTACGCGCGTTGAATAAATATTATTCCCGTATACGAAACGCGTCACGGAGTACGTATAATGCGAACATTAAAGAACGAAATAAACGTCGCGAATAGACTTTTTTATTATTATTATTATTATTATGTAATAATCGTAACGACAATAATGTTTGAACGACGTTTACCGATTCTCGCCTAAAAGCATTATTATTGTATAGAGTAAAAAAAGGAGAAAAAATTCAATCAAGCCATCATCTCGCGCGCGCGCGCGTTAAATTAATTCGTAATTAAATTATTGTTCGATTAAATTCGATTATCGCGAGCGTTCTTTTAAAACGATGTAAACTGTGTGTGTGTGTGTGTGTATAGCGCGAGTTTCTTCATTTTAATTTTCTCGACAAATTCCGAGAGACGAGATACGAGACGACGGGGATAAACTCACTAAAAAAAAAAAAAAAAAGAACATTTTATATCCGAGTGAAAATACGACGTAATAGAATTAAATGGATATCGAAAAAAAACCATATAACTGTTTCGAGTTAAAAAAAAAAAATCCCCATGAATTCGGATAAAGCGCGCGCGTCTCAAAGGATGCGAAATCGCTTTGGTAACTTCAATAATAATCATTTGTACGCACCGTCAAAGTCAGAAATTGTCTGAGTTAAAAGTTTAAATTACAGTGAGTAGTGAGCGTTTTTTTTTTCGTTTCAGTCGGTCTATTGACGACGGTACACGCCCAGCCGAATTCCGTTCTCTCGAAATGATCTGCTGCGAAATTATTTGCCGAAACAATGGTAAGCTGCAGAGCACATACGTTTCTCGCGCGCGCGCAGTAATTTGAAAAAGTTGAAAAATCGAATAGAAAACAATTCGATAATCCGAGTACAATAATAGAGTCGACTCTCGGAATTGAACGCGAGCGAATCGAAATCGTAAGTCGATTTAAAAACGAAAAAAACTCAACGTGCCCATTTATTAAACATTTAACCGAATCTAAAACCCCGTTTTTTGTCTTCTATATTTATGCGTTATCGCGCATATAACCGATGATTTCTTCCTTTTTTCTCTCTCTCTCTAACCTATACACACGGACTAATTGGTTGCCGAAGACTTCATCGGCAGATGCAACACACAAAACGTTGAACGTTAAAGCAAATGAATAAATTTTACGATATTCATAGTTGTCTGTGTTATATAAGATATTCATATCTCATTTGAATACAAATAGATATAAACACTATTTGGGCAATTTATCAAAAACCGTTCGTTTCATTTCATATGATGTATTATTGCTCACAGGCTCGTCGGTAATGTCATATAATATGTCTTTATATATATATATATATATAAATAAGAAAACGAAACTCGAAACTCGTGTAAAAGAAATCGTTAACAATTCGTATCGTACTATAAAGTTGAATATAAGAATTGATATGTAAATTCGAGTCTTTTAGAAATTTTGAATACATTTTTAACGATTCCGACCGACTGCACGGCTTCATCATTATCATCATATTCTGAATGCGAATTTTCTGTCTCAGTCGTAACGTTTAACACGTACGGTTTAAAGTTTCGTGTAGGTACGAAAAATTGTAGCCCAACTCTTAATCTACTATCTCGTTCAATGTTACCGTTTTTCGCCAACGGCCGTAAAACAGTTACTTGTGGAAAAATAATTATCTCCTCATTTATATTTGTAAAACGCCTTCGATCCAAATATGACAAATATGATAATATTCATTGAATGGTTAAATTTACGATATATTCGATGCCGTATCGAAATCATTTTAACTCAAAACACAGCCGTACGCGTTTTTCATTTTTCAAATGCTCATTCCGATTCGCCAAAGAATATATTTTTATTTTTCGTATTTACGAAAATAGGTAACTACTCACTTACATTTATAATAATTAATAGGACGTGGGAAAATGTCAATTTCATAACACATTTTATGCCTAACGGCGCATTGGAATATTCCTTTCGTTTTTGAGTCCTTTACAAGTGTATATAATAACGCGACAATCGAATTCTAAATATTTCGTTAAATTTCAATTTATTTTAAATGTTAAGTGTTATTAATACGAATAACATAACGCAGATGCGTAAAACATAAATTGATTCTTAGACTCGCGACATTGTTACGCATGTCGCGTATAGTGGACAATTCTCCACAATGTACTAATTCGCAATCATAATATTACGCTTAATACGACAACAGTAAAAATAACTCCTACACGTCATAATACATTCGGTGGTCATCATTATATAATAAACATTATACGTGCATACTCATTACTCACAAAAATAAAAGTCTCTAATTCACGACATACCACCGTTCGTGTTAACACAAACGTTTCTGTTTTTAGAAAATCTTGTCTGTAAAGAGTATTTCGTCGTAACAGGTCAATTCACGGTAATATAAACAAACAATTTGCGACGAGAGAGCTAAATTTTGTTAATATTTTCAGTTGTTTAGGGTAGAGATAGAGAAATCGAGGGGATAATATCACGTCAGAAGACTACTGGGAAAATGGCAAAACGACCTGATTAAAATGCCGATTGTAATTTTATTAATCTGACATTGTAGAATAACCGTCCGCGAGCACTTTCCGAAAGTAAAAGTCCTTCGATCGAATTTTAGTTAAAAAAAAATTTCCGTAATTCGACAATTATTATTGAGTACGAGAGCCATCATCGTATAACCCATACAAATATTACTTGTAGCGTCCGTCCTGTTCGGCATGACGTATTGTATAGTCTCTGAATATTATGCTAATACGTCAAATAACGGTTTTTATATAACACGTCTAACCTGAGTATTATTTATTTTCGGTTTCGTTTCGACGAAAAAATTTCGGCCAAAAGTCACGTATTCGTGCGATCGACAAAAAAACAAAAAACTATAAATATAATTTTGCTTTATAGCGGTCAATGTACGATAAGTGTAGCCGAAAAAAGTCCCCGCGGTCACTCTCGTATTTGTAGAAACACACGCGTTGCGATAATGTTGACAGAAAATAAAAATTATATACACTCGTATTTGAAAATCGCGTTATCGAAACACCGACCTCAAAACGTTGATTAAACCGAGAGGTCTTGTAAAAGAAAGAAATACTAATATAATTTATAATGCGTGTACGCTTGACTCTCCTTTTGTCGTCCGCACACATTATATTGTTTTGAGCACGTGAAAATATTGCGGATTACGCGAGTGTACAATAATATAGTGTTCGTGAAACATTTTGGAAACGTTTAATTTATTAAATTACATGTCGCGAGGTTTTTCATGAACGCACACACTCTAAACGCGATAAAAATTTCGGTTTTAATATATATATATATACGAGCATATGCACAAATGAATGTTCGTTGCGGATATTTCCACTTGACACTGTCATTGTATAATGGTCGATTTGGTAACTATTCAAAAGAATTCGTTTAGGTTTTCGCAATAGTTTTTCAGTATTTTTCTCTAGGCGTCTTTGAAAAAGTCGAGAAATCATCTCTCCCTCTGTCTAAAGTACCGACACTATGTTCGATTTGTTGACGGAAACAAGTACGATATAACTGGAACACTCTTTCTGATAGAATTTTTGTATACGGACGGAAAAAAAATTAAAAAAATTTTTAGTTAAAAAAAAAAAATTCACCGGAATCGTATCCTCTTACGTCAACGCACTACTTTAAAGTTCAATCGATATTTTCACACGACGCGATTGATCGTTAATTTTTTCTTTCCCCTTACTTTTTATTTTTCTTCCTTTCGGAGAAACAAGAAAACGGCTGTTTGCAGCGGCTGTTCATTTTGTACGAAACGTGCGACGCGAACAACACTCACTTTTCCTAATTTCGTTACGATACGAATAACGAGGAAAGTTTCGGAAACTACGTATACACTACACACACACCACCTATATATTATATAGCGTGCAGTTGAAACGAATACGAAATTAGAATTAAAGTGACAAATTCGCGTCTTTTTTTCTTCTGTCGTATCGTCGTAAACTTACCGAGACGACGACCTTTCACGTCGGAAACTTCGCGTACAATACATATAATACAACGAACGCGTTGGTAAAGTCTTATTATTATTATCTTTTTTTTGTTTTCAATATGCAGCGAGTTTTCTTCGGAAATCCGCTGCCGCCGTATACTGCTCAACCGATAGCCGATGGGTTGACCAAGTCACTTTCGAAAATAAATCACTCGTTACAAAATATTATTACGAAATGATTTCGACGAAAAAATTTAAAAAAAGAAGTCACGGTCGCAAAAAAAAAAAATTAAAAAAAAAAATGAATATTATATTTACAATTAAATATCGTGTTTATAAAATATTATTGTTTGCTAATTATTTTTCGTTTTAAATCTCTTTTTATTTTAATATTAAAAATAAAGTACAGTAATTTACCCTACCGATTTCCTATAAAAGTAGCTAAGTGAAAGTAATCAGTAACTACCCAGCAACAACACTGGCGATTAGATGTGTTGCGAAAACTAATCGAAAACGCCCGATTTTCGAATTTCATTTGAAGTCTTACAATTCTACAACTTCAAACGATCAACGATTCCGCGCCAACGCTATTATCGTTCACATCGTCTGCACCTAAAATGCTCCTCGGATACAGTGTATCATTTAGCAATCCTTCGTAGGCTACAAATTAGTATATATATATATAAAAAAAAATTGTTTAACATTCCTTTCTCCGTTGACAAAAAAAAAATTACGTTCTTTTGTTTTATTTCAACGAAATGAAATTGTTTTCGCGATGTTTGGGCAATCAGAAAATTCATCAACGCTCGTAATTCAATTTTTTTTATTTTTTTTTTTTAATTCTTCCTTTAATATCGTCACGTTATTGTGTGTATGTCTTGTTAATGTTTCTAATCTGCAAAACGTCGAGAAAGAATGAGCTCATTCTGCGAATTCACATTGACGCAGTGGACGATTTTCCGGATTCGCCTATGGTAATTCAATGTATTTCATCGAACACCTGTGTACAGACAATGTTCGACGATGATATTTTAATACGAACCTAAAAAGTTCGATGTTTAATTGTAAAACGTATATAGTTCGTACCGTAATATCGTACAATCAATTGAACGCATCATATAAAATCACATAATATTACTATTAATTTTGTAGAAATTATTTCTTTATTTCAGTATAATTTTTTCCATCCATTTAACGGAGATATTGCACTCATGAGCAAAAAAATCGACTCATACCGCAAACTCGCAGTTAAATATCTCTAGCACGGAAATTAAAACTTGTACACCATTTTCTATTTTTAAATCTGTAAAGTCTCTGTTTTAGTTCTAAGAAAATATTTTAAAACCAAAGCTTTGAACTTAAAGATTGTAAAATCAAAAATGGGATTAAAGTTTAAGTTTTTTTCGCCAGAGATATTTAAAAGCGAGTTTGCGGTATGAGTCGATTTTTTTGCTCACGTGTGTATTTTTATTAAAAAAAATAATATACTCCGTTAATTGTTTATCATGTATTATTACTATTGAATGCGTTTGTTTACCACAAGAAAACTAAACGTTTATTCGATTTCAAAACGTATTCAAAAGTCCAATTTCCAATATGAATAAAATCGCAACAGATGTTTTCGTTTATAGAGAATAATGTAAAATGAATACGTGCAAGAGCCGCCTACGGAATCTCGCCTTGTAATTTCTTCTCAAACAATCGTCTTAATAATACATTTGTTTTACCAAAAAAAAAAAAATAAATAAATAAATAAAATAAAAAAGCATTGTTTACTCTGTTTTGTAATTGAATATTAAATATCTTATTAAAATGCGATAATTATCGTTTCTCACTCGCGTCGTCAACGCGCGAAAATCGTGAAAAATTTCTCAAGCCTGTGTTAAAAAAAAAAGAAAGTCATTTCAAATTGCCGACAACGAATCGCCCGTACTGTAACCGCGTATGAGCGAAATATCTCAACAATGCACTTATAATAAATGTATTCGAGAATAAAAAAAGAAATCGAATTCATATCGGATGTTGCGCGGACTTGGTCTGGACCGCAATCGTTTTACAGACGATAAATCCGTTCATTGCGTTGAATTATTAATTTCTTCGAAGAAAAACGTGTTTTTTTTTTAAAAAAAAAAAGACACGTAACTACAAATTTCGTAGAAATTTCGCACCGAATTTAACTTGACAAAAAAAAATTATTTTGTTAATTTAAATATTGAGTGTTATTACCAGCAACCGACAATAGAACAATAAAATGTTTTAGTATATAGCGTATCCGTTGGCGAGGGAATAGATCTACGCCCACGACTGGCGGGTGATAATTTACACAATATTCTTCGTCAACTCTATGTACCATTTACGATACATAATTGTTTTAACTGATATTTCAGTTAACGCCGTCCGATGAAGTTAACAATTTAAAACTCGTATTATGAGATTACGTTGACAAAACTCTATGTGAAACGTTATTTCGATGTCAGCGATATTTTTAAAATCGTCGTAATTCGTCCTATACTGCATAGTACGATCAGAATATACCTTGTTCG
The DNA here is from genome assembly GCA_032441825.1 of Chaetogeoica ovagalla. NCBI lineage: Eukaryota > Metazoa > Arthropoda > Insecta > Hemiptera > Aphididae > Chaetogeoica > Chaetogeoica ovagalla. The sequence continues at coordinate 9,789,610 of CM063737.1, forward strand.
ATTGACACGACGTGACACTTACTCGAAGCGAACAGATATATATTATTATTAATTTCTCGTTTAAAATTGCGAGTTTTGAAAAATACATTCGCTCGAGTAAAATATTTAAGTTTTCAACGACGACTTCATCAAATTATTATCTAACCTGCATTGTAGCGCGCCGAAGTTCAAAAATATTACATATCTTATAACTTTTTGCGATTTGTTTTTTGTCTAATTTTCGCGTTGTATTTCGACAGATTTATCGCCACTTTCCAAATCGGTCCCGATCAAGATCACACCGCACTATTGATACGTCATCCAACCGCGTTTAGTTATTATGGTAATAATAATATAATATACGTCTCTCTATAGTGTACGTTTTATTACATAACTCTTTTTAAGGAAATCAAAAACATTGTTATTTTTTTCGAGTTCAATTATTAACCGGCACTACGCTCACGTAGTGAGTATAGCGGTACAGCACACGCTCTACTACTGCGCAAGAAGACTGCGAACGAAAACAAATTGTTCACATAATAATGTTATTATAATCGTTTGTCCCGCCGCAATAACAACAACCGTTTTTCGATATTTGTACAATATATTCAATGTCGTATTCGCGAACACGTCCCTTTAATACAATTATAATATAAACGCGCGCGTTTGTGTAAATAATCAATCGATAAGCGTTTGTGTATAACCAACACGGTATTACTATAATAATAACAATATTTTATTCTACACGACGCCAATTACTATTATTATTATTATTATTATTATATATTAAACCTCGTGTGTGTCGGACGTTTGAAAATAAACGTATATGTAAAACAAACCATTTAGAAATCGTTTATTCTGTTGCGCTTAAAACGATATAAAAAAATGAAGTCTTCATAGGATGTCTATGCGCTTAAAAATGCATAGAACGCTTAAAGTAAAAAAAATTACAAATAAATTGGCAACAAATGCATTTTAAAATGAATAATTCGTTAGAAAAAAAATCGATTTCCAAAAATCCATACAATTGACCAGTTTTTTATATCGTTTATTCTAAACTCTAATTACACATAGGAATTCGTACCGAATACGCGATTATTTTCTTTTTTCTTCGTATAGGAAATGCGATTTTATCTCATATCGCAGTTAAAATATTGAAATTTGAAATTTTCACGTAAAACAAAGTCGTTCTCAATCAAAAGCATATAACGAAATTAAACATTAAAACGTTTTTGTGCAAAAATAAAAACAATAATAAACATAAACGAATGCCTACAAATACTAAAATTAATATAAATATTATATGTGCATACATAACAAAAAAAAAAAAAAATCGAAAATACGAAAAATATGAAAATGTATACACTGATATATATTTTTTTTTATCCGCAAATTTCCATGAAATTAAGTGTGTAAAAATATTATCGGAAATAAAACACAAAATTATAAATATTACAATATAAGCACCTGTAGTATAAATAACATATAATGCGCGTCGAATATTCGAGTGGTGTGGTATTATTTATATGTACGTTAATATTGTGTAAATTTTATTGTTTTGTTACGCATGAGCAGCGGCTATTCGAAATCGAATATTTAACATGGGAATTTTATTAAGGTGAGCAGCGATGGTCAAAAGATTTTTTCTTTTTACAGATTTACGATTTTTTAATGATTATCAGTAAATATGTAGGAAAAACTACATATATATATACGTCATATTATATAAACAATAGACTCAAAAAATATTTTTTTTTCTGGGCGTAAACATTAATTTTTGATATTTAACCAGTATTTATTTTTTTGTCAATATATAATCGTAAAATATACTTGTTTTAATAAACTATGTAATGTTCGTATAATAATTAGTTTAGTTTGCCGTTTACATGTATATATGTGTGTGTGTAAATATCGAATACGAACACGGGACCGCATATTATTGCACTATCTAAATGATAAATCACACTTATAAAATATACTACAACGAATTCGAAATTATTGATTTAACATTAGGCAATACTTTATATTATATATAGGTCCCACGTGGTTGTAAATTAATATTCGTTTAAATGTATAGGTGAAAATTATTTTAAAAATTTACACGCAACATAATAACACGTACGATCGTATCATTCGTCATTGCGGATTTCGATCACAAACCACCTGCACGTATACATTGTTTCTCTCTCTCTTTTTTTTATACGAATGTGCGGTCGCGATCGCGGTTTATCGAAAATTTCAAAAGAAAATTTTACTCAAAAAACCGTACCAATTATGTATATTATATATTAACGACACTTCTCCCCAACCCAAAGAGTTCAAAGTTCAGCCTTCTGCAGGAAGGATTATGCTTACGGTGTTTTGGGATGGAAATCAAGTTTATCTTACGGGGATTACTTGGAAAAGGGGACCAAGTGTAAACTCAGACCGATACATTGAGACACTGAAAAAATTAAGGAGGCGAGTGTGTCCCGTTCGTGGATCAACTGACACCATTTTGTTGCATCACGATAACGCCTGACCTCACCACACATCAAATACAACCAGCGCCGCTCTCAGACAGTTGAAATTCGACGTCATTCAACACCCACCGTATTCATCAGATTTTGGCACATTGTGATTTCCATTTCTTCCCAGACCTTAAGAGAGACCTCAAAGGTACCCATTTCACGTCGGACGAAGAAGTCGAGGAAGCAGCGAAGTCTCGGATAAAAGAGAGACCAGCTACATATTTCAGTTACGGTATGAAGAGACTTGTGACGCGTTGGGAGAAGTGTATATCTGTAAATGGTGATTATATTGAAAAATAAAGGTATTAATTTGTAGCTAAAGAAGTGTACTTTTATATTTATTTTTTATTATCTCTCTCTCTCTCTCTCTCTCTCTCTCTCTCTCTCCATTGTCGAAAAATTCACGATTGTGCATTACTTATCATTTTCCCCTATATACTCGTGAGCAAAAAATTTATATACGAAATTATTTTAAATAACGACTCGTCGCGCGTTTATAGGATCGATAAAATACGGAAAATTCCGTTTATTTTCTCGGTAGAATTTTAGATTAAAAAAAATCTGATGTATATTGAATATTTCAGATTCTGAACGGAGTCAATTCACAGCGATATCTAAAGCCGGTAATAAATTTTGTCCACGTTCGGTACTTTAGAGAATTCGTTTTTCCAATACGATATTTTAAAAATGATATAAGAACGGTAAAAACGCGATCCCGTCGAAAATCGCATATTCCAGAACAATATTATACTGCGAATGGTGAACCGACAATATTAGCTATTATATAAAACGGACGGAAATTGTTTTGGTAAATTACACTCGGAATCGTTTATCGAATACTGCCGGCTTTTAAATTTGCATAGTAATAATACAATTGTAAAATTTCTGTCTGCGTAATTCACTCGGGCGACGTTTACGACACTCGCGGGGCTCGGATATCGTTTTCAACATTTTCTTCTACTAATGTTCGTTTGAAAATTTTCTTTTTTCTATGCATGAGTTTTTCCTCGATATCGAACAGTTCAAGAAATTCGCGTAAAATTGAAATGAATTAATTTAGATGTAAAAACGTTTTACGAGTACACAAATAACGCTATTTGTGTCTACAATTTCCGAAATCGGAAACCGCATTGGCTGCTGTGTTACAGATGTTTTTTGCTCTCGTTTTGTGTATTCCTTTGATCTGCTGCGACTTTAACTTTACACGCTTTACACCACCATGACACTGAATCGTTTGTTGAGGGAACAAACAGGCTCCGAAATCGGAAACATAACATGCATCACCTTTTTTTTAGATACCTTTTTTTTCTCGTATAAAACGCTCTAAAAATTGATTAAAAAGAAAAATACTTTTAAATATTAAGAATTAAAAAAAAAAAGATGAGAAATTAAATTTACAATTTTTAAATTCTCGGATTTTGTGTCTAGTGGAGATCGCATAAAGAAAACACAGGTGTACGGTGCTAATCGCGTAACATTTATGACGAATTCATATTCGCGGTTACTATTAGAAAATTCGTATATTTTATAATATTACTCTGTTTTAAATTAGTGGCGCGAACAAAGTTTTCAGACGATCTGCAGATCTCGTGTCGAACAGATGACGGTGATGTTCGCTGCGAACATCGCGGTAAATCGTATTTATTATTATTATTATTATTATCATCATTATCGTCGTCGCTATTACTCCATCCAGCTATTCTCCGAAGTTTTTCGCCGCTCGTTTCGAAGTTTCCCTTCCGAGTTGCTGCTGCTACGAACACACCTCGGAACGAGCGAAAAACTGTTTAAAACTGTAAACTGGATAATTTTTACAAAAAAAAAAAGAAATAGTTTTCTTGAAAACTTTAATATTCCTCGGACAATTTACATAATACGCGTGGGTGTAGTGTTCGAATTTGTTGTTGTTTTCGAAAATACTTTAATAAACGAATGTAAAATTCGACAATACGTTGTTCTATCAGTCTCCGCGTGGTATAAATGCACCATTATCAGTAGGTATTTCGTACGGGGATGCCAATATTGCCTACGTAGATAGTAAAAAATTATCTTAAAAGTGTCAAAAAGTACGTATTGGTTTAAAATTAGATATTTTTTTTAGTGTAAATTAAAAAAAAGTTATATATATATATATATACAATTAGGATCCCCAATTTGTTTAATGCAGTCTTCTACGAGTATTTCTGGAATTAATTACCGAATAACTACAATCAATATAGCACGAATGGCTAAAAAAAAAGTTAAAAATGGGAGGCAATAGTCCTTTAGCCGTTCTCTTAGCTACGCTCTTGACCAGAGCTTATTAGAAATTTCCGTATTCTAGAACACAGATGTCCAACGGCTATTGCAAGTCACTGAGTCTGACACAGAGACAATTATATTATAAGCGTACGACTCTTTTTTTTTTGTGAAAAACTTGGCGAAGGAAAAAAAGAATTCAATCACTTGTATAAAACGCGTGTCTGACCCGGTTGAGTAATGGCGATTGAGCCGCAGGAAGACGCGATTTTATAGAAACAATTTGTGTTCGTCGGCCAAACTTATAGATCGCAAAATGTATTTGAGCAGCCCGCCGCGTCTTCTGCAAACATCACTGTCGGTAATTTGCCGGAAGGAGAGAAACAAAACTACACGGTGGTAATTGTCTTTTACTGATGATACACTCCTTCTTTAATATTATAAGGCAATAAACACTGAAGTTTAGCAAAAATGAAAAAAAAATGTATTCATTAAAATGCGGTTCACGTTATTCAATCATTTTCGTGGTGTTTATATTTTATATTTACTTATTAAAAGATTTTTCAAACCATCGAATACGTTATGTCGGCATTTTTTTTTATAATTAATCAAATATAGTCAAAACGATTTAAAATTCTTGAAAACTTTCTTAAAAAAGCTCTTAAATGTTACAAAAATGACTGGAAAAAATATATAATTTTTTTTTTGTATTTCAATCAACGAAATCAAAATATTTACGTATACAAAATTACGTTTTCGAATACCGCGTAAATTCGGAATTCGCTATTTTATACGGTATAAATATTGTTATTTATTAGCGTAAGTTTTTTTTTCTTTTCTTTTGTATAACCGCACCACATTGAACTCAAATAATAATTATTTATTCGCTTTCGAATTAACAGTGAAACGCGATCGATATACGTAATATTCGTGATTCTCATAGCGGTTAGGGTTATGCGTTCGTTTCCGAACAAAGTGTATGGGATATAGCAAAAAACGAGATAGTCAATATTTTACAACAGCTTTCGAGGTAAACGACGTGTACGAGTACATTTTGTATACGATGTCGGTTTCGCTGCAATGATATACGCGCACGTCTCGAAATTTTTAATACTGTACAATTTATTCGAAGAGATCGTTTCTTTTTTTTCTTCTTACCAGGTTAAAAGTTACAACGAGAAACAAACATAAACATAAATATAGCGAGCGGGGGGGGGGGGGGTTAACAAAATCGATTTTCGTCTGCGGCGTAAATAATAACGGAAACTCGGACAAGACTCGAAACTTTCACGGCATTCATATTTTATTTCAGTAAGTGTAAGACGCGTAAAAAACACTCCTCTCTTCACCGATTTTGACCACATTTTGACAAACCGTGCATATCAAATGGGGGAATTAAAAGCTTTTTTTTTTTTTACCCAAAACGACTTTACGACGGCAAAAAATAATATTCTGAAAATATCGTTTTTATAATATACACTGAATGGAGACATTATTTTTTTCACGTTTTTCATGCATTCAACTAAAATACGTACGGAACAACGTGGAAGTCTTATTTTTTATTTTTTTTTTTTTGTTGTTTACAAGTTTCACAACTCACATTTTGCTATTTATCTGAAACAAAAAAATAATAATACATTAACATCGTATTTCATCGATAATACAGTGTACTACTACATTTGAGAGAGACGTATCTTAAGTCCTCATTATATATGTAGTTTTTATAAGTAAATTATCGTACACACAATAGACCGAAAAATTGGTCTGTTGATTGATTTCTAAAAAAAAATTTTACTCCGCTAATATTATTTTATTCGAAATTGTTTTTGAGAATTTGTCTCGTTCGATTTTTATGGAAATTGATGCAAAGAGTGACGGCGAACAACACAAATAATAATTGGTTTTCATAAACATTTGAAATGACATAGAAATTATTTTTTGACTCGATTATTGTTTTAATCGGCATTGAAATCCTCAGTACATATTACGCATAAAATGTAAACAATAATAATAAAAATAATAATTATATGTATTTATATTATAATATGTTTCCGACGAGAGCGAAAAAGATATAAACGATTTTAAACACATACAATGCCGTAAATATAATAACAGATACTGTACAATACCGTTGCCGACAAAAAAAAAGAACAATTATACTTGCACGTCGCAGTTTTTGATTCCGTTCGCATCAAATCATATATACGTATATTCGAATATTTTTTGTCGAAAATAAATGTGCGTTCAAACGTCTATACTTATGGATACTTGTAGTCTGGGGGAAAAAATATAATAATGCGAGGATAAAAAAAATTTTTTTCTTTTTAATTTTATTTCGAAAATTACACAATCTGTACATAAATGTGGTACAAAAAGAGTAAGGGTTATTTTATTATTATGGCATGCTTGACGTGCGGAAAGAATCTTCCAGTGAAGGCACTACGGCGTGAATTAAAAGTTATTTTTTTCCTTTAATTTATGAGATCTCGGAGCCGTTGTCCTAGGAGGGTTTTCTAGGGATGGAGATGGACGGAAGGTTTTGAACAAGGCGGTTTCTGAATTTAGAGCAGTGCGGCATGGCTGATTCGGTTGCTTTAGGAAGAATAAAAATAAATACAAATATTACCACATATTTTCTTTTTTTTTTGCGTAACGTCGGTATTTAGTCTAAACAATATGAATAAATAAATAAATATATATATATACGTTTTTATAGAGTGAATTCCACTTGTATTTTTATGGCAGAGAAAATTTGGCGTATAAATTGTAATCTATACAGTAGTTATAGTGTTACGTGCCAAATATATATTATTATATAATAATATGTATATATGTACACCAATAATACAATATTCAAACTATAATACATTTATTTTTATGCCAGTGACGACGGACGCTGTTCCATATTATACGTAGTCGACGCAATCAGTTTTTATCGAAAACGATGATGAATGTATTAAACGCGTACATAATATATTTTAATAATTGTCTCTGCGCTGACAACAATATCGGAGTATTATTTATTTATTTATTTTTTTATATATATAATTTTGTCAATGACTTTTTTTCGAGCACGCAATTTGTTACGGACCGGACACGATAACATAATGCGAGTTCTTTTTTTGTTTCTATCATATTTTGTCGTCGTCCTCGTACTACTATTGGATTCATTTGACGCCGCCGAAGTGTATTGTAAAATGTATAAATTCGTCCTCGTGACACACGACTCGATACGTCCGTTAATGAAACTACTTGTGTTTTTACTGCGTCATCGCCCAGAATCAAAATATTATATTCTACTAGTCCTGTAACCGTTTTTATATAAGAAAACAACGGCGTACGACAATATATTATTGAGAAGTCTTATAAATAAAACGCGAGATTAGTACCGTTTAAATAAATATAATATTTACGCGATTTTTTTCGTTTTCATTAAAACGGTATACGTGTATAAGTGATAATCTGCGCGTATACACGCGAAATCGCGATTGAATTTATCTAAAACATATATTATTACATAATAGACAGCGATTTCGATGAATAGTTTTCTCCCCGTTTTAAACACGCGCGTGTCCTTTTCATCTCATTAATGATACATTCGCATTTACAGTATATTTTATATAATACATTCTTTTGGTCGATCTCGTGATATATTATTATAGAGTAATGTTACACCGACGACAAAGTTAAACTCGACACATCGGCGTTAGGTTGTAAATGATAAAAACGACAAAGACTGTATAATAAAATGTTTACGTATTGACTATTTAGTTATGTTTAAAGCAATTATGTAGAATTAGTAAAGGTCGACCCGACCGGTTAACAGCTGCTGCTATCGGCCGATATTAAAAACGTGTGTTCGTTATGTGTTTTGATACGTCGTCGTCCGTAGAAAGTTGTTTGCGATTTGAATGAACAAAATAAAAACAACGCGCAAATTCGACGTGGGAATTTCGAATTTTCACTGTTCAAACACGATGAGAAGATTAAAATACAAACGCCACCGAATATCGAAATATCGTTATGATTCACACGAACGGACGTTGAAAATAAAACCTAATGACTCGGCGGCGGCCAGTTGTAGAGAAGCGCGTATGAGTAATGTTGAAATCGTTGAAACCCGATATAAACCGAGTGTTTTGCGTTTGATGGCCGTATAGATTGCCATAACGCTTTGTCATTATCGCATGTTATACGATATAACGTAGTATGTGCGTTTCGTGTCAATGGTGCAACGGCTGTTGAAATTGGCAAATGTGGCTTTGAACATAAACCGCGGACGATTGAATTCAGCGGACGCCGAAAACGACTTTATAATTATAAAAGTTGTTTTATAGTTCAATGCAATACAAGACGTAACGATAGTATGTCGTATTGCGACAAGTGTTTGAACGATTATTAGGAATTCGATTGTGTCGATATGTGATGAGCAATACGTTTTTTTTTTTTTAATAATAATAATAATAATTACATAATGTCTGCAACCGTTTGTATAGGAAAATTTTGTTTTTCGCGTTTTTTTATCTGATGGTACATTTATGCGTTTTTAGGTCTTTTTTTTCATAAATATTATAAATTATTATATAATTCATCCATATATTAGTCTATGCGTATAGAATTTCGACTTCTAAAGATCCGAGAGGGGGGGGATGTTGGCAATACTCGTGTGAGAGCCACCATCGATCGGGGAAAAGACAACACTTCTGTTTCTATATTGTTCTATATTGTGTTTGAAAATTATAATAAAATATATTGGTCGTAATAATTTACCGTGAAAAAAAAACACAAATATATTGCCAATGATTGAGTAAAAGTAGTAGATAATGTAAATTTAATCAACGAAATAACTCTCCGTTAAATTTAAAGCAAAACACTAAAAGTCAAAAAATATTTGTATGCGTGTGTGTATATATATAACAGTATATTAATACAAATGGATATTGAATATTTTCACGAGAAAATCGTTCGGTCTTGAATTATTTGTATATCAAAAAAAAAAGAGTAAAAAAGAGAAAATGTAAAAATATTTATAATTTTAAACTACGGGGAACAATTTACGCTCGTCCTCAATCCACGCCTGCATAACACACGCGTATGTATAAAATTAAACGTTAAAAGCGCAATGTTTGTTGAAACACGAATTTTCTTTTTTTAACGATATCGTTTCAGAGAAAACCGAGAGCGATTTCGATACGTCGCAGCTCTTTTATTTTTTAACAAATATAATATAAATAAAAAAAATTCTTTCCTCGCGTGCGTTCGAACGCAAACGGCGCCTCGGATAATATTTCGTATAGTTATATTTTTTTTTGTCTCTAAAAAAATCATATACATATATATATATATATATATATATATATATATATATATATATATATAAATCTGACACTCCACGATTATAATATCTTATACACGTATACATTTGAATACCGTTCGGATTGCTCGCGGCGGTAATCTCGACGACGGAAGGAAAAAAAAACATTATAAAACCGTAATACACGTATTATTAATTAAATGAAAATCCAATAATTAACAATAAAAATAAATTATTATTATTATTATATAATATTAAGATATTACGTTGTTTTGCCGTTGTTTCTCGCGCAAACATAATATATTACGCGCTATATTTACGTGCTGTCCGGCGTGCGAAAACAATCTGAAACAAAAACACGAGTTGTTTTCAAACGGAACGTAAATAATAAGAGCGAAACAATAAATCCGACGCTTATTTGATAGAGTCTCGGCTGATAAATTCGATTAATTACAAGATTCGATAATTACGCCACCACGCGTTGTTTTAATGCCGTTTCATTATAATATTCCATTGCTACGAACAAAATTATTTTTAAAAAAAATTATACAAAATTTTTTTTTTTACACTTGTAATTCTATTATTTAAGATTATTATTATTATTTATTATTATTAAATGCTTTGCACTCGGAAAGGCACGTCGTAGTTGTCGTCGAAACGTATGTCGCGGTTACCGCGGGAGTGGAAAATTTAACTCGTTTAACGTTTTTTATTACTTTTAATTTTATTCAAAATTCGGCCTTAAATTAACGTTCGCGCCGCGAGAGTTTGGAAATAAACTTTTTACGACGGAAAAATCGTGTATTTACAACGACGAATAATATGCGCAAATAATTGTTGAAAAAAATCACTCGACAATATAATAACGAAATATGAAAACCACACGTGTGCGCAATGCGATTACCACCGTAGCAGCAGCTTAAACGAATAATAAATAGCGTATTACATGGCCGTAATGTAAATATAACGACTATAGAATCGATTGAATAATACGATTTGATCGTTAAAATCGAATTTAAATTTTTCGGTCTTACGGGGTGGTCGTTGTCAGAAAAAAATCGGTCGTGCGGATTTCAAACGTATACGAAGAAAAAACAAATAAATATAAATCCGACAGATACACGACACTGTTGGAAAACGTGTTTTTAGAAAATATTTTATTCGGCACACGTCAGTGCGCGCTTATAATAATAATAATACACTTTTTTAAAGGATGATTGCCTTAGAATACGTATTTAACACCCATAAAATTTGATAAACTCAGTTTCACTTAAAATTGTTGGTGATTTTCTTTGTTGGTGGCCGAAGCGAAATAGTTATCAATCGATTATTTATAATAATTAAACACGCGAAATTCGCGATATTCGAACGCATTTCGTTAATAATACGCGCGTTTATATACGATAATATAATAAAATATAGCGATTTATTATTCGGAGGCGATTGTTGAAGGAAAAAAAACACATTAATATATCCGACGATGGAAAACGTGAATAATAATAACGTAAAAAAAAAAGATTTAGTCGAATCGTCGAATAATAATACACAGCTCGATGTCGTCAGCACGATAAAATCAAAAATTACTATTTATTATATATTTAAATTATATATTTTACACGTAAATACGGCTCGAAAAACAACGCGAATTGCGTAGAATATAAAAATATTTGAAAGGAGTATATAATGATAATAATAATTATTATTATTTGTAGTAAATCGGAATGCCCCCCCCACTCCTGATCGATTTGTTCACGTTAGAAATCGTAAAATTTAAATTAAAAAAAAATAATAATAATGCCCGTTCAATCGTTCCGGCTTTGTCGATTTTAAATTATCAAAATCTTATTGAAAATGATTTGTTCCGACTGAATTTGCTTGCCATCCGCAATTCGAGCAGATATCGTATTATTATATATTCATACGATTGCAAAAAGCACATTTCAGTTTTCACAATAAACTCGAATCATTTATTTAAACGTTTTCATATAGGTTTTTTTTTTTTTTTTTTGGAATAAAAACAACGTGTACAACGGCAAATTTTTGTTGACATCGGCTGTATGGTTAGAGCAGTGTATTATTATAGTGTGTCCTCGCACAGATCGTAATCGATAATGACCGAAATGCCTTGACACGAGAGTAAATAACGAGATGAAGGCCGGTCTATAATAAAATATAATGTTATACAGTAATGAATGTGTCTGTCTGACACATTATATAGCGATCGGTAAAATAGAAAAATATTTTAATTCCGTGTTACACGTGTAATATGTGAAAAGGAATATTTTTTTTCCCCCCGTCGTTTTCAGTTGTTTCTCGAGTGTGAAAATTACACTTATCGGCGGCGTGTAGGTTTATCATTACGCGGCGACTACGTGGACGGGGAATTTATTTATTTTTTCTCACTAAACACAGATCGTTAGAAGTCTTATAATATTGATTTTAAGCATATACGAGCGAGTACACGCTGAAGCAGAACAAACTAACGACGTGCGCGATTTTAAATGAACGAAATTGTCTTTGACGGTGCGTCGTCACTGGTCGAAGGCGTACACATACGCGTAATATAACTATCATTTTGCGTATTGAAATTAAAAAAAAAAACAACAATAATGTATTAAAAAAAAAACACGTAACGTTCGCGTACAGTTCTTAGAAAAAAATAAATAAAAATATGTACATATAAATATGCGCACGATTCGCGAAACATATTGAGAACACGACGGAAAACCGGCACGTTCTCTGAAGGTCGGATGCAAAAAAAAAAAAAAAAAGCAATAAATGAATAGAATTAATAATAACGTATTATATTATAATATTATATTAAAGATAATAATTTAAAAAAAAAAAAAAATACAAATTTTCTCGAGTTGCCGTAACAATATTATAATTGTTTGCGATAAATATTAGAGAAACGCGTGCGGTCTCGTACACATTTTTTCCCCTCCACTCGATTGTACGCGTTTTTCGCGTAGTTTCCTTCAAAACGTCTCCCCGGCCGCAAACGACCAAAAACGTACTGAGAAAATATAAATAAAACGAAATGTGTATCTTAATAACGCTTGGGGATGGTGAACGATACGTATTTTTTTTTTTTATCCTCTGGCGAGGTTAGGGGTTTATTTTATATCCATCGAACGTTAAGATTTTTGAAAACCAAAAATAGTTCTTACGGAGAGAAGAAGGGAAAAAGAAATGGGTTCTTAACGTAAGAACTAGTGTTGGCCAACGATATCGATATCGTGGGTATTTTCTTGATAATTTCAATATCGATATCTAAAAATAATTATCGAAAATATAGCGATATCGGGGTGATTAATCGGGGCTCGGAGAAGAGGGCTATAGAAGAGAAATTATGGGTTAAATATTAGCAAAAGCATCTGTATTAGATCCTAGATTTCGAGAGTTAAAATTTCTATCGGAAGAAGAAAAAGAAACTGTTTGGAAACAACTTGAAAATGAGTTGAAAGAATTAACTTCTGATCCAGAAATAGAAAATGAAGAAGAATTAATCTCTGAATCAATATTAGAAAATGAAGAAAATTTTGAAACACACTCTCCTCCTCGTAAGAAATTACGATCATTAATGATAGATAGCGATGATGATGACGAAGACGATTATTCAGTAACTCAAAGTCCTACGATAAAACAACTTGAAGAGTATAAAAATTAGAAAATCAAAATTTCCTACGATCAAGATCCTTTAAATTGGTGGAAAGAAAACGAATCTAAATACTCAGCTGTATCATTACTAGTCAAAAAATACTTAAGTATAGTGGCCACTAGTGTTCCCTATGAACGGTTATTTAGCGAAACTGGAACGATCATCTCCAAGAAAAGAAATAGATGATTACCTGAGCGACTCAATCAACTGTTATTTCTGAATTCATATTTCAAATCGAACCCAAATTCTGAAACATTGATGGAAAAACTGCTTGAAGAAGAAATTTTTTGATTAAATACATTGAATACTTTTCAGTTAGTAACAAAATAATTTATAATTGTTAATTAATTTACACTCATAATATATTAATATAATATGTATTCTATGCTTTTAATATGCTTTCAATACGCTCATATTATATAAAATGTAACTTGTTGTTATGTTGTTATTTAAATCAATATCGATATCGGTATTTTTCCGATATCGGGGGAAAAAAATACAATATCGATAATTAAAAATATATCGTTGGCCAACAACACTAGACCTAAGAACACTGCGAGCGGAGTAAAAAAAATTGACATTTAAAAATCCAAATGGGACTTATTCCGGTATGGAACACGTGGACTATATTGGCGGAGGGCGGCGACGGGATGGCGCACAAAGTGGTCGTAAAAATATCGTGTGGGAAACGTTTGAAACGGGGCACAGCCGGTCGTCCCGTACGAAACCGGCGTTGGGGTGACTTCCGGCACGCGCACGCACATCTACACCGCGTCCCGCGCCGCGCGGCGTCCGTCGACGGTTGCGCGGTGGGAGAACCGGTCGACCGAGTGCACGCGCCAGGGCACGCACACGCGCACGCGCACACCGGAACGCGACGCACGTCGTACGCGCGAAAACGTGGCGCGCGCGCGCGGGCGGCCGAACAACAGCAGTGCGAGTAGTGAACGCGCGTCGCGTAAATCCGTTAACAGAAATGCCGTTCGCGTGGCTGTGGTGTCTTGCGTTGTGCGCGACGCTGTCCGCTGCGGACCCGTTGCGCCCGTACCGGCTGCTCGTGTTGCACACCAACGACATGCACTCGCACTTCGACCAGATCGACCGGACCGGCGCGCAGTGCGTGACCGCGGACGACGACGAGTCGTCCCGGTGCTACGGCGGTTTCGCGCGCGTCAAGACGGCCGCGGACCGGGCGCGCGCCGACGCGTCGTCCGACGGCGGCGGCACGCTGTTCCTGAACGCCGGCGACACGTTCCAGGGCACGGCGTTCTACACGTACCTCAAGTGGCCGGCCGTGGCCCGGATGATCCGGCCGTTGGGCATCGATGCCATGGTGAGTCTAATCCGGCCGACGGCACGTGTTTTTTTATTTGTGTTTTTCGGTTATTCCGAGGATTTTTTTTTCTCTTACCGCGGGGACCCGCGTAAACGAACGACGTCGCGGTATTCGTTTCGGGAACGAATTACTTTTTCCGAAAACCCCTCCCCCTCCCCGTCGTATAAAACGCACCCGCGTGTTTTCGTTTCTCGAAATCTGTATAATTTTTTTTACTCGGAGTCGCGTTTATGCTGAGGCCACACAGAACGCTACGCTACGTACGCTATTTATACTATGTTTGCTTTTTGCGCTATGTTCGCTATACGGTGCGGCAACACAGAACACGCTACGTGTACTACGTACGATATTTACTACTAGTCGCACTGAACAGTTAGTTCAGTCATGTTCAAGATGTTGTCAGGTAGGTTTGGCTTGGGAAAGTGATAGTAGTGATGATGAAGCTTTGTTATTATTTTCGTCAAATAATAATAATAATAATAATAATAATAAACAAAAAAGGAAATGGGTCCATGAGGTAAACACGGAACGTAAAAAGTTTGGTGAATTTCATCATCTTTTAAAACAAATACGAAAAGATGAATTAAAATTTAAAGAATATTTTCGTATGAGTATGAAGCAATTTGATCGACTTTTATCAATTATTAAAAAGGACATCGAGAAAAAGGAATTGAATCTCAGGGAAAGTATGACAGCCGAGGAACGATTAGCCGTTTGTTTAAGGTAAGTAATTTAAAATAACAATACTTTTTATTTTTAATAGGTAGCCTTATAATAATAATTGATTAGTAATTAAGTTTATGGTAATAATTACTATAATACTTGAGCCCAATCATTGATCAATTAAATTAAATAGTAACTCTGTTGTTGCGAGTCACCACAAAAATTCGCGTTTTCATACATCACACATTCGATGCACTTTCTTGTACTTGATTTGAAGTTGATGGGTGAAAGAATGTAATATTATAAAATATTATATTATTAACGTTATTTTATAATAAATAATATCATCTATGTTAACGTTCGAAATCTCTGTAGAATATTATGTCGATGTTTTAAAGGAAGGAGTGTATAAAACGTGTTCTTTTGCGTTCTCTCCGTGTTTCTTCGCCCTTCTTGTATATTTTACGTGTTCTGAAAGTAATGGTGAAAAAAAAAACTTAAATTTCAATCAGCTGAATAGTGCGATGATAAAAAACCACGATTGATTTTGTGCGACGGGGATTCCGTGTAAACGCGATGTTTGAAGAACAAAAAGAAAAACCATCGGTTGAGCTATTTTACAACAAGGCCGACGATTTCATTACAATAATTTAGTGTAGTTTAATAAGGCGTATTATTTTAAACGTTTCGTTTCTTTTTCCACTGTTATACATTTTAAGGTCGCCCGCCGCGCGAATATTTATTTCTCCGTATATTTTTACTATAATATTATAATAATAAAATATACGGATAATATAAACGTATATGAGAAAATAAAACAACTGATTATTATTGGACACGGAATACGCTATACGCTGTCGTGTTCATTATGTAACAACGGATTTAAAAAAATAATCGAATAATCCGGTTGAAAAGCGTGTCGAAACGTTTTGGGAGGGAGACTCGACGAGATGTGTTTGCGTGTTCGCGATAATATAAAACATTTTTTTATTATACAAACGAGAAATATGTTATAGGAATTTCGCGTTGAACGTCCGAGAACTCTAGCGAAAACGTATTTGGACTTGAAAAAAAAAACCTATTTTATCGGTGAAAAAAAGAGTGGTCGTATGAACGGGATTTTTCACGGTATTTCGACGCAAAAGATGGAATTGAACATTTATTATTATTCTTTAACTCACTCCACACACTAACAATCATCTCGTTATTCGTTATGACCACTGTACGCGGTGATTTTCACACGTACTCCCGAGAAGAACTCGGGGTAACATTTTTCACGCACATACGCTGCTTCGTTCGACGATTTTGAACGAACACATTCGCGTGTTTTGTAATCTTTTCTTTACTTATACGTTATATTTTAACGCGAGCAAAATCGTGTTAAATCGTTTTAATACAAATATTTAATTATTTAATAAAAACAAGTATTTTACGGTATTTTGTTTTTGTTTCATACGACGATATATTATTACGGCCGTGCGGTAATAACAAATGGTATTTTCTTTTTTTTTCTTATTTCGTACGTAATTATTTGATTTATACTCGCGATTAACATATCGTATCCGCGAGATAAAAAAAAAATTATAATATTAAATAATTAATTCAAAATCGAAATAAGTCTGTTTTTTCCCCACAAAGCACGAGTGACGGAGAGACACGCCGTTATTATACACGCAATAACAATAATAATAATAGAAATTACGACGCGAACGTGTCCGTGTTTTCTTTCATATTATGCGTTTTCACAAACGCGTTTTATATTTTCATAAAAATAATAATAAAATACGTGTACGTGTGTTATATACTACCACTGTTGTCTGTTAGTCGAGAGGAGAGAAAAAATAATTTAGTAAAAAAATTATTATTTACGAATATACGTTTAGTTATTAATACATACCGTCGAATCGAATACGGTTTTTATTCTCGTATGTGTATTCGATAATGTGTCGCAATATTTTAAATATTGGTCGATCATAAGAAACGACGTACTTCGTATGAAAATCTAATTTTTTTATTATAATTATTTTTATACACCAAAAACGTTTAATCACGACGAGTAATAAATTGCAGTAATTCATATAACGAAATTTATTTCGGTAAATTTGAAATGCTTTACAAAAAAATTGATTTATATTTATTTTAAATACTTTTTAGAAGTGTTCGACGAAAAAAAAGAAAAGAACCAAATGAAAATAATGTCATTTTACATATTATTAAATAATCTCCGAGCGTTTTGTAAACCGCAGACAATATAATATTATTGTATAAATTAGTATTAATTGTTATATATAAATAGTATACGAGTACGAATTTTAAAAATTTTGATATAAAAATATTGTTATCGAATTATCTTACGACTGTTATTAAGAATTAAAGACATCAATCTCCGTTATTGATAATTTTGTGCGAAATTTTGGTGTCTTATTACTAAGTACGGCAATGGTTTTTTCCTCATGCAAAACGGTTTTATCGTAAACATTTGAATTGTTGAACATTTTTTTCCACAATAATAAGTAAACGGTAAGGAGCGTGTCCTTTCGAGCATTGCTACACTATTCCGTGTGCCTTTTAACGATTATTATTCGACGACGAATCGAATGAAAACCATTGGAACGTTAAAGAAAAAATACGAAATAATCCTCAACGCGGTTGCAATGTTTTTTCTCTAATAACTGCACTCCTCTTCGCTAATAATATTGAATCGAAATTTAATTATTTTCAAACAATACCTGTTTGTTGCTGATTGGGAAATCAATTTCCGCGTTCTAAAACGTACAATACTTATATATCGATCGTTAAATAATTGTAAAGCGAAACCGAGAGAGATGAAGAAGAGAACGTATAGGAATTAATTTTGAAAAATAGAAAAATGTCGCCCTTTTCGAAACGAAGGTTCGATTATTTCCCCATCGGCCCAGTACTTTTCAAAAACTGAAATGACTCCGACTTAGTCGACAACGCGTGTTATTCCGAATAGCTGGTGCGATTTTTATGGAAACTCGATGAAGGAAAAAAGAAGCCATTTCCGTTTTAACGTTAATACTGGAAACGGTTAAATTTTTTTTTTTCCGAATTTTTTTTCAATCGCGGGGATCGCATATTGTCCGAATCAATGTCGTTACCGTGGTTTTCTCGTTAAATTATTATACACGCATTGTGTAGTGTTTCGTGTGCTCTAAACGGTCGCCACGCGCGATTGACATAATATAACTATTACTGCAAACCATAATTATTTTGTCGCGCGTTACCTAAAAATACGAACGGCAATAATAACGAAAATAAAATATATTTCCTTTTGTACCGAATCGAAATTTCAAAAGAAATCCGATACTGTACAATATTGGTCGGTTAGTGCAGCTCACGTTTCGCGTGTATATTGGTAACTTATACGCTCTGTTAAAAGTCTTTAAAAAAAAAAAAAAAATACGTCGAACCGAAATATTTTTGACGATTCGGAAAACAAATTTTTTTTCATGTACATTCTACGGACAGAAAAATTAAAACGTCTCGGTAAAATATTTTATTTATTTATTTATTTAAACAGTTTTATTTCGGGTTACGCGCGTTGAACTCGGTAAAACACGCCCCGACGGCTTTTTACGCCCGTTAACGGGCGTAAAATTCCATTAAAGTTTCATTAAACAGATTTCGTTTCGAAACCTAAATAATTTAAGAAAATTACAAAAAGAAAACTCGCTATTCGACTATATTATTTACGACTGCGAGATACGCGCGAACAAGATTTTTCTTCGTCGTATCAAAACTTCGAAATATTATTCATTTCGACGTCAGTCACCCATTGCGACTCGCTTGATTATTTATAATGATGGAAAACAAAAAAAATTCTACCTATACGCCACTTTGCGGCGTGTTCGAACTGGACGAGTGCATTGCACAAATCGCGGACTTAATGTGACTTATTGGATATCAAATGAAAAGAAAACGCAATTTACAATTTTCAATCCGTTTACGCGGCTAATACGGTTATTTTTCGAATACATTTATTTTTATTTCCGATGCGTAATTGAGGAATTTCCGTTGTAATTGATTTGCGAACAGTAACGGACGATTCGTAAAAAACTATTTTGTCGCACAATGTCAAAAACAACGCCGTATAAACGGTTCTCTGTGTGTATAATATTTGTTGCTCGAATTTTTTCTTTTTCTTTTTTACGGTCTGTATATTATCGTTACAACGAACGCGTGTGCGTGTAATTCGAAGCTGCCACACGAATTGCGTCCCCGGCTATTTCAATTCATTGGCGTTTTAATAAAAGGAACAAAAAGAAATATGCACGTATGTTAAACAACGTAGTGTATTCGTATAATTAAAAACGGACGAATGGTATGTGTAAAAGATTTTTTTTTTTTTTTGAGACAAAATATGGAAATGGCCGACTAACTCGCCTGGATTACATTAAAAAAGTATCGTTCGTGTTTTCGTCAACCTAATAATTATTGGAATCTTAAATTAATCTTTTAATTTTTTTTTTCGTATTAATTTAATTCACATACTTTCGATTGCATAAAAATAACAAAAAAAAAAAAAAAACAAAACGATATTTTTAACACCAAACCGATAGTAATAATTCGCTCTATTGACAGTCCGAAGTCTGTAAAAAATAATGTTCTTTACGTTGGTTACGCGATTCGTGTAGTGGTTAAAAATCGTCGGGACGCGATTCACGTGGAAATACGGATTTCGGGACGCAATTCATGTGCACCGGTAATTCGATCGTGTATTATATTTTGTACCCGCACGTCGTAGCGAAATTATTGAAATAAAAAAAAAAAAAGGAAGAATATTTATGTATGAATATCCGTAGCCGTATCGTCCAGTAGTGCGCATTCAGACGTGGATTTTAATGATCGAAGACGGTTTTGTAACGTACCTGCATGTAGTGTAACATCAAAAACGGTTTTAATAAAACGCCGCGTTTGTCTCGTATTGCTCGTATACTCCGACGTGGATTATTCCACACCGGTCTGCTAAAATAAACTGTTAGGATAATGCTGCGAGTTCAATCGGTATTTATTTTCTCTCTCTCTCTCTCTCTGTACGAGTTTAACGGAAAAACGAAAACGGCATATTATTTTCAATCCCTGCACGCCGAGTGTTACGTAACAACTGTTTTTGGACCGTACGCGCGCGTCTACGGGGCAGGCAGGGCGGGACTTAATCCTTGGCTTATGATCTACCGTGGTCGAAACTATTATAAATTTCAAACGGCCATCAGTTCGCCTAATATATTTCCGTCGATTTATAAATATCTCATAATAGCCGTAACGAGATATTATGTAGAGAAGGTCGATTGCATGAAATATTTATGAAAAAAATAACCAAGTAGCGCATTGGTTGATCGGTCTTGTTTATTATGAGTCGTAATAGCACGGGAAACCGATTTTACGATCGGGATAATCGTTGATGTTGCGGGGCGAACAAATTTCAGGTGCTACAATAATTGCCGTACAACGACGACGACGACGAAAAACAAAAAAAAGTCACGAATGACGTAGACTATGGCTGTGGCGAGTAAAAAATTTCAATTTTATAACTGGCCTCCTCCAGCCACGGTGGTCTGGACGCCGCGCGCTTATGTTTGGGACTGACGAGAGGAAAGAAATCGTCAGCAGAGTAATCTGAATACGCACAATCGGTAACGGGCTAATCGTAGAACGTAAATGTATCGTCGAGAAAAACACTTTAAACGATAATGATTTTTTCTAGAAGATCTAACCTACTCGCGCGTTGTTGAGCCGAAGCAAAATATAATGATATATGTGTGGTGGTACGCTAATAAAATAAACCGTTTTGTTGAGGTGACGCGCGCGTAACGAGTAGACGTGTGTGTTCGTTCGCATTGCAAAAACGGGTTTTGTGCCGCGAGTAAAATGTGACGAACGGGTTTTACGAGGAAAAAAAAAATTGTTTTTTGTTTTCAAATTCGTTATAATATGCTATAAAAACACATTGTAGCGAATTCACACGCGTTTCTTTCTTTTTTTTTTTTACTTATTTTAAAACGCGCAGCGGACTCTCACTGTTATTTTATATATTAACGAAAAATCTTTTCGTTTTTTTTTTTTTTTTTTTCATTTATACTTTTCGGATTTAACGAAATCGTATTATTAACGAAATATTTGCTACGTAAATTTCGTTCGTATATCATACTGCTAGTTATTCACATAAATTGTTTAGGGTGTTTTCGTGACCGTCAGTTACAGAGACTAGTTCGTTTGCAGAGACGGTTATCGGACACTTATTGTGTTTTGAAACGTGAAATATTACTTTTCTGGAAACATTTAAAATAATTTCTTATTTTTCTTTCCCGTAATTCTTACGTTAAATATTCAAAAAAAAAAAAATATATATATATATATATATATATATATATATATTGATTTTTTCGTCAGTCTTGTTCATTTAGTTTTTTTTGATTATGTCGGAACTGCGTTTTGTCGTTTATTCACGATAAGCTAACGAGTTCGTTATAAATTAAAATGGACATTTTTAAAAGTTAAAAGCTGACTTAACTTTTAAACGCGTCATATCGAATTACTCTTAAAGGAGTGTATAAATTATAATGATAAATTTTTCTTAAAAAAAAAAAAAAACAAACTAGAAATTATAACAAAAACGAAAAAAAAAACATAATAATAATATAAACCGTTTTATCGTTAAACTTTCTCTGGTATGTCTAATGTATATTTGGAATTAAATTTTTTTTTTAACTCCGTCAATGCGAATGTAATTAATTGGATTTTAACGAATTAAAAAAAACTACGTCGTTAATTCGCCCAGCTGCGGATCTTGTGTATTTATTTATTTCCCCCCCCCCCCGTGAAATTTGTCGAAACCGTTTTTAAAAATAAAAATGCACTTTTTATTATACGAATTGCGTGATATTACAGTGTTTGGGAAATCACGAATTCGACGACGGCGTGAAAAACATCAAATCGTTCATACGAAACGTAACCGTGCCGGTGGTGGCCAGTAATCTCGACCTGTCCGATGAACCGTCGTTGGCTAACGAGCCGAATTTAATGAAGTCCACCGTGTTGACGGTGAACGGCCGCAAAATCGGTATTATCGGTTACCTGACACCAGAAACAGCGGTAAGTCCCTCATAGTAGTAGTAATAATAATAATAATAATAATAATAATAATAATAATAATAATAATAATAATAATAATAATAATAATAATAATTATATTATATAAACGTCCCTTTTCACCGCGGTTAATACACACATTATATTAACCGCGATTTTTCACTGTGTCATCTGCGTCATTATCACCTATTACAAACACACAGAAACGTCCTCCTCGCCTTGGGCCACATTAACGGGTTTTGACGACACTGTACAGTATATAATGTCATGTGCGCCGCGCATATTGTTACAAATAACAACATGCGTTCGGTGTTCGGTTACTTTTGTAACCAATATATTATTATTATTATTATTATTACAGTTGCTCGTTATAATAATATGATATTACTTTAAACGAAAAAAAATGTATTTGTAGATGAAAAGTAACTAGGGATTTCGTACGCGCGAAAAAAGAAATTATTTTTTTACATCTTGTGGCTATTATTATTATTATTATTATTATTATTATTATAATGGGGAAAAATGTGATAGAAAGTATCGGAAAATACTCGTATTTTTTTTTTTCAAATAATACGCTAGAAAAAGGAATAAAAATGTCGAGAAATTCCCGTATTTAATGAAATCGAATAGCGCGCGCGGCGTATGTACTCTACGAAATACGGTTGACGGCTCGTTGATATTTTATTTGGACGCGTATAATAGTAATAATAATAATAATAATAATAATAATAATAATAATAATCAAAATAATAATAATAATAATAATAATCAAAATAATAATAATAATAATAATAATAATAATAATAATAATAATAATAATAATAATAATAAGCGCGTAAAGCAGTACCTGCGAAGAATACGACCCGTCATTATGATTTTAGAATGAAACCCATAAATATGTAAATCGTAGAAATTATTTTCATTTCGCAGAAATAATATAGAAACTATTGTTATATTACGCGTATTATTATCATTATTAGCTGATAAACGATTCGCAGTATTCTGACAAGAAGCGTGCCTAATAATTTTTTCCACGGGTAGTATGATTTGTGTTTATTTGATTGTGAATTTTGACGACTTGGTACAACAGTTTGATTGGCTTACCGAATATAAATAAATACGAGTATTAAAATAACATAAAAAAAAAAAAAAAGAAAAAAAACAAACAACGCGTTTTAATAGCGAAAATAGAGGGAATTTGATCAACCGAAATCCCTTCTTTTTTTTTTTTTTTTATTTAAAAATAGAGTATTTACAATCTGTATCATATGTACAATAAGCAAATGCGATTTTTTTTAATTGGTCAACATATCTTGAATAATATGAGGAGGGAGACTCCTATAATAGTCTAAAGACTATAGAACCGTCAAAAGAATAATTAAAAGCTCAGGAAATTAATTGATCTCTACACCAACGTCTTTTTAATCGACGGGGGGGGGGAGGCGATAATCAGGAATGTTTGCACTACCTTGAATGGAGATAAGTGGGTTGGAGTGATTTGCTAGTTTGCTATGGAATTTTTTATAGTGGATGTGAGCAAGTCTATTGATGGTTTCGATGTTGAGGTCTTCGTGAAGAGAATAATTGGAAACGTACCATGGAGCAGAAGTTATTAAACGGAGAGTAATGGATTGGAACGACTGAATTGTTTTAATTTGTGATGGTTTAGCACAGCCCCATATCCGAATTCCGAAATCCCTTCTAGACGCGAAACTGATTACGCGTAAAAAAAAAACAAACAATCAGCCACGAGGTTCCGAAATATCAATAATAATAATTCTTTTTTTTCGGTTTTCGCCGCACGAACCGCCGCCAGTACACGTCGTCGGTGGAGAACGTGAGAATATTGCCGGAAATACCGTCAGTGGCTGCCGAAGCGAAACGTTTGAAGAAGGACGGGGTGGACATTCTCATAGCGCTCGGTCATTCCGGCTTCGACGCGGACGTGGAAATCGCGAAACACGTGGAAGACATCGACGCGGTGGTCGGCGGACATTCCAACACATTTCTGTATTCCGGTGAGTTTCTTTGCGCGAATAAATCGGCAGTGTCGACGACGACCGCGCGGTTTCCACGAGTTCGCGCCAAAACTTTGTCGCTGCTCCGTCGTTTTTTTTTAAACGCACGTGTTTTCGCTGTCCGCAGGGCCGCAGCCGGACGCCGAGAGACCCGTCGGGCCGTATCCGTTTTGGGTGGAACAACCGGCGACCCGAAGGAGAGTGCCCGTGGTCCAGGCGTTTCACATCACCAAATACTTGGGACGGCTGTGGCTGGAATTCGACGAGGCCGGCGAAGTGACGAAGGGCTACGGGAATCCGATGCTGTTGGATTCCAGTGTGGAACAAGGTCAGTGTTGACGATTTGACGTCTGAACGATAAATAAATAAACGACGCGAACCGCGCCGACGATGGTATTTACTGTTTATCGCGTGCGCAATAACGTGCAGATCCGGAATTGTTGTACTTGGCGAAAAGCTTTGAAAAAGCCATGGAGAACAAAACGCGGCAAGTGATTGGCACGTCCAGCGTGTTTTTGGACGGAGTCGACGTGATTTGCAGGCGCAGGGAATGCAACATGGGCAATTTCGTTACGGACTCGTTTGTGAACTACGTGAGTTTTTTTTTTTTTTTTTTTTTTTATCCAATCAGATCATATCTAGTCCGCGGTATTTACAAGACAATTTTACACGTGACCATTCGCATACGTTAAACGTCGCGTTTAAACGAAAAAAAAAAACCATTTATTCGTGTAATTTCTCGGCGTTTCTTTGACGTCCAAAGGAATTTGTGCGTACGTATTACAACAGTACACGCCACCGATTACGATAAATTAAACGTTTAAAAAAAAAGAAAAAAAAAACAAATACTAATAACGACGCGTGACGTGTGTGTGTGTGTAAAATAGAATTTGCGAAAGAACGTCAAGTCGTTCGATTTGACGAAATACTGGACCGACGCGCCGATAGCTTTGATACAGAGTGGCGGTATACGTTCGAACATCAACCACGTTACCAGAAACGGTGAGTGGCAGTGCATTATATAAAATTCAAAATAAGTCCCGTTTCGCGGCACGCGATTATTATTGTAATGTTTAAATATTTTTTGAAAACGTATTTATGGCGCAGGCAACATCACTTTCGGCGACCTGGTGTCATCGATTCCGTTCCGGAACGACGTGGGAAAAATCACGACGAAGGGATCGGACATTTGGGCGGCGTTCGAGTTCGCCGTCCGGCGTTACGACAGGACGGTGACCCGCGGTGAATTCCTACAAGTCTCGGGTAAGACGATATCATCAATACGACAAATGTCGAACAAATTTTCGCGTTTCATTCACCAGTGTCGAGAGAGTGAAAGAGATTCTGTCCTCTGTGATTGAGTGATAGTTGTCATCAGTACGGACGTCCCGCCGAACGGAGTTTAAATATAGACAAAAACATATTTACATCAACGTTCAAACCTATCACTTAAAAGGCCTTTATCGCGTTGAAATATGCGTGTAAAAAAAAAAAAACGGGAGACTAAGAAATTTCTCGAATTCTAATTGTCCGCACATATTACTGTCCGATTTGTGTTGCGAGCAAAAGTTAGAACTACTCTCGATCGTTTCGGATTTTTTAAAAAAAAAAAAATATTATTTGGATTTTTCTGGTTTTAACGCAAATCACGAACAGTTTTCGGGACTTTTCAAAACGGAAAGTAACGAAACGTTCTATAGATTTAAGAGATTCTTACACGTTACTGACAACGTACACCGGTGTCTGTATTGTTTTTTTTCTCTACGGCTAACACACATAGTTAATATGTTATGACAATAATGATCACGACGGTTAACTCCGGTTAGGTTAGTGGTTTTGTGTAATGCCATTAACCATCTGATCACACCTGGTTTGCGACGCCGCGACTGTTGCAGGTCTGAAGGTGGTGATAGACCTCGGGCGGCCCAGCGGGCAACGCGTACAGTCCATACTGGCCAGGTGCGGGAATTGCACGGCTCCGGTTTACCGGGAATTGGACGTGAACGGCTATTACACGGTGATAATGAGCCGATATCTGTCGGACGGCGGAGACGGTATCGAGTTCACCAAAGTGAACGGATACCAGAGTTTAGGTGAGTGTCCGATGGTAAAAATAATATTATCGCGTCAAAACGGTTTTTTCCGTTCGCTCGACGAAACGCGCGGTTCCTCTGAATAAAAGAACGTCCGCGTTTACTTTTGAGAAATCGCAATTTTACGGAATTTTTAGCGATTGCGACCACCGGTCGCGCGCCGACTTTGCGCACTGTCTCTCCGGAGGGTAAAACAACAATATTATTTATCGTAATCATTCGAGAGCGTTGCGTTTAAGCGACGATTACATATGCTTTATGATTACATTCGCAGGCAACAATGAACTGGACGTTATGGTCGAAGAAATCGGACTGAAATCGCCGATATGGCCAGAAGTGGACGGGCGTATAGTGTTGTTGAACGAGGACAAATTGCCACTGCAAATACGGGAATCGTCCAACGGTGGAGGAGGCTACGGACTACCGAACGTCGTGACGCTGCTGTTGTTTACGATTATTACGACGATAATAATAACGAGAGACGTTTTGTAGAAGAGAAAAACATTTTTTTTTTTTTTTTTTTTTTATACACTCTTTCCTATCGATATTTATTATACGCACGCGGTTTACGTTTTTTCTGAAAGAGTGACTGACTCTATTATTTATACCCCGCGCGAATTTCAACTGTTCCGTCGCCGGCATAAGACGACCGCAGAGTGGTTTTTTTTTTTTTTTAAAAAAGAGTCGCTGTTAAAAAGACTTTAGGGAAATGTTTAGGTATTTACGCGGGGGGAAAAAAAAAAAACTTTACTTAACACGTATAGCGTATTTGGAATATTACTCGTTTTTCTAACGGTTTTTAATAAAAATATTTTTATTCACGGTCGCGCCTAATTTGAAGAAATTTTTTTTTACGTTTTTTTAAACGAATTTCTCGGCATATTTTTACGACGGTGAAAAATTGTATTACAATAAAAATGTGCGTAACGTTTTTCGTCCATTATCACTACTCTTCCGCGCTTAATTCGCGACTTTCGGTAGTAAATTTCGTTGTACTTTTATTATTCAATAATAACCATTAACACGGAAATTAGTAAAAAAGTTTATAGCTCTTTGGGGAGAGTTTCGTGCATTCTCCTTTCTCAGCACACGTCATTTCAAAAGTAATAAATTTTTAAAATCCTCCCCCCCCCACACTTAAATTCATGTACATACTATAAATATATATTATAATTATGACAATTTTGATTCAAACGTACACACACGTGTTCCAGAATAGAAATAAGTTAATTTATTATTATAACAGTGTTAATTAGTGAGAATATGTTTAAATGTGTTTTCACGTTATCGAATAGATATTTTAAACAGGTGTTTATTATGACGTAAAAATGTATATTTTTAACGAATTTCTAAATATGTTAAATAACGATTAAAAAAAAAAAAAAAAAAAAATACGCTTAAAACTTATGTCTTTCCGTGACCGATTGCCTCCACCAATATTGTTGTTAGTCGTATCCCTATATTATTTGTAATTTATGACAACAACAAAACAATGCTATATAAAAGTGGTTCGCTTGTTGCTTTTTTCATAAAATCTTTTTTTTTCTTTTTGAACAAAACTCGACGATTTCTCTCGAGCAGCAGATAATAACCGGTCGTACTGCTGCGTCTCGTTAAAAAATACACTCGCGTACGAACGGCAAATGTCACAGATTGCATGAAAGTGATTTTATAGATTATATAAAAAAAAATCATTATAATAACTACGTGTTTATACACATATTTTAAACGTTCTTCGGTTCCCTTGGAATTACAACCGAAGAAGACGCGAAATTATATTATTATCATTATAATACGTGCGTTTTTCGCGACGACTAACTGTTCTTAATCGACCAACACGCGAGAAGAAAAGCAACTAAACTAGAAAAAATTTGCCGCCAATCGTCACTGAAAATCGTGCAGAAAAAATTACACCGAAGAAATCCATTTTGTTTAATATATTTCGTTGTAATCATCGATGACGCAGCTTATATGAGATCCAAGGCCAGTGTGCAAAAATTCATTTTTAGGTCCATTAATTTTTTTGAGATTATATATTGTATAACCACGTAGTTCTTATGTATTTTTATCATATTTAGACCGATATATACTTTTTAATAAATAATTTTAACTTTTACTATATATATATATATATGTTTTTATAAAATAATTATGTAACACATTTCGTAATAAGCAATTTAAATATAAAATTTTCAAACCCAATTTATTTTGAATAGAAATATTGAAATAAATACAAATTAAATGCGCTCCAACTTTTATTTATATAAACATTTTTTTTTTTATTTTACTCATTTTTATAGTCCTGGAATTGATTAGTCGTACTGGGACGTTTATAATATTCTAAATATTGATTTTTTTTTTTTTTATATGGAAATATTACATATTAGAACGATTTAAAAGGTGCCTATTGGTGACTATGATATTATTTGTAAATAATATAATAAATCGTCATCGTCTCGACGACTGCTGACACCCGATCACGTAACTATAATTTAATAGGAGTTACACCGCGAAACAATTTTATTAAAATCAATTATGTTGTATACGTAACATAGACACTTGAAAACCTGCAGAAAGTAGAGAAGTCGTACGAACCTTTTGCGGAAGCCAAATTTCGATATTTTAATTAGTTAATAGAAATCAACAGTCGAGTAATCGGTACACTTTTATTAAATTCGAATAAATCATATTTATTTTTCTACGATATTTCTAAAAAAAAAAGTGCACCTCGTTAAACGTTTGTGGGATTTCTCGTCTTTAAATCGTGTTCCCAAGAATTGAGTGTAGCCTCCTGTACATTCATAATATATTTTGGGCTCTAGGGCTTTGAAAATTATTTCACCTCGTACGGGAAGAAACGAAATATTCTATTTAGACTCGCGAACTTATAGAACTTATCGATATTTGCACATTACAATAAACAGCGGAAGAGTAACGGAGTGGTGTTTGGATTGCGGCAAGTACTGAAAATTTTTAGCTTATATCTCCCTCAGCAGTTCAAGATTAAAGTGTAGACAAGAATCCATGTTTAGGATTCGAAGAGTTTTAGAGATTATCGGAAAAATTGTCATCATCACATGTTGGCCACGGCGCTGACAACAGACGAGACAATTATTTTGTCGACGAAGGAACCCAAATGCGTTTCGAGCGCAAAATCTTCGATAACCCGTACGAAATAATCGTCAATTAGTTTGGGGGGTTTTCTTTCCGCCGTTCACCGGGAAAAATCAACTCCGTTGTTGCCGTAATAAACAGTTCAGACGCGGCTTACGAATTATTATTATTTTTTTATCCGCTTCATATGCAAAGCACCGTGTGCTGTGGTTACCAACTGGTACATAATATTACCGTTGAAGCCAGTTCGTTATATAACACGATGAAATGTGTTCGAGGGAAAGGACGTCGCACGGGTTCAAAAGCCCGTTTGTTGCAAAGGTTTTCGGGATTCAAAGTCACCCCGTTTCGCGATTTTTGAATTAAACTGACTCGCGATTAAGCGATAACGCGTTGCTGAGAGTGCGTGCGAAAGAGAGACAGCACGCACCAAACGTCGCGATTAGGAGGGATCCGCGTGTGTTCCGCACGTGAAAATTATATTTATCAACAGAGAACGAGTAGACCAAGACGTTTATTGAATACACTCGGCACGGCCTCGAAAAGATATTTGGTTGACAAAAATTAAAAAATAAGTACGCTTTAAAGGCGACAAATGGCCGAGACTTAATGTGTGTACGCGTAAATCCGCCGTCGCGCTCGAGTGGAGTCGACTACAACGTTTAAAACGGTCTCACACACCGTCGGATTAATTTCGGGCATTAAAGCCGCGAGCGCCTCCTCCGAGTAATGTTAATCGCGGAAGAACACGAAACAACGAGTTTCCATTCGTTACTCTTGCAATATTGGCCGTGTTGTTGTAAACCGTTTTAGACGGAATTCTACTACGATGATTATAATATACTGTTGTACACGTGCACGTAAAACGTTTAAAAAACGTCCGAGACGCGCGTGTTGCAGCGATACAGTCGTCCCACACTGACGCAGGGGCGGCTCCAGAGACTGAGTTGGGTGGGGGCCTAAGTCATAATATGCAAAAAAAAAAAAAAAACGGTCTTACTTTAGTGAATAATTGTTAAATATAAATTATAATGCAAAAAAAAAAAACAATTTTTACAACACAAATGTTAACCGTCTATTTTTAGTTTTAGCGAATACATCAATAATATGATCTATTTGATTAATTTATTAATTACTTTATTACGTATCATCAATCATTATTATTTATCATCAAAAATAATTCAATAAAGACCAGTATTCTGAACATTTTTAATAATTTGAGATGTAATTACACTTGCAATGCAATCCAAGATTCCATTCCGAATATTTCTTCCTATGTATGTGGCTCGAGAGGAAGTATTTTCCAAATGTTTTTTTTAAATTGACATCACCAGAATGTATTCTAAAGCGAAGTAATTCTCTAAAATTACCTTCATCGGAAGTAGGGGAACTTTCAGAGTTATCAATATCAATAAGTGTACCATCATCTCTATGCCCTCTTATTGCTATATTCTGTTGTCCACAAAAAATTAAAGTTTCAATGATCGGTCGGAGTCGTTCACGGTTTTCTTTAACTTGTTCAAGCCTCCGAGTAGAAATTTGATTAATTATTTGTTTATGAGGACAAGAATAAATTTTCGAAAATTCTTATCCGGTTTTCACAGCATTTGTGTGATATTTGTTGTTATTATTATTACGAACACTGAGAATACCATCTTTGCCAGTTAACTCGGAAAATTTTACAAGTGGTTTTCCAACAAGATTTTGAAGACAATTGTTAGACGATGAAGACGATGCAAAAATATAAAACAATATTTACAGAATAATCCTTTAACTACATCAGATATAACTAACCGATGAAATTATTGTTTCAAATGCGTAACTGACGGAGACGGATTTTTAAATTTACCTCCACGAAGTTGTTCATAACATGGAAAAACATAGTTTACAGGTGGATACCAAATATATTTAAAACATACTACGCAGTAAATAATACCATAGTAAGTGTTATATTATTACGGTTTATTTATACTTCATAGCACGGACAGTATCCCTAACTATATTAGGTACATACAGTGTACTATGTCTTAACAATATAATTTTTTTTAGAAAAATACAGGCTTGGGAGGGGGCCAAGGGCCCTAGGGCCCCCCCCCCTCCTTGGAGCCGCGCCTGCACTGACGCTGAACGTTCGGCGGCGCCGCCGTTTCGCGGGTCACGGGGAACAAAAATGTCTCGGCCGAGAGACTGCCGCCGCAGTTCCACGATAAAATACGTTTCGGCGCGGAAAACAAAAAAAAAAAACGTTTTGTTTTCGCCACTGGGATTTAAACATTTTTACCGCGGCTCGCGTACACCCGGCCCCGACCCCGAATCCGAACACTCCGGAACGCGCGACACGCCGTCTACAATAATATTATATTATCGCACTTGAACCGTCGCGCTTTTGTAATCGGAGTCCGGGAAAAAGCGTGGCGCGCGAATCGGAGAGTTGTCGAGATTTTCGTAATAATAACGCGCCGTCGGGGGGGAATGTCTGAAAAAAAAAAAAACCATCAATTTCCCCCGCCCTACCGCACGTCGCGCACTCGATGTTAGTGTATTCTGCTAACCGGGGCGCGGAACTGCGACGCGCGTGTGATATACGACGCGACGCGACGAAATTTTGTCGTCGTCATTTTGAACGCGACGATGTGATAGACGCGTGCCGCCGAATTTGCAACGTGGTCGTAGTAACTCGAAACAACATTGTTTAACGCGTCTGAAATTCGGCCCGAGATCTATTTACCACGTACTGTGTGCGCGTTAACGCTTCAAGGAATACAATAACAATACATAATATTATACCGCGTAATTTCGTTACCCGTTTCGTTAAAAAAAAAAAAAAAATTATAAATGTATACTCGAAACGAGTCGCGGAAAGAAAGAAAAAACGAATAAATCATCTATCGTCCGAGTAGAATACGAGAAAGGATATTAATTGACGATTTTATATTATCTCCCGGCGGTTATAATTCGACGTTCGAATACGACGTTAATTGTTTCGCGCGAGAATCCGCGCATTTATAATCGGGCCACAACGGTGGCGATAGTAATAACATACAGTCGTATAAATATGATTAAAAATCACTGTCAACAACAATTTATTCGGAATTTTAAAGATTTCCTCCGTCATCGTCGTCGTCATTGTTGTTTCCAAAGCCTCGCGAACACGCGCGTGTAACGACGAGAGTACGTCGGACGTAATTCCATAATATTACAGTCGAATATAATTTGCGTGGTACAAGGACAACAAAAAAGAACTATTATTTATATTATTTCCAACGTGTACTTACTTACAGCGAAGTCTGAAACGCGTGTAATATTGAAATCGAAAATTCTCCACGCTGCTACGATCACTCTTCTACGATCACACGCCCTGAAAGAACACACACGTTTCACGTTCGGATCGATAATAATGTAACGGGCGTATGTGGGTGGGGGAGGGGGGGGGAAATTATTCGAATCGTGTTTTACCGTAAAAAAATAAATACTCAAAAGGATCGATCGGTTTAAAAAAAAATATTGAAAATCCGCAAAAAATGACGTGCTAATATATATTATGTAGAGAAATGTGAAAACAAAAAAAAAAGAATTTATGCCGAAAACCTTAAAATCGTTTACGTTTTAAACGATGTTAACGAGTCAGTCGATCACTGAGGATTTCAATAGACGTGTTACAGACACAGTGGACGTTCGTGTAAAATCGGAATAAGACGCTCATACAGGGGCGTATTTACTTCATCTTCTTTTAGGAGGAGGGGGGGGCGAATAGAAAAAAGGGCCCGTCGAATCTGTTGCCAACTTAAAATTATCGAAAAATTATATATATAGAAATAATAAGTTTTAAATAAAAAAATGTTTTATGACATTTTAGTTTTAGTTCGATTAATTTTAGTTGTCAGTAGATATAGGTACATACACAAGTGTCTAGGGGGGGCGATCGCCCCATCGCCCCCCCCCCTTGTATACGCCCCTGCGCTCATATATATTTATGTATTGATGAACCGATTAACGGTGTTGTAAGAAAGAACAGACGGTAATAATTGAATTGAATTTTGATTTCTTTTGCTTCGTATTTGTTAAATTTCAATGAAAACGCGTACTCGAATATTACGAGACACACACACACACATACAGTAAAATGTTCTTTTTTTTCTTCGGAACACACGAACATCGTTATGGAGTCCGCTCGGTTTTTCGAATATTGCACGCATACTTGCCGCCGGTGTGCGTCGTGCATTGAATTCGATAACGAGACGGTCGAGTGACGAAAAATCGCGGAAAATTCAGTCTTATTGGATTTTCATACCGGAGAACGGTGGGCGCACGCTTATAATAAAATGTATGCGAATTCGCACAAATATATATATATATATATATAAAATAGGAATTGGAAAAAGATATAAAACTACTACGAAACGATAAAAACTGAAAAACGACGGGACTTGTAAAAAGTAAATATGTGTAGTGAATGTACCGTAAAAAATTCAGAGAACGAATCATCCATATTTCTTGCACCTTTCTCACCACTACAATACAATAATATATGTCCGTATATTATCGTCACGTCGCTTTTACGTACAATTTCTACAGTGTTTTCACAAAATGTGCGAGGAGTGCCGCCGTGTGCGAAAATCGAGAAAATTATTTTAAGGTAAAGAAAAAAAAAAAACGACACCGGACTCTACAAGTAAACAAATCCGGAATTTTCGTTCAGACGAATCGGCATTAAGACACGAACGAGATGAACATAAATAATGTACAGTGAATTTGGAGAGGAGCTGGTTTGGACCTGATTTTAACCCTCCTCTTATTGTCGGCTGGCCGGTTTCGAGCTAGTCAATGGTCACACCGACATCACCATTCGTCCTCGTATTGTAAATGGATATAAGTGTTATCCTAATTCTACCCGTTGCATGAATACGTCGTATTTAATCAGCGTTCTAACTTAATCTACAGTAATGACATCGATTATATAATATACGGATAAGCGATGTCGTGGAAAAAAAACCGGAGCACGCGTTTCGCCCTGCCGGCCGTTATAAGAGTGCTGATGATTGTCATCCATCCGACTCACCGTATTACGATTGGTCACGATTTATCCATCTAAACTAAAGATAAATCAAAATCTATTTAATCGCGTTTACAAAATAACATATTTCTAAGAGTCTAGAAAAAAAAAGTTATATTTTCATTAAAAAAAGAGAATTTGATGTTACGCAAATGTATTATAACACAATGTTCCACGATAACGTATACTATTACTACACTTCTACAAGTTATGATATTATATTATTTACGTATAGGTTAGGTCGTGTTTTTTTTTTTTTTTTTTAAATTTTCAATTTAAAACTATACGGTTTTCCACATTTTGATTGCAATGCGTAATAATAATACGTCGAAATGTATTTATCAATCCTGACTTTTGCTCGGTGACCTAACACTAGAACACTATAAAATTACGCGAGTCTATATCGAATTTTTCGTCAACGGTCTTTGTCGCGGATTTTTTTTTTTCTACAAATCATGAAATGTCTAGCAAAACATTCCGTATTTACTATTTAATTCGCTTGTACATTTCGGTTCCGTGTCTATAAACGTATTATATGTGATTTTCATTGAAATTTCGCGGTATTCTGCTATGGGAAATATACTACCGATACGTTTTTTTTTCTCGTGTAATTATACACACACACACGAACACGAGTGTATTATGACGTTATGTGTGCGTTTACGTATGGTTTTTTGTTTTTTTTTTCTACGGCGATTTATTGTCGCGTCACAGTTGACAAAAATATACGAAAAATAAAACAGTACACAACGATATGACGACGATGACAAAAAGGATTTTTATTTCTTACGACAGTCGTTTAGAACTCTCTCGTTTAGAAAATTGTCTGCGGTCCGAACGGGGGAATAGCTCCGTTGCAATAGCGGCGTGTAAAACGTACGATATTTTCGCAATTGTATACGACTATACGAATTACTGCTCTCTTTCTCTCTTTACGGTAATGCACAATCGAATTCTCTCTATTACACGTGATGACAATATGTAAAACGTTTATTTTAACCGACCACGCATTGTTGTTGACAACGACGCCGTATCGAAGCACCCGTTTTTTTTTTTTTAATAATAATAATAATCACTATAAATTATAGAACGGGAAATATATTTTATATTATATGATTATAAAACAAAAAATACGTGTGTGTGTGTGTATTCGAAATATAATTTATCTGGTGAAATACGCGGAGAGAGAACAAAAAAAATGTTGTGTAGTTATATGGAAAATTTGACAAAAAAAAAAAAAATAAATAAATACGTTTTAAATTTAAATATTGTAAAAATACGAATTAAGCGTAAGTGTATAATTTTTTTTTTTATATATACTCCGTAATATCGATTTTTAAACTGAAGGCATCGAGGTTAGCTCGAACGAATTTGTTTTCCCATTAATTTCGTCTCCCCTTGAATTTGATAATAATGACGTACGTATTATTAGTTTTTTTGACGTTTTCACACAGACATACGTCTTTCACATATATATATATAAATACCTCATATTTTTTCTTCTTTTATTTCAAGGTTTGAACTGCTATCGCGTTTTAAACGTGTATTACAACACGATTTTGTGTAGTCTTAAGATCTAGGGCGTAATGGTATTTTTTCAGAATTTTTTTTTTTTTATTTTATAGACAAGAAGTCGACGACTTTCGTTATCTTCGTCGAAGGCTTTTTCTAAGTTTTATGCCGTATAGACAAATATTTCGATATTCCCGGATAGTTAATTCGATTCGGCATCGTATTATTATATTATACTATAAACTTGTAACATTCAACAGACGACATCGTTTTAGCGACGTAAAAAGCTGCGTATTATCATAAAAAAAAAGAGACAGAATATTGTGCGCTTCGACAATCGTTGCGCGCATTTTTATATTGTTACTTCGTATACAAAATCAATAGTCGCGCTCGTCTATTTTTTTTTCTTCTATGTATTCGTCTTATTATTATATTATTTTTTTACACGTTTTATACGTACGTGTTTTGTCGCAGAGAAAGATTATTGGATTTATATTCCGATGTCGGGGATATTTTGTACAATATTCCGATAACGAAACGATAGAGACTTGTTTTTATTCGACAGAATAAATGCTTTTTCGAGGGAGGGATATATTCAAAAAAAAATAAAATTGTATCGGCATATATGTAAGTACTTTAAGTATATATACACGCAAGCGGATTTGTAAATTTGTGTTTTACGAGCAAACACAATATAGGTTTTGAAAAAACAAAAAAAAAAAACCCCCCACTCTGCACGGATTATTCGTACAGAGCGTTTTCGTAGAACTCAACCGAGTAGGAATTTTACATTTTATCGTAATAATTTACTTGACAATCGATGTTTTTTATAAAATGTACAATTTTCTTTTTTTTATATACATATAATAAACGACTTGAGATGATCGAATAAAGACCGAACACGCAAACATTTAACTATTGTTCCGTATAAGCCCGACAACACACGATTTATTGAATATAATTTTTACCAACAACTGACGCAATCTTAATGAGCGAGTAAATTTTTTTGAAAATTTTTGCGTATTTTACGATAATAATAAAAATCGATTTTTGAACGTCGTTCATGTGTAATGAGTCGTGTGTAATTATGACAATATTTCATAATGTAACATTATTATTCATTTATGTGAAAGCTTTTCAATTCTATTCGAATATCGTTACGTATATCTACATAAGAAACTGGCAGAAAACTATTTTTAATAGTTTCTTAACTAAATATATTTGACAATAGTAGAAAAGCAACCGAATAGTATAAAACATTACTCGACTTTGGCGAATGAACGGTAGAAAAGTAAAGGTTTCTCATATTTGTAAACACTTATTAATTATTTTCTTTAAAAAAAACTTAAAAATTCGTACACATTTTGCGTAATATTTCCCTGTAAGACAATGTCGCAAATTCTTAACCGAAGTTTTTCAAGAAGAACAGAGTTAATTTAATTAGGAAAAAGAACGGGGGACATTTAGAGCGTGAATAAAAGAAATACAATTACATTTATCCGTATTAAGAGCTAAATTATTATTCTTTCACCAATTAAAAATAACTATTAAATCATTTTAAAGAAACAAATAGTCACGCGTCGAAAAGATAATTTTATACTTTTTTTTTTTTTTTAAGTCGTCGGTGCCGGTTAATATGAATTATTACAGTGCAAATCATTTATAAATATTAAGAAGAAAGAAGGAGCTAAAAATGCGAATCTTGAGGAACACCAGATCTAATAAGAAAAACAAAAATGTAGAAAAAAAGAGAAATGTTTATGTTAAACGCGTTGAACACGATGAGAATAATAATAGGTGTGCAATCGAGATAAAATAGTTTCACGAAAATAAAAAGCATATAATTTTATATAAAAGTGTTATTGGTTTATCGAAATCTTTTGAAGATCGGTTGTGTATATATAAATATATAAACATAAAACGTCGATTTGACAAATCAAAATTCAATACTCGATTAACGAACTCCTGTAAAACTAAAAGATTTGTATATATATTGATTTTAACCTGCAAGTCGATCGGAAATAATAGATTTGTGGGTAGATTATGATGTTAATATTTTCAATTGCTATCTCATTATTAAGTGGAATTAGTCTAAAAAATATGTATCCGCGTTATTTTCACACTTTAAAATAGTTTTGGTACGTCTTTGGATACATATTATATATTTGGCGTTGGGTGTTTTATATATTCCGAGTGAAACGAGAGACGACATTTGAGGTTATTTATTGTTTTTATTCGACGAAATAAATGCGTTTCATATTATTAGAATTACAATGATGTAAAATCAAGATTTTTTCCCCTTGAATATAATTGTTGCTAAATTTCGCATAATTTTCGGATAATTTGCTTAAAATACGCTGCTCGTAACGTCAGCCGTAAATTAGACGTTTTTAAAATTTAATTTAATTACAACTCAACTAAATATATATATATAAGACAGTAAATGTATTTTTTAATGATTTTTCTTTTTCAAATATCACAAATTCTTTTACAACGATGTTCGTCCCACTATAAAACCAATTGAGGTTCGACCACACCCGGGTAACGTGTTTGCCGTTCAATGTCGGTTTATAGTAATCGTGACAGTTTAACAGTTTATACACGGTTCATGAACTATTAATAGAAAACCGTTGTATTTCAATTTAAGTGATTCGGTTCAAATTTTAACTCAGTATTTAAAAAATATATTTTATAGTTCTACAAGTCGGTGTTCCGGCACTGAACCGTACTGAAAACGTGTGATCACATCGACGGAAATCGAACGGTTCAGACAAAATGTTTGAGTACTGTGTGTTAGTCTAGAGCAGTGGCGACAATATATGATGTTCGAGGGAGGGATGAAAATGAAGTCGATTCCCTCTGCCAATGAAATGTCCACATCGAAGAACAAATAACAAAGAAGAATTATTTGATGATCTATTTAAGACGAAATGCAGGTGTAGAAATAGGAGAAACAAAATGAAAGGAACATAATCGAAATGACAATAAAACGGGAATAGAAAATAGTACACACACACACGACTCAAGGCGAGTAGCCACGGCTGACAAACTGTTCGCCGTGGTATGTACACAGTGTACGCGGTGTGTTTACCGCAATCAGTTTGCCTGCCGTGACCACACTGAGCGATCCGTCGGTTTCGGATCTCTATTTATAAGCGTCTTGTTGCTATCCCCTTCTGTGTCGTAGCGCTATCTGGTGGTGACCACTTTCGTTTCCTGTTTAGCGCGGCCGACTGATGCACCATGTCGGTGTACGCGCGGGCGTTTAGTTCGACGCTGACCGAGCGATCATCAATCCTACGCGCGTTTGCTACATTTATTATTTTTATTATTATTTCGCGTACAATAATGAAATGTGATTAACGTAATGGTCCATTTGTCGTCGTTATACACGCGTTTACACGCTTAATCGTTTATTTTACATTTTTTACCATTTCATTAACTTTTACTGGTTTACTAATATTTACACGTTTTCTCGACCCACCGAGTTTACCGTCGGCTAAGCACTAAACGCTCGATCACGATCGATGATCAGCGCATAACGTATGCGCTGATCGTCGTTCGAGCACTTATTCCAGCCTTATGCATGATGTTCAAAGGGATGGGACGCCGTGAAAACGGAGCATAACTATAACATAATTGGACGAACTTACAATTCGATATTTAAATGACAATTGTACTGTAAACGCACACTGATTCGTGTTTCTATTTTGAACAGTACTACGGTGTTTGAATCTAAAGTAACATTTTCGTGGCACGGTCAAACCCTTGTAAAATTTCGGTATTCGTTTTTGTCAAAAACACGGTGCTATAAACCAGATTTGCACCGTACCTTGAACCATGATTCAATGATGATTTAAATCGGCTTCTGCAACTAAAATGTTACTCGGGCAAGTATAGACGGTATTGCAGATGTGCATTTTACACGCGTCTAGTACCATTGTAAAAAACGTGTCATCGTAATATATAGGTTTCGGCCAAAAAAAAAATCACCATTAATGCGCGCACGGATGAACCTTATTTCGAAATTTTCGAATAGTGAATGATCGTGCGTTTCCATCAATGTATAATAATTTGTCAATTCTTTTTTTAAAATAATTTAATCGAAAACAGTTCGAGGCATTCGATTAATTTATTGTGTTATTTATTATTTTTTTTTTTTTTACTTTTTAAAACGATAAATTTATGTCACACGAGAGTGACAATAACATGACGATATGATCGCAAAACGATAAATCTTCAGTCAACTGCGGCGCACACGAATACTCGTATAGCTTGGAGCAGGTAAGTAGTCAATTTTCTAGTCTAGTACACATGCGCCGCCAGAGAGTACAAAATTTATAAATCGAAAATAGGTCGTACATATACTACATACGAACGGGTTGACACGTGCTCGGTATTCGTAACGACAATCTACAATCTATATGGTACTCGTATAAATGTATATAACAGAAGGGAATTAAATTAGAAAATAAAAAATAATATATCATTTATTCGCGATATGATATGCCTATATTCGAAAAGCATACTTCTATAGAATGCAGACAGAAATTTTTAATTTGGGTGGCACGTGTTTCAAACAAAAAAAAAACGACTTTATACCGAAATGTCAGTATTTATTTTACGCTGTATATTCTACTACAATGTGAATTTACAACAGACCTACTACGAATTACGAATTCTTTTACTGTACACGCGCACTGACCAGTTAATAAAAAACGATTTCCAAACACACGCAGTTTTTGTTTAAACTTTACAGTAGCGTACTGGAAAACTCGGAAAATTCCAATACGAGTATATCTCGGATATATATATATATATATTTATAATTTGTAAAAAAAGATCCTTCCTGACATCAGTTACTCATTTACTTTTTGTTCGGATACTCGATAATATGATACGTATGTCGTATAAGTGTAAATATGTAATAATAACAATTTTAGAAGAACAAACGATTTCGATAATATCATATCATTGACGAATCGTAAATATTTTTCGCGTTTTTTTTTACCTACTTGACTGTTTAGGTCGCATGTCGCAATATTGTCAAGCGTATTATTTCTGTAATGCAAAAGATTAGCAAATCACTATCGAATAAAGAAAAATAATTGGGCGATTTTTGTGATTACTCTTTTTCGTGTTGTTCGTTCGACATAAAATCTGTGTCTAGTTTTCGCAATAAAATAAAAAACGTTTGAAATTTTCAATATGAAACTGAAGTCCTGCGATATTGAAATTTTTCTCGAGTACGCCTTCGTTGATATCAAACAAATCACATATCCTATCATCGATATTATCAACTGTCTATACGCAAGACAATTAATACTCCTTTTTCCAATATTCACTATTGACGCGAATTTCATCAAATTTCAAAGCATTCATAGAGAGTTTTCAAAGAGTTCAACATTTTAAGAGAACATTTCCGACGGCACAGAGAAACGCGTTGAAGAAAATCTATTTATTTTTTTTTTTTGTACACAATTAACATTTTTTTGTTCGTACAAGTTTTACAGAATTTTTCGTATTCACACACGTACGACGTATTTTGTCTATTTTAATTTCCGTGAGCAGGAAATATTTTAATTATTCGCGCGGTTTATTAACATTATCTTATGAATAACAAAGAGAACTTTACCAAAAAAAAAAAAAGTAGCGCGGTATAATAATTTTTATACCGACAGTAAAACGAACTACGGCGGGCGACTTGTTATAAACATTGATAAACCACTGTCGAGTTATCTAAATAACAAATATTGTATCGAATTTCAGATTAATAATTATACGCGTATTTACGTTTACCTACGCGTGAATTGTGTAAGCAATGAGATCAGCTCGGCTCTGAAACTGCGCGTGTTTCAACTCGCTAGTACTATTATTACTACTAGTTCTGCCCCATTATCAGTGACAGTAAAAATGTATTCAAGTCATAAGAATTAAATCAACTGTTCATTGAAGTTGATAATAATTCAATCGAAATCAAATGAAAATAAATTATTTTTAATATGTTTAGTGATTAAATGAAATACATTTTTCAAACAAAATAACAAGACTTTTGTAGAAAATATTCGAATATAAAATGTGCGTTCAATATTATTAGGCGGTAAAACGATATTTCTTTTAACATGTATGATCGCAATGATTAGAGAACAAATATTGGACTTTGAACTGTGTGCCGGCAACAGACAAAATGTATACTATTATTATTTTTATTATTTAATTTGGTATAATAATTTAGTAATTATTAAAACTAATCATTATTATATTTATAGTAATAATTCGTTACACAATAGGGGAGGCTTAGCTTCCATGATTTTGTAGTAATCAAATGCTGTGGATTTTTAATTTTGCTCTCGTAAATCTATTCACCACTGCGTAATTAATTAATAACTGGATTATAGCCTTTGATTTTTATAATATTATAGATATATTGTTATATTTTATTATAAAATCAATTTCAAAATGAATAATGGAAAAAATTACGAATTTCCGTTTATATTTATAAAATTTTAACTTATATAAAAAATTTTAACAAAACGCTATTAAAAAAAAAAAAAACATTAAACCTCTAAACTCATATCGACGACATAATATAATCGATTAAATAATAATGTGATTTAATATCTGTTTTATTAAAATTCAGTGAAAAAATAAAATTATTTGGGATACTTTTTGTAAAGTGTGAATTTATTTGAAAAATGTATTCCATATACATATACGGATAGAAATCTCTAGGGTTTAACCAATCGGCATGATACATTGTCGTGTTAATTCGTTCATTTACGCAAAGTCAACTCTTCATTCCATTGGAACGATAACGAAGTATGGGAACGAGTATCGGTCAGATAGGCCGTGACAGTTCAAAAAGCAGCTATCCGGACGTCTGAAACAATTGAAGAACAACGGGGCACAAACGGCGGAAACCTTTGTGCAATATAAAAAGGCCTTAAATAAGTATAAAAAATAAAAATTCACGTTTTATGGTTGTTCATTTTTGACCGAAGAAAACTACAATTTTATAATATGTGTTCGGTAAAATCGTGCGTGCGATTGAACGCGGAATAAGGAAAATCGTGAAAATTATTCTGTATACAATTAACGAATTAGCGTGAAAGACAAGCGGTAAGTGAATCTAGATGATGTCACATAGCATGGAATTATTTTATGAAAATAATCATCCGAAGGCGTATACGACAGGCTAATTATTACACGGTATTTGACAAAAACGGATTCGCGGATAATTTTGTTAAATAACCGCGTATAAAACGGTCGCGAAGGTGTCGTTCGATTTACTCGTATTTCGAATTCAAATTCGATTTCTACGAGCGCGCGAAATCGAACCAATCCCCGGTTTAATGGCATTCTCTTCTTATGGATTTGTGAAATTTCCTTCAGACTTCCTATAAACGATTTTTAAAACTATGTGCGTGCGACAACCGACAATTTTTCATAGAAATCCCGCGTTTCGATGAAAAAAAATAAAAAAATAAATGTAAATTATTATGAGCATAAATCGGCCATTCGGAAAACCGCGAGCGTTTTAAACATTCATTCGTTTTATTAAATAGTCCGGTCGATTATGAAATGCGACGTTCGAACGGGTCAAAACGATATTAATAAATTAACGTATATTCGTTTTTCGTACTCGTTACGCGTATTTGATTTTCGAACTATATATAAGGTCGTCTTTTATACATATAAAAGACTTATACTTGTATAAGTCTGCTGACGACAAGCACGTACTGCCTACATTACGTTTCAAGGGTTTTTAGAAATTATATATATATATATTTTTTTAAGGACTCTTAGTCAAAGTTATCGACTATAATCATACGTATACTATTATATTGTGGTCGGAGGGGAGAAAAAAATATTATTATAATATATAATATGTGTAGTGAAAAAAAAAATGGAAAACGTTGTGAAGGTATACGCGCACAGACA
Source organism: Chaetogeoica ovagalla (assembly GCA_032441825.1). Classification (NCBI taxonomy): domain Eukaryota; kingdom Metazoa; phylum Arthropoda; class Insecta; order Hemiptera; family Aphididae; genus Chaetogeoica; species Chaetogeoica ovagalla. Next base: position 9,834,155 of record CM063737.1, read on the forward strand.
CGCAGCACGAAGACTTATCGACGTGTAAATACGTATTTATTCATATAAATATAGGTATTATTATTAGAAAACGAAAAGGTTCCGAAAAGTCAGTAGAAAATCTTTATGCGGTGTTGTGGGAGAAAAATAACGCACGTGGCTGTATTTATTATTATTTTTTTTACACGCTTTGTCGAGATTTCTCGGTATATAAATATAAATATATATAATATATATATTATAATATATATTATATATATATACTCGTATATTAAATGTAATCGATTGTTCGATACGAGAGGGGGGAGGATTGATTGTTATAGATTTTATTTAGAATCGGTTTTTTTTATTTTAATATTATTCTCATAAAGCACAATGTTACGTCATTATCTTTGTTGATTTTACCACTTCCTCCTCCCTCCCCCCGAGACACAGTGTGAATAAATTATTTTGTGAATACAATATAAAAAAAACCGGTGTATTTTAACATATATAATACGATATTAATCGTTCGTCCAGAAATGAAATGAAATTTCTCATTTTTTTTTTCACCGTAACGAACGATAAAATCTCTCTCTCTCTCCTCGACTTACATTTAAGATTATAATATACGGAGTATTATTTGTTTTTTTTTTCTATTGTGTGCAAATGATGACGTAGAAGTACGAAATTCGCAATTATCCGGGTTACACAGTGTTTTTTTTTTTGTTTTTTTACTATTTTATCCATTTATTTCTCTTCTTATTACATAGGACATCCGTATATACGGATAAATTCTGTCGGTTTTTAGCGCGATACCTTTAAAAATATCGTTAAAAATCAATGATCGGCATAGTAAATAATTATATTGTAAAAAAAAAAAAAAATAAATACACTAACACAAGACTATTTAAAATTATAAAAATAACATAGAGAAAACGTTTATATTTTACGATTGCTTTACACTTTTGCGTTATAATGCAATCGCTAAGGATTTAGCGAAATATAATGATCCCTTTAATTTTTCTTCGTCTCACAGGCGAAGTGGCGTATAATCGAGTTTACTTCATATTCCGGCGGTGCGTGAATCGGAAAATGAACTGCGATTTGTTGCGAAAAATCATTACCTCGAAACGACGACGGCGGGGCGAAGAGAATAAGTGAACATGAAAAGTTCACTTACACGACGCGTTACATAATAATAATAATTGAACCGAGAGTGATTGAAATGCATTTCGCGTATTTCGCACATTCGTTCTTGAAAATACGCTTTCGTCTACTTAGAGAGTGAAAGCACACGGACGCACACCTGTTGGATTTTATACCCCGTAGAACAATCTCGAATAACCGTAGGATATAATAATGAACGTCGTTTTATATGTCAGTGTGTGCACGAAGAAGTTTTCCGTAAAAGTAAAACTTATTTTTATTTTTTTTTTAGTTCGTTTAGGATTATCCAACGCGCATCTCGCCGTATTTATTCGCGATTTGTACGCGCGCGTAGTTTTCACTCGCAACGTCGTCGCGCAATGAAACTATTTTATACGGCCGTTTCGTCTGCAATACGCGACGGAAATGTGCGCTGCGAGAATTCGTCGGACGACGACGACCGTCGTATCGTTGTGCCATTATATTATAATAATATTGCAGTAGCAACAGGCGGTCAACTACGGGAAAAAATACTTCGGAAAAAAAAAAAAAACACATTTCGCGAGACATCGATCCGGATATTCCAAAAGCTTCTTAAACCGATATTTTGTACGGGACTGGCGAGAACCGCGGACGATAAACTCCATTCGTCGCGTCTTCTCAGAACGAACATTTTTTAAGACGAGTCGGTTTATCGCAGCGGAATCAAAAAAAAAATCGATTGGGAATTGCGAAAACGTTAATGTTACCACCTATATTTGAGTTCGTCACAAACGCGACTATGTGCAATAATGGAATAATAATAATAATAATAATAGAAAATCGCTCGAGAAGATTATATTTATGAAAATGCGGAAACGACGAGACGATTTATCGTATTGCACGTATACGTGCTGCCGTCATTATTAGTCTTTTTTTCTTTTTTTTATCGACAAACGCCGCGAACAAAAGATTAAATTAAAAACACGTAACTGCAGCCGCGGGGACGCTGCGCACTTGACCCGGCGACGACGATCCGCGGCGCTGGTGGTGTGTGTCGGTCGGCGATGTCGGACCGGGCCGCCGGTGGTCTGAATTAGCACTCGACGACGCTCGCGCGTCGTCACACGACGACGAGACGGGAGACGAAAAGAAAAAAATATATATCGCACACACACGTTTAATTATTTACGTGTTTTGAGGGAAATAAATAACGGACGCGACATTGTCGAAAACCGCCGAAAATAATACGGCGTTCGGTGCGAATTTGGACGCAGTGTGCGAGAGGGGGCGACGAGACGTAATGTCGAAGCGCCGCGTGAAATTCATATTCTCATCCGATGGGCACGACGGGCAATGTGCCGTGTGAGCCTTTTCTTTTTTTTTGTTTACTGTTTTCTGTTTTTTGTGCGACGAAACGAAATACACGAGTGTTTTTGCGACCGGATTACTATAAAATCAGCTGATGTCGAAATTCTCGTTCTGACACCGTTTATTTCATTTCCACTGGTCGAAAAACGGACCGCGCGAACGACGCAAAGGACAAAATCGTCAACGTAAAACGAGAAACGCGGGCTTGACAACGTTTCACGTCTCTTAGTACATAAACGTTCACGTCGTGATTGCAACGAAACTGTTCTGAAACCGGAAAAATAATAGATCCGAAATACGAAATACCTATAAATAATTATTTTTTTTTTTTTTTTTTTTTTTTTAGCTAATAATTTATATTATTTGAATGAACGCGAATTGAATTTAAAAAAAAAAAAGAAAAATCCTTATGTTTATTCTTACGAATAGTTATCGATCCCTCATGCCTCTCGTGCCTTAACCGTAATCACGCCACCGATGACAAAATTTATACATCGCGCACGATTTCGTATACATATTTATAATATTACTTTTCGCTACTATTCTAGTTACTTTTTCTCTCTCTCTAGATTTCCACGCGATTCCCGCAGTTATTACGCGATATACGGTAAACAACGTCGAATGACAATAATGCGTAGTAACGCCAAACGGAAAACGTTATTGCGGTCGTATACTACGAATATTTATTACGTTAACCCTGTTTTTTCTCTTCTTTTTACCAATCGACAGAGTTATATTAAAACTTTTAAATTCCGCTACAAGAAACTCGCGATTATTTATTTGCATCGCATTAGTTACTTACAATGGTGAAGTGCGGTAAAATAGTTTTATCGATTTAAAAATAACTAAAGTCTCTCCGTTCACAGTGCACATAAGAGCGAATTTGAGAGCTCATATATATAAAAAAATGAAATTTTCCACTTTATACACGCGTCTGGTTTTTTTTTATTTTTATTGTTATTGTAATTTTTTTTATATATTTTTTTTTTTGCGTGTGTGTGTGTGTATAGCGTATCTCATATATATCTGAGAATTTCACTGTTTGTCGAATAAAATAAATATTATCTTTTTTATAATAATAATAATAATAAAAAAAAATTACAAACCTAGGATACGCGTGAGAACGTATTGTGTGTGTGTGTACTCTTGAAAATAACAGTACCTAACGTGAACGACATTTTATTCGGAAAATTTCGACCGAATATTTACTGCGAGTCCGCGGTTATTCTAACACAAACGCCTATGTTAAACGATCGGTATTCGCTCGTCCGTAAATATTTTAGAGTAACTCGAAAACAATTTTTTTTTTTTTTTTTTGTTTAAACGCCCGGAAAATTTAAGTCGTACACGTGATATTACTATAATATAAACGTCTAAAGTTATTCCGAACCGTACAAACGCGCGGGGTATGTTAGTTATTCGCGTAATAAAACCGTATCATGCGTGGCGCATATGTCACGAGGAAATAGGCCGTATATAATATTATGTACCGGCGTCACAGTGTTTTCTAAACGATTTTCAAAGTGAGAATGCGACCGGGAATCCGCGTCTGCACGGGAACCACGGAAGCGCACCGACGACGTGTGGAGTGAAAAAAATTAAAAGAATTTCTTCTTCTCCGTCGCCGCCACGTATTAAAGAATTAAAATTCGAATGAATTTTAATATAAAAATATATATTTCATGACGCAATACGCACGTCTTAGTAAATCGAGAGGGAATAATAGTGTGTAGGAGATGAGCGCGGAACGACGTGTCGGATTATTCCGTAAACCCGAGTCGGGAAAAAACGAGTTTTCGGTGGACTTCTCGCGCGAATGTAAAAAAAAAAAAAAAACCGAACAGTGGGAAAATCGTAACGGGATGGTGAGATGAAAAGAAAAAAAATGTTTCCCGGCCCGTTCCGAATATTGAAAAATAATTTTTTTTTTTTTAAATGTCTTATAACGTGTTCGTACCTGGAAATCTTCTGTCGTCCATTCGACACGGTGCCCGCGTACAACACTCGCAACGGGCTGTCGTCGTCGTCGTCTGGTTGTTGGTTCCTCCGGTTCGCGGGGATGGACGACGGGTACGCGTACCGTTTCGAATATGTAACGCGCGACGGAACCGGGGCGTGCAGACGCGGGAACACCGGTACCGCGAGAACACACCGGCGGACAGGCGGCAGTGACCGGGAGCAGTGCGCGCGCGGCTCGCGTGTCACCGGCAACGCGGTACGTGCAGATATTGTGCGTGTAACGGCGCGGCGGGCCCTGCGAGCGCGTTCGTCTCGGCGGCGGTGGCGGCGGCGGCGGCGCAGGGATGGCGCGCACGCGGGAACGCTCGACGACGGCGCTGGGCGATTCGGTTTCGCGGAGTGGTGAGCGGCTGTGGCGCGGCGCTATCGTCGTCGGCGGCGGCGCGCGTACAACAACAACAAATCGCCGAGCGCCGTTCTCTTTCTCTCTCTCTCTCTCTCTCAGCGGTCGCTGTTCCGGAGCCGAGCACCGCGCGACCGCGCCGTCGCCGACCCTAAATTTACCGACCCTGCTGTCCCCCGTCCCTGTCCGTCGAGAGAAACGCCGCGCCCGCCATCCCTGCGTCACAGGCGGCTCGCGAGCCGCAGCTAATGGTGCACGGGGTGCACGGAGCAGCGGGCGAGCGTTTGATGATGCCGCGGCGACTCACGAATTTCAGAGACTAACGCGAAATTTCTATACACGGAAAAGAAATCTCATAGACGTCCTCCAAATGTAATCCGAACAACGGTTTCCCCTCCTCCCACTCAACCCGCGATCGTTCCCCGACGCGTTCATAAATTCGTTTTTCACCTGTTGTGGTGCGGTTCCGGGCGGATTTTCGGACACAAACGACGCTTTTATAGACGACGTGTCGGCGGGAAATCTTAAGGTTTTTCACGCGGTCTAAATCGCACACCCGCAGCCACGGTTTTATCTGAACGCGGATGCATTTGCGCCGCGCCGCGCGTCGCACGTGCGCCCTTTTCGCCGCACTATCCTCCGACATAACCGTCAAAACGTTTCGCGCGCGTTTTCCCAATACATTCACAGGTTTACGGACGTTTTTAAAGAGAAGAACGTTTACGGCCCTCGTTTATCCGGGGATCAGCTGTACCCGGTAGGATATTCGATAACGAATCCTCGGTAGGCGTTTAGAAGAGACCCGGGAGATTCGTCTACGCGACGGTCGGGAGCACCTGCTTGAACCGAATTCGAAGACGCCTTCTCAGATATTTCGTTTACAGTAATCTATATCGCACAGTGGAATGACAGACAGACACAATACGCGAACAGAAATTGACTTTTTTCCAAGGAGATCGAGAGAAATCATCACGAGCCCGAGAGAATAGTGCGGAGTGCACGCGTGGCGTCCGCCACGAATCCGTATCTGTAGCGCCGCCCCGGAATACAGTCCAACGTTCGTCCTTATTGCGATTCCTTCTGATTGGACCTTTACGAATTTCTCTAAAAAAAAAAAAAAAAAATCTCTCTCTCGCGATATAAAAAAAAAAAAATAAGTGTTTTCTTTTTGTTGATAAATCACATGACCGCCGCGGCTTTAGTCCGTTTTTCACGTGAACGACATACGATCAAGCTTATAGGCCAACGAAGTCGGATCTTGTCCGAATGTCTTATTCTATTTTTTTTTTTTTCCGGAATTCCGAACGTTTTGCGTGTGCGTGTGATGACCATGACGCGTATAGGTAAAAAAAAAAAAAAGTGACGTACCGGAACGGATCTAAGGATCGAAAGGGCGGTAACGGGTTCGATAAAATCGTGTTCGGACCGATAGAATACGGCACGAAAGCGTGTTTGAAAGCAAATGTGATTTTTTTTTTTTTTTTTTTTTATTCGAAAAACATTCGGTCGCACTGCGTGTGCGTGACTGGCACGAACCGTTCGCTGGTTCGAGAGCAAACGACACGCACATACGCGACATTGCGTATTTCGGTGAACCGAATTTTATTTATAAGACTTCGAGTGTGCCCCGCCGACCGTGAGACCTGTGGAGTCTTTCGCCGCGTTGGCAAACGATCCGCGCACGTACCGCGTGCGTGCGACTTACGGAAACGGTAACGGCGATTTTTAAGGGACGAACACGATGGGAAGGGATATGAAATGAACCTTGATAATATTGTGACGACCCTTCCTGCAACGGCTGGCGTCAAATTTTAAAGTGTCAATACTCGTGTTTTATTATTATTTTCTCGAACGAAAACGACATTATACAATATATAAGGAAACTTTTGTTTTTCGTTTTTTTTTCTAAATGTATACCACACGACGATTTTTTTTTCGTAATTATGGAAGGGCCTCCCCCTCGGAGGGGAGATTAATTCGTTAAAGACCTATTTTAATAAATAAAACATACGAATTCGGAATAAATTTTTTATATAAATATATACTTTTTTAATTTTAGATTTCACTTTATAGTAGTAGTAGTAGTAGTAGTAGTAATAATAAAAAAATTTGCGCTCTGAGCTCGTGCGTACGTGGCTTATGAGTAAATCCGCCTTTGCCGGTGTCACTCGAAAAGTATACAAAACTATGTTTTATTTTAATTAAAGAAACCCCCCCCCGTTCCTCGTTCGTATCACGTCAGAAAGGAAAACAAAAACAAAAAAAAAAATAAACGTAAATTTGTTACCGATGACGGACACGCGCTGCTGAACGTCGTCTGTGTTCGCCGCCCCACATGCCTCAACACGCGTTGTACCTCCAAACGCGTTGTGTACAAGAGGGGGGAGAAACAGATTTATTTCTCAGTCGCAGTTGTAAAAACTTTCTTTTTTTGGTTAAAATTTTCAGGAAATCTCAATAAATTATATTTGATATACCACCCGACGCCGGTGATTTAGTATTATTTTCCTCACAGTTTAGATACGACCAGTCGGAGTCTTAGAATCTTCTCATAGCGAGCACAAGTCTCGCCGGTATACCGTTAAAACATCTTGTTTTTTTTTTTTTTGCTTATAAAATTTACACGCGCGTAAAACGTATCATTATTCTGTTAAATTTGTAACGTATATGCACCGGTCAGCCGGTGGAAATCGAAGGGACGTTGAAAAGTTTAGCGATTCTGTACGACGAATGACGGCGCCAATAATGTGAAAACCGCTGGAATTGAAATATTCACAAACGATAAAACGAAAACATATCGCGAATAAAGCCTTGTACCCGTAATAAATACGTATAACATTGATTTTTTGTCGATACCGCGTTGAAAAGTGGAAATATTAAAAAAAACGTTATGAAAAGAGACGACAAATACGAACGTCAATCAATTGTACGAAACGAATAAATAGCCGCGATTCGTCGTCGCCGTCGTTCCGCGAAAACCTTTCATAAACCGTTTACCGTGTATGCACGTACATATAAGCAAATATAAGCGTTTATTTTAATGAGATAAATCCGTGTGTGTAAAACGTTTTATTTATTTATTTTGTGATATCCGTTTATTGTTGTACGCGTTTTTGACGGTAAAACGCGTTATTACGTTGTGCGCGCGTAAAACTCACCGGAAGAGTATTGAACAATTACGGCGAAACGTTTTTATTTACACGAACGACAAATATTAACACAATAATATATCGAAAACTCACTACTTTTAATTAAACAAAAAAAAAAAAAAATTAATAAAAATTATATATTTATAACGTTTTTTTCCTCCCGCTTTTTCGTTATTTTCTCCCAGCGTCAAAAACTGTTGCACAAGACTCGCGGGGAATTAATTACACGGATTTATTTGCAAATTGTAAGAAAGGCAAATACAGAATTCGATCGGCGAAAAAAGAAACGGAGTAATCGGGGAATACGACTTGGCAATGAAAGAATTCGTATAATAGATGTTTTTTTTCTTTTATTTTTTAATCGAAAATCTCCGAATATTTTTCTTTTTTTTTTTCTTTGACGTTAAAATACTTTGAAAAGTTACGAAATTATAATATATATATATATATATATATAAACACGGGTTAAATCAAAATTCTTTCCAGTCGGGGCGTATAAAAGGAATTCAATGAGAACGAGAAATAGTTTAACGGGTTATATTATACAGTATATACACTCGTATACAACATAAACGGAAAATGATTACGATATTTATATATATAAATACGATACAATTACTTTGCGCAAAACGTCTGCGATTTTATAATACATGAAATAGTAGTATTATATACGTACTTCGTCGTCCCTGATTTTCGTTACTCACGAGTCCCTTCGGCTCAGTGAGTTCCGTCAATTTTATTATAAGATTTGTGAGCCGAAAGTCCGTCGACACAATTTAAATTACCGTACTTACTTAACTTAATCGACGAACAAATATTTATACCGAGTGTCTAGTAAATACACACACGATACATATATACCAATCGAATTATATACGGTCAAATAAATGTATTGTCAAATTGGCGCGTCGAGGAGCCGATATACGAGCACCTGTATATGATGATAGATCTGATGCGTTTTCGCTTTCAAACGATCGTTAAATTCATTTTAACATTTCCACGAACATAATTGAAAATATTAAAAAAAAAAAAAAAAAAAAATCACAAGTTAAACACTTATTTGCATAAATAATAATAATAATAAAATAACGTCGTGTTCGATAATACACGTTTCGTAACAATAAACGGTACATATATAGTGTATAACAACGTTACGCGTCGTTGTTGTATAGTGTTAATAATACGAAATAAAAAGCTTGCCGTTTGACGTTATGGACGACACGCGATAGATTCTACAACGGGTTGAATAGTCCGAATTTAAACGCACAGAAAATATACAAATAATAATAATAATAATCGAGCGCGTATATTTAATTTCGTTTTTAAAAATTCAAACAACTCGCCAAACGACGCGTGCACTAATCTATCCCTGAGCCCGGCAATAGGCTATCTGTCGTACGCGTAATAATAATAATAATAATAATAATATAAATTTTTATTATTAATGTATAATAATTACATTGTGCTACAGGAGCTCGTCGCGGTTAAAACCTATATAGAATTTCGTGTGTACGCGCGCAAACACACGCGTAACTTCGAAGTATATATATTATAATGACGTCATTCGCGCGCGAACACGCATTATACGCATTTACTTACTTTGCGGAACACATATTCGGGAACTCCTCTCGCCGGCACACGCACACACACACTCGACCGCGCGTAAAGGGTGCGCGGCGCGAGTGTACTCTATAAGGACATCAAAGGACCATGCGTTTTAATGCTTCTGGTCGGGTTCGAAAAGTCTATATAAACGCGAGCATTCGAGAGAATCTTTGCACAATCAAAACCCTTCTCTTCGCCCTGTCGAATCGATACACGCGGTTATATGCGGTACGGTTATTATTATTATTATTATTTTTTACACGTGAGCAAGTCATAAGATCGTATAATTGTGTGTTTATCGTGTGCGCGCGCGCGTGTGATTTCAAAACGGGACTTACTCAGCTCAGTAACGCACCCAGGATTTTTTCAAGGGGGGGGGGCGTCTAAAAAACTACATTATGAAAAACAAAACTTTTAATAGATAATAAAAATAGATTATATATTATAATAATATAATATAATCAATAAATTGTTAACACCCGGTGTTATCTATATCGTATGCGAAATTTTAACAGAAAAATATGAAAGTTGTATCAGAATTTTGGATTTTCATCTATAAATGTAATACTATTGCACTAGTCAGGGGGGGGGGGGTCCGGACCCGGAGTCCATCCCCTTGGGTGCGCCACTGACTCAGCTGCGTTCCCCGCCGCACGGCAAGTAGACTTTTGAACGCCATTACACGTCGGCGTAACGTGTCTGATATTTGTAACGCGCGGTCGGCAAAGCAATTGATTCCAACACGGATCTTCGCGCATAAAAACCCGCGAGTGTTTTATTATTTTTTTCTATTTTTAATTAAATGTCCGGTATGCGCGTAGCTGAACGTTCAGCCGATCGGATATACGAATGCGTAAGAGTGTCGTACAGAGTCACTCTGTACGTATATTTTCAACTCGAATCGTCCGGATTCGACACGCCCGTTTGTCAAGTTCCCGAATCATTTTATAGTTCCAACACGAGCAGCAGCAGCAGCAGCAGCAGCAGCAGCGAATCCTCGGGTTCTATAAATCACGTTATTCAAATGCGACCCTCGCCGATTTATATGCAGTTAATTCACGCGTACTGTCCCTTTGTGCGTACACTCTGTAGCTTGTGTTCGCGATTCTCGCGTAGAAACGTGAAAAGAGAAGTTCAATTGTCCTACCTAAATCATTTTCAACGCCACTTTATACGGGAACGCGCGTTGTAATCAACCGTGTGAAATTCTTCGCTCGCATTTCCGTCCGCGGACGTGTGTCCTATAGACAGAGCGTTCCAATGACGCGATGCCTGGAAATATTCGAACACTTTATCCAGTCCTTACACGTATTCGTCCATTGACATCGCGTCAGTTGTTGTTGAAACCTTAGATTGCATTATACGCGAAGGAACGTTATAACCCCGGCTAAAAACTGGCCGCGAACATTTTTTTCGTTGTACGGTGGATTTCGTCAACGTCAATGGGCCGCCTCCCTCCCCCCCCCATATTGTGGCCGTTGATAAATGTGAAACGAACTTTAATCGAACACAACAAACTGGCTGATTTTCATACCCCGTTTCCTCGACATATCGCTAGTAAAAAAAAAAAATATATATATATATATATAATAAATAAATTAACAAAGGAAAGAATGAAGCGCGATGTTCCGTAAACACTATCGAGTTTAACGTTTCGATCAGATGGACACGGTTGTTAGTGAAATATTTGGAAAACCGACGGAAAATCTCGCGCAATATCCGTGTAGTTTTTAACGCTTCGGGCGATCGATTCAGGGCGTTTTTACACACACACACACACAAAAATATTGTATAAAGACAAAACGAATCTCGCGTGGCCTGTCATATCTTAGATTCGTTCACGGTCCAAATCTCTTGTACGCTCGTCTGTAAAGAAGATTTTTTTTCCTTCCGTCTTTCCCCGGCCGTCGAACGACAACAACTGATTATAATAATTGTGTTTTAGTTTGTAAAGAAAATCACTCCCCGTCACTCTTCGCTTTTACGCCGAATTTTTTATATTAAAAATCGGCGTAAACAACGGCCTCGTTATAATAACAATAGTAGAACTTTTTTCTTTTTCATTTATTTCCGACCCCCGTTCGCGCGTTATACGTTTTCGAGTTTTCCCAAACGCCGAGTAAGTGGAGATCGAAGAGTGAATTCGATGTGCGCCTCGTCGAATTTTCGATTTTCCACTTTAATGTACTCATTTAGTTTATATTAAATTATCATCGTGGGACCGCCGTTGCCGTGACAAGGGCGATGGGAATTCGCCACTCGCGATAGAGAGAAAAGCGCGACCGAGTTCCCCGGTGTCGGTTTTCGAACCAGAAATTCACTGCGGCGGTGTAATTTTATACGCGATGAATAATAATAATATTAATTGAAAGAGCACGCGCGCACGCGACTTCGGAGACTGTGGTTGTGGCGGCATAAAAGAGACGATACGCGCTTTATAGAAGGATTCTCGAGAATTTAATTAGTTCAATTAAGACGCGACGCGCGATGCAAAGCGTAGTTATACCTCACCTGCAGCTATTTCGATGTGTATACGCGAGCCTATGTATTGAAGATTTCGCGTTGTTTTTTTCTTTTTGGTGGTGGGTGGGGAAGGAGACGGCGGGGGAAGGCGAGATGAAACGATTGTATAGGCCACGTGAAAATCGTGTGAGAAGCGGTGAAATCAACCTTCATCGCCACTATACATATAAGGACGATATATCGCCGTTATAAGAAATGAACGTACCTCGTGGCGTTTGTATGAAATGTTTAAAAATGCTTTAAACGATTTGTTGTAAACAATTATCGATAATTTTCTCTTTCCCCCCCCCTATAATATATCTTTTTTTATCGAATGGGCTCTTGTCCGCGCTCGGGAGAAGAAAAACGTGTTTACTAGTGGCTTTCCATTGCTCTTTACGTATCCTCGAACGAAAACGCATTGGCGAAGACTTGTCTTAGTTCACACTTCTTAGGAAATGTTCAAAGTACTCGACCGATGGTGGCTGACGAAAAACCTAAAAACTGTCCTCTACAAAGAATTATTTGAGACGCATCCGCGTGACTATACGTATTTGCGTGCTGTGTTCATTTTTTTTTTTTTTTTTTGTTATAAGAAAAAATAGAAAATCTACGACATAATACCATAGAAGCGTTTTGTATAACATAGACGACGTCGGAAATCCAGTTGTTGAACGTCAAAATTCGCGTCTGAATTACAGATTCCTGATCTATGGTCTCCATTTGCAACAATCTCGAACGATACTTATACCGGCCTTCGGCATTTTTTTCATTCGTCGCGATATCGTATACTCTTAAAATGCCGTTCAATTATAGCACACACACACATTTAGTAAAACAATATTTTCTACGCATATATTGCGTATTAATGCGAAAAGCGAGATTATTTAGGCGCGCCCGCAGTCGATTTAGCAAATTCGTACGCTACGCAAATATATACAAAATAAGTCCAAAGTATTGGCGAATCTCGGACATAAACTCGAGGCCCTTCGGTACACAAACATCACGAATTATATAATGTCTGATGAGAAAATTTCATTCCTCGGAGCAATGTAAAACGAGCGCATTCAGCGATTCGACGGAGTATGTACGCTGTTGTATGTATTTAATTGGCAAATTATTTTCGAATTCCCGAACATCATAGACGCGATTATGGCGAGAAGGATTTTACTATCTCCTTCATCCATAACACATTTGACATATCCGAATGTATGACGTTAGACTTCGACAAGTTCAACTGTAGTTGCACGTCAGATTAAAAATGTATCTAAAACGTGTGTAGACAAACTATATTTTTCTATATATTAGATGTGGAAAAAAATTTTCTACAAACGATTTCGGGACATTTTAGACAAATACATTATTGAAAAAAAAATTTTTTTTCGAATTTTTCGAAATATAATATAAGAGTTATGTAAAACAAACAAAAATTGAATTTCTCAAATACTCGAATGTATTTAATAATAATACTGTCACAAAAGCCGGCGCGGGTATGTGTAGCCTTCTGCGGACTTATGATGAGTTATACACGATTCCCGGCACCATCCAAAACTTTTGGATTCATCTACACCGAACATTGAACGGAATTAAAACTTGGTTTCGCGTAATCTCCAACGAAACAATAATTGTTTCTCCAGTCTCCGTTTCGGTCATAATCGTCATAATCACCCGTTCCCGCTTTGGTCTTTCTTTAAATGATTCGCTATATATATATTATTGTTCTCGCCGACGACAAACCCCAGAGTTATGTCACTCTAAACGTTTTCTTTTTCTCCATTGTCCAGCCGTTTCTCGTCTTGCGAGCGACAATAGCTCGCACTAATCTTTCCTCTCCTCTTTGCGTTGCGCGGCTGCACTCGTAAAGTCCAATCCTCCGAAATCTTCCGTATCATCGAATTCATCTGTAATAAAAATAAAGATGGAAAAAAAGGGAAACGGTGCGATATTATTAAGTATCGCTTCGCCTATTGAACTTACTACAATATTCGTCTACTTTAAAAGATTATCTCGGAATTGTGAGTTCGAGAATCTTAGTGCCGCAATATATATTTGTTTGTGTTAATAATCATATGTTAGTTATATCTTACATGATATAGCCGACGAAAATATTCATATTCGGACGATAAAGATATTGAAAATAAGAAAATTTAAATTGATTAAGTTTATTTATCGTATACATAGATTTTTTTTTATATCCAATAATATTTTATTTCACGAAAATTTGAAACAAATGAATTCTCGAGGGTCAAAAAAGGGAGTGGTTCGAGACTGGCGCGATGGACCGAGAGTGATGTCCGTCGTCGATACTATATGAATTATTTTTTTATCAAAATGTTAATAAGAACATAATGATAGACACTCTATTATTTACAACTTTGTAAATAATACAACTGAATTTAATAAAGAGAGGCTATCATTTTAATGCGTACGCGCCTCTTGTTATCATCGTTTCTAATCGTTTTCTTCCTTTTTTAGTAAATTAATTTTACATATTTCCGTTAATGTCTAAATTTTCTAGGCAATCAAACATAATCAACACTTCTAATATAATAAATGAAAACGAACGGCGTATATTTTAAATACGAAATCAACTATATCGACTAGGAAGTGTTTAGAGAAAGGAAAGATAGGGGACGCAGCGTCTTTGCAGCTACAGTTACAGATATAATATGTATGTGCATTATGTTCTATGAACGACGAAAAAATGAGGGGGGAGCGAAATACTCTTATGGCGAATATAACAGGAATAGGGTGATATATTATTTAACACAGACGACGTTCTCTCCGAATGAAAAATAATAATTTATCTGTCACGAAGATTTCATTTTCTTTTTTTCAATCATAATTTCAAAGTCACTTTTGAATGGCAGACAAAAGAAAACCGACGACATACACCAGATGAAAGAAAACACACACACACACACACACATATATATATATATAAAAGTACCAGTGAAGTTCTTTTCGAATATAAATTAATTCGAATGAATACCATAGAAAACGTACAAATATATATAATATATAATTTTCTAGATTTCGATTTTATGTTTAATACTAACCGACAACGGCGATCGATGAATGTTATCGCAAATACCGAGACTAGTTTTTGACAATAACTCCCCGACGTTGGAACGTGAACGAAATTTCACTCAAACATTATTATAACATTCTATTTCTATACTCACAGTTGAATGTTTTCGGAATTCCAACGTCGATATTTTAATCCCTACATTTTGAAAGGAGAGAACGTAATGCGAATACAAATCGTTACTCCGTTTATTTTCATTGTTTCAGTCGACGAAACTTGATTTTTTGGAACTTCGCGTTTGTCGAGTTTTCAGCTCCGTACATAATCGGGGGGTAGATAATATTATTAAAACCAAATACCATTCACTCACTGATCACTGTATTTCAAAAACTACATAACCCATGAACTTGAAATCTGGAATAGAGGTTCCTCTAATAATGTAACCGTGCAATAAGAAAGGATTTAAAAAAATAAATGTTGCGTTTAAGTGGATTAATTTATAATAATAATAATAATAATAATAATAATAATAATAATAATTGCGGTGAATACGTATAAAACTGCATGACAGTGGTTAGCGGGTTTCCAGCTACCTGTGACACTTACTTTATATACATACACCATACACGGATTACTTATCAGAATGATAACGATAAAATTTATGCATGAACCAATACGCGTACTAAATGTATTAACTTTACGTCTCCGTCGCATTGCCCGTACGTTTTTACGTACGACAAACGTTGTTCACCTCTGAACGCGGCAAAAACACCGTGTGTATATGTGTCAATTCACACACACGGTGTGTTTGCCGCGAACGAGGTTGTTTATTTTGTTATATTTATTTTGTTATGTTTTTTTTTATTGATTACTTTATTTTAACTCTTACTGGTTTATTCACACTCACACGTTTCCTCGGTCCACCGAGTTTACCGTCGACTAAGCCCTAAACGCTCGATCACGACCGATGATTAGCGCATACCATGTGTGCTGATCGTCGTTCGAGCACTTTTAAAGTCCAGCCTTATACATGATGTTCAATGGGGTGGGGTGCTGTGAAAACGGAGCATAACCATAACACAATTGGATCAACTTACAATTCGATATGTAAATGACAATTGTACTGAAAAAGCAAATTGATTCGTGTGCCTATTGTGAACAGTACATACTGTTTTTGAATCTAAAGTAACGTTTTCATGGCACGGTTAAACTCGTGTAAAAATTCGGTATTCGTTTTTGTCAAAAACACGGTGCTATGAACCAGATTTGCACCGTACGTTCAACCACGATTTATTGATGATTTAAATCGGCGTCTGAACCTAGAATGCAACTCGGTTATATTTGATCAAAACAACCCAAATTACCGTATTAAAAATATATGTAGCTTAGTGCTGACTTTTAATTGAGTTTCAAAGGGGGAAATCCACGGGCAATGCCGTGCAGGATCAGCTAGTATTATTATAAAATTTTATTTCGTATTTTTTAGAGATTTCGTTATTAACATATTTTGTGAATTTTATGCTTTTTTTTTCTTATTTTTCATGAGTTTTGGCTGAATGTCAGTCAACAATTCAATTTCCATTTTCAATGTATACATATTTCCACTGGGGTATTTTTTGAGAGAAAAAAAAAAAAAAAACGAATGAATTTATCATAATTTTCACATAACTTTTTTTTTTTTAACGTTTTATATTATATTCGAGTTCATAAAGATGTCGTTGTAAATCAATACTATGAAAAATATTATATTTCTTCAAGAACATATCATTACGACGCATATTTTAATGATTTTCTATTCTCATTGCCTTAGGCCCCGCCGAACTCTGGTTATAACGATCCTAACGTATATTATAATACCTTATTCGAATTGTAATAATATTAATAAAATAGTATATAATGGCCTGGAGTAGTTTCATAATGTTGCTGTTCATCCGCCGAACAATAATAATACGTTCATCCTGGATCGTCGTCGTCGTCCGTATTGTACATTTCACTATATAAATTACCGTTTTGACGTTTCACCACCGAGAGGAGTCTTTCCATTTCGTTACATCTACCGCGCGCGGATTGTTCCGTTTTCGTATTTAATGAATCAGTAAAACAATTAAACAAATATTCTTAAAAACGGTACAATTTTGAAATAAATCTTAATGATACAAACATCCGCGTCGTTTAGTTTTGACAATTTTATGTCTTAATTGTATGTCAAAAGTTTTCGTCGTTCGCGGCGTTTTCTGGAAACGGTTTTATGTTTACATTCTTTTTCATCATAGCTCCGTTTTTTTTTTTTTTTTTTTTTTTACTATTTGTTTTTAACAGTCGGAGGAGAAAATACGCATCGGACGAGAGTCGCGTTCCTGTTTTATATCGCATGTAACGAGACTTAAAACGCACACGTATTTTCGAGTTTCACTAACGACGACAGCCCGCAGTTGTCTTCGTCATATTTTCTATTTATTTTTTAATATAATATTGGTTTTTTTTTTTGGGGGGGGGGGTGAAAATTTACATTTCGTTTCCGTATAACGGATAAAAACGAAAAGGCGGGGGGTGGGAGGAGAAAAAAATATATTTTATTATTTCGCCTACTTATTTTGCGTTTGTAAAGTATAGTTTCACGTTTATTTATAGATTTTTACAGGTGAAACAATCGTATTATTACATTCGCTGACTACTGCGAAGCTTTTCTACCGTACATTTCGATATTAAAAGAAAAAAAATATTCTATGCGCGAGTTTTTAATTTTCCGAGATGCGCCGATTGCGCGTCTTTCGAGCTTATATGCGGATTCGAGAGGAGTAGAATTTTTTTTTTGTTTTACCCCGAAAACAAAACTGGAACCGCAGTTGGAAAATGATTCAAACACTGTTACAGTTTTCTTAAACCTATTCTAATAATCGTACTCGGCCAGACGTTTAACAGAAATTTTCATATATTTCATCTTACCGTACGAGTCATTTATCGGTAAATTAAGAAGAGACCGTCGTCACATTAATCACAGAACAGAAAGCAGTCTGACACACGTCCACCCCGTAGAAATAACACTTGATAGTTATTCGGTAATATTACACTACATTATACGCTTTAACTCTATAACAGGCATTAGCTAAATTGAATGAATTTTAAAAACACATTCGCCCGGTTTCGTTTTGTCATAATTTCAGCGATACATTTACGAGTCCTAAAGATTTCCGTAGAAATACAACACGATTTTGATAAAAATAATTGTTTTTTTTTTTTACTAACGTTTTCGGTGCCAAACGACGATTATTTATTACAAGTATTAAATATATCTATTAACGTTTTCAAAGCTAATTTGGATATCCTTTACGTATTAAATATACATACGTTATATCGCTTGGACGCTCCACCGCATTTCACGAAATGGTGCACAAATTGCTAAACAATTTCAATATTTTACGAGCGATTCGCGAGAATTTCTCGTGAATAGTAGTATAATAAATGTGTCAGCCGGATAATTAAAATGACTTCGTAACTCGGCACGAAAACTGATGGTTTATACGGACGTTACACGAAAGTACATTATTTTTATGATTTCCCGAGTAAGAATTGATAACTCGCGACTTTCAACAATGGACTTGTGAAAATATCGATATTAATTTGAAACGTGTTTTTTGGATATACGAGTGTGCCGCCGACGTCATTGCGAATTCCGAACGGGTGAAAATACTAAAATAATATTGTAATTAAATGAAGTACCGTTTTTTCTTTCTACACGTTTAGTTTGAAAACGTATTTTTTCAATCAAGTGAGCAAAAAAAAAAAAAAAAAAAAAAAATACTCAAAGAAATATATATTACGAGTATATAAATCGGATGCAAATTTTCTAAGTAGAATTTATAGCGAAATAAATATATTATTTCGTTTTGCCCGGTATTACGTCATATATTTCTGTTCATAAATAAGCCGAGAACAACAACAAAAAAAAAAAATCTATATATATAATATATATTATATACGCGTACGCGGTACAGCAGCAGCGATCTGATTCACCACACATAAATCCATTGATGTCATTTATTTTTTTGAAAGACTTTTTGTGTTCGATAATAATTCCTTTATTTTCTTTATTTCACATCAAAGCCGCTCCCCGAAACGAATCTCTATTCTTTTTTTTTTTTTGTTCTGTTCGCATACGTACACGCGCTTTCTGTCTTCCGCGTGACATTTAAACGGGGACGTCGAGATGCTGGAAAATAGGGATTTGTTGAACCAAGACATTAGCGTGTACGCGTCTGTCCCCGCGTATACTTATACACTCTATATATATATATAAATATATAGCGTTTGTCGTATCTCAACAAATGGAAAAAATACATTAAAAAAAAAAAAAAAATCGATCGTAAACATTTCTTCGTTTCTTTATTTTCCTCTCTCGTTATTGTTTATTCTGAGGTAACCGCGCGCGTTTTATTTATATTTCCGCGTAAATCAATGTTTTCCACTTCTGCTTTTCCGACGGGACATTATTAATATATTTATACGCGTATACACTACAGGGTAACCCTGCGTGGAGACCTAACACGTATATAACACAAAAAATAGTTAATATTTCAACGCTATATATATATATATACATTAACGCAGGACCCGATTTTTAAAATGAGCAATTTTTTACGATATTTTAAGAAAAAAAAATTAACGTTTTTTAAAAGTTATTAAACAAAAAAATACGTCTCGTTTCGCCAACATATATTTTTACTGTCCTATAATTATGACATTTATAAAAAAAAAAAAAAACATTTTTTTTTTTTTAAAACAGCTATTTATGTTGGATTTCTAAACGTTTATAGAGAAGAATTTCATCTTTGTCGTAGTCTGTTCTTATTATTATTATTATTATTATTATTATTATTATTATTATTATTATTTAACTAACTTAAACATTTTCAATAAATACACGAAAAACTAAAAAGAAATCGATTGTTTACAAAGGAATAACTCGAATATTGTAATTTACGTTAGTTAAAAATTTTAAATGCACATTTTTTTTTTTTTTAGCCACGAGCGAGTACAATCGCCCGTGTAACATTTTATTACTCAGTGGCGTTTAATTCTCGAATCCGGGACGCTATTGCAAAATTATACGTTAATTTATTATAAATTAATTCGTATTTTAAACGAACTTTAAAAATGAACGACGTAACCTAATTAGAAGTTTTAGAACCGACGTTTTTCGAAAAAAAATTATTTACAAAATGGTCATATCAAAAGAAATCGGTATAAAAGTTTTATTTCGATTTTTTTTACGATAAAAATTTAAAACGCGTTAATGATGGCGCAAAATGATACCTACGATAATTCGACGGGGGGGGGGGGGGAAAGACATTAAAATATCGAATGGAACGCGATATATCAATTATTGGCAGATGTCTGTTTGGCAAAGTGTATGGTGGACACTCTTAGCGTTTTCCTTCTTTCACTTTGGCTATTTTACAAGCACAATATCATTTTGTACTACGACTTATGTACACATTTCGGGATTTTGTCGATTTTAAATATTGTCGTGTACGGCTTTCGGAAAAAAATTAACGTACTCGGCCGTGTTGCCTTGTAAAATTCGTCTAGCTTCACGTATTTGCAGGTGTATCTTACCTACTTAATATGTATGATTTTTTTTTATTTTTCTATAAAATACTATTTTGTTTTAAAGTGTTTACAGTGTACACGGAGTCGGGCGAAAATATCGATTGGTCGAGTAATTTGTTTGCGTAAATTTCTTTTATGTTATAAAAATGTATTTATATTGTTAACTCTCGCGGTTTAATTTTTGTATAATTTTTTTCTTTTCCGTTACGTGACCCCCGGGAGTAATATTTTTTTATCACAATCTATTAATATAAGGGTAAACCACTATGACAACCAGTGTACACAATTTTGATAATCTCTGATAATCTTTAATACTATTAGTAATCTTCAGTTGAAAATTTTAGCGTTCCTATATAAAATCTCTGTGTAAATGTTCGAAATTGATGCCTACAGATTTTATTTTCTACTGGACTATACAACTTTATTCAGTCTAAGAACGTTTAGGGACATAGTTAATAACATTTTTTTTTTTTTTTTGGGTTTATTGGGACCTTAGGACCATCCCGTCTTACAACCAATCCTCCATCTCTCGCCGTCTAGAGCTAGACTCCTCCAGTTAGATCCTCCTGCCAACCGTTTCCCATCTTCTTTTACAACATCCTCCTATCGCATTCGCGGTCTTTCCAACGGTTTTTTCCGGGGGGTAAACCACTTATAAAAATGTTGTACACCAGATTATCGATTATCAAGGGTTATCAGGGATTATCGAATATTATCACGGATTATCCGAGTTTATCAATGAGTATTAAATATACGATATACATCCTATTTAATATTGATGTTAACATCCCATTGGCAATTCCATAAAGTTCATGCTATATATAAATATGAATGATCACAAGGAAGGGCTAACGGGTAGAAGCTTACGTGGCTTATTATGTAATTTACTGGATTGGTAATTCACATTTGCGGAACTATGGTCTGAGTCAACAGGGTCTTAGCACAGACTAATTAGCCCCGAACATAGTATACAATTAATTATTACTAGTATACTAAAATAACGGTTATTGATACATTTTTTTTTCAAAAACCCTAAATATTTCCATAGTAGAGCTCTGCACGTTCCGTTATTTTGCGGACCGGACTAGACCACTAAACTTGAATTATGACCAGAACCGAATCGGGGACCGATAAAATAATCAATAACCGGACTAGACCGAACCGCTTTTTTTTTCAATCGACTAAAAAAGACCGAGATTGGACCGAATTTAAATATATAAACCTAAGACCATATCGGACCGGACCGCTATGAATAAAAATATAAAAAGACCGGACCGCGACCGGTCTAAACCGGATCATGCAAAGCTCTAATGTGCAGTTATAAATATCTATTAATATGAATTCTCATATAAATTTTATTTTATTTGTTTTATTATATGTTAACAATAAAATAATTAAATCAGCTATTATATTAAAGACAGTCCAGATCGGACCGAATAAATAACCTTTAGCAAACGAACGGACCGGACCGGATCGCTATGAATTAAAGTATAAAAAGAGAGTCACTCTTGGCCATTCGGGAAAAAGAACGAGAACAAATTTTCTGTTTTTGAAAGTAAGGTTTTGCGGAGAATCGATGGTTCAGTCAAGGATAATGTAACTGGGGAATAGAGAAGAAGGAAAAACATAGAGATGGAAACATTATATAGTGAGTTGAACATATTAGAAATTATCAGGAGTGGAAGACTGCGCTGGGCTGGGCATGTCTGTAGAAACCAAGACGCACTGCATGATACGTACAGTGATGGAACAGAACCCACCAATAGGGAAAAAACCGTTGGGAAGACCGCGAATGCGTTGGAAGAATGTTGTAAAAGAAGACGTGAAACGGTTGGCAGAAGGATCTAACTGGAGGAGTCTAGCTCTGCATACCCACTTTTTTTTTTTACATTTTGAAACCGAATGTTGGGGTGGCACTGACGGTGAATCATTTCATCCCCAACATCCATCGTTTTATTTGTAATAAAAAAAAAATCGTTATTTATAATATCGATTATACACTTGCATTAGTTTGGAGCCTCTAACCACCCTGATAATTGCGGACGGCCTACAACAAACTCATCGCTAAAACTAATTATTTCGGCCCGTTCGCTTTAATAAACGTGAAAGTACACTTTATAAAACGCAAAATAAATAGATGGATGATATAATAAAATATTTATTTTTTCTCCTCCCACCCCGCGCCTTTCGTTTTTATCCGTTATACGGAAACGAAATGTAAATTTTCACTCAAAAAAAAAAAACCCCCCAATATTGTATCAAAAAATAAATAGAAAATGTAGCGACGACAACGTCGTTGTTATTGAAACCCGAAAATACGTGTGCGTTTTAAGTCTAGTTACACGCGATATAAAACAGAAACGCGACTCTCGTCCGATGTGTATTTTCTCCTCCGATTGTTAAAAACAAATAGTAAAAAAAAAAAAACGAAGCTATAACGAAAAAGAATGTAAACATAAAAACCGTTTCGAGAAAACGCGGCGAACGACGAAAACTTCCGACAATTATTTTATAATAATTACGTTTGCCCGGGAATACTCGTGTATAATTATTATTCGGGGAGGAAAGTGACAACCGTGTACATTTTTATTGTACACTCAAAAACGAATACGGCTGTGTTAATATTCGCCGGAAAATAAAATTACATTTTTTGTTTTTTCTTACGAATTATTTCGATTAACGTTTTTTGTTTTTTGTTTATTACACTTCTCCTCTCACGTTATTGTCTCCGTTTCTTTTTATGTTTTTTTACCGGTATTCTCTGATATTATACGTATATAAGTACATACCGATTCTCCGCGTTCGCATTACTTTTATATTTTACAATAAAATCCCGGAAAAAAAATTCGTTATATATATATATATATATTTTATTTCAATATACATTTTGGTATACTAGTCTACGACGGCGCGCATAAAACCTATTCCCGGGATTCGCACGCGATGAGATTCTACGCAAAACGTCTCTAACGGTCGCTGAGAAAAAAATGAAAAGAAGAAAAACCGTTTCTGTATTTCGACCAGTTTAATTATATAAATATATATAGAAACTTCGCCGATTATTCGAATACGAAAGCAATAATTTCGCGCGAGAAAAGAAAGTGATAACGAATATACTTTATACATATATATATATACGTTCGATGTAATACGATGTTTATTTCATAAAAAAAAATCCTAATTAAATAACGAATTTTTATATATTTTTCCCCCACACCGACCATACCGGTTTTGTTGCCGAATTTATTCTTTTTAAAATTTTCAACCCGTTAAATATTATTACACGTGTGTGCGCAGCACGTGTTTTGTGCTCTTACAAAAAAATTAATATATTATATAAAAATATTGTTTTATCCGTGTCGTCGATTTTAACGAACGATTTTATGCTGTTTTTTTTCTACGACAAAAAGTGTTCGAAAAACCGAATTCAAATATTCTCTTGCATTTTGCGTTTCGAACGTTGTAAATTTTCGTTTTTTCATTTTTTTTTTGAAGTGTTTGAAATTTACTGTTTCGTTCGACGCTTGCGATGTTACGGGACTTGAATGACATAACACTCAGCAACGCATACGACGACGAAATGTGTTCGGAAAAAATTGTATTTAAAAAAAAAAGCACACACACACACGTACAAAGTGAAAAACGCGACGTACGTACACGCGCGTGCGGTGTAAAACGTACGCGAACTGAAAACGAGCGTCGCGTAAGTACGCTGGAAAACGACGGATGAAAAATGTTACTGGTGGAAATGGACACTTGTTCTGACCACGTGATCTCGACGACGACCAGAATTTATTATTATCGCACCGAGCCCCGTGTAAAAAGCACATGGGCCGTGAAAGATACACGAGAATCGCGCGAAAGCCGAACAACTGACAAATGGACCGGACGGAGAACGGATTTCGGACGATGATAATAATAATCCGTCGTCAAACCGTTACCGGCTATTACGACGCTGGAAACGAAAACGTGTGTTTGTCAATGACAAAAAAAAAAAAATCGATTCGCTCATATTCTTTTTCGCGTTCGCGCCGACGAACAACGATTTAATTTATTGTATGACCTTCCGCTTCATTACGACACGAATCTATAAATATTATAACGTAAACCGTTGCGTTACATCGGTTGTCGTAAGAACCACGTGCGCGTACGTGCGTTAGATGATGGGTAACTTTTATTTCGTCAATCGCGCGCGCAGTACGACGACGGGCGGTATGCCATCGACTCGCGCGTTTCGATATCATGCCGACCGCGGAAAAAAAAAACTCGCACAAGTCTAACCGTGTGGATCGTCATGAACGATAACTGCGCGATTGCGTTAGAAGACGTTTCACCGGCGAAATCGATTAGTTTTTGAACGACCGCGGTAGGACGGCGTTTTCGTTTCGTCCGGATATTTAAATGCGTCGACAATAATCCTTCCCTCCCCGTACACGCGGACCTGGCTACATTAGAAAACGTTCAGCGACTCAAATCCCGATAACCACCGTGGAAAACAGCAAGGGATCTCACCGGAGAAAAATTCAATATAAATTCTAAATGGAAAAGCGACTGGACAATAGAAAATCCAGATGGCCAAAAATTGGTAATTAACCCAACTATCAAACGACCGGGATTTGAGCTCAAAAGAAACACTCGGGTAACACTAAACCGCATCAGCACTGGCCATGGTAGGAGTGGACACATGATGTACAAATGGGGATTGCGTGACACTGAAACACGTGACTGTGGTCATGAATCCCAGACGATTAAACACATCACCGATGAGTGTCCGATTCGTGCATTTAAAGGCACCGTGGAAGATATACACTTGGTGAAGGAAGAAGCTGTGGAATGGATGAAGAACTTGGATTCGGAGCTCTAACATGACCCCTACATTGACCATATGCCGAGAAAGGGATTATCGAATCATTGGGAAACTTTTGTCCTATCTATGTATTTGTGTTTACTATTGTTGCTGGTGCTGCTCACGGACGCCATACGAAATAATAATAATGCGTCGATTCTCATACACCCGGAAGCTATTCGGTTTTCTGAGAGAACGTGCATTTTTATGGAAAAACTATTGGCGTTTCATAGTTGTTTGACCATTGACCGTATTAGAAAATCGTTTCCGAAGGATTTCGGTAGGTCGCGCGAATTAGAACCGTCAGCACGGATATTTTTATTTTCGGTTTGTTTGACCGTACCACGCTAGGCATCTTGCGGCTGAAAACCACCTATCGCCAACGACTTGGTTTCGTCGATTTCCAACTCCCGCGTTCGGCGAACCGTTCGACAGCAATGTCCATTTGTTTTCGCGTGGCTGTCAGGACGCGTAGTATGCGCGTATTATATAAAACTACTTGTTTATTATAGCGCGTAAGACGCGTGCGAGGGCGAATTCGGCCGCCGATATTTCGACAGTTTTCCCGATAGGCTGCTGCTACGCACACGAAAAAAAATCATTTTTTTTTCTATCCATTATTAATCGATAAGTCAACTTTGGTTGGGTCTCAGCATTTTCATCAGATTTTAAACATCAACTCCCGGCCGGATTCCGAATATTCCGAGAACGCGCGTCACGTCACTGGTTGTCGCGCGTTTTGGACGTTGAACTCCGTACAAAATGTAACGCGGTACTCGTTAAAAATTCTTTTTTATCACTTATTAACAATTATTGGTGTATAACTGACGAGCATCGTGTTCGTTTGAATGTAACGCATAAAAAATAAATGGATATAATTAATCGTGGGTGTAACTGATATAGTCTCGTGTTTCGGAATCCCGTAATCCCCATTCGTGTACATCATAACGTTTATTACGTCTACTTCTCCCGTAATCCGTTATGAGGTGGTTTAGTGTTTAACAATAAGATACACGCATTGGTAGATCTCTTCTCCGGGCAACACGTCTTTGACAGTTAAAGATTAGCGGCTGCCACCGCCGGCCGTTATTCTTTTCACCTCGCATCCACCATCAGCAACGCCGATTAATCTTACACACACAAAACAACTGTTTTAAGCGTTATTTGACTCGAGATCCGGGTCCTTAACTCCGTGCTTTGATGTAGAAGAAATTAATAGTGAAAAAATAAATAAATAGTTGTTACCTCCGAATGATTATTACGTTTATCACAAGAACACAAAACTTATTTTAATCGTATTGCCAGAGACCCGCGGCCGGTACCGCGGACGAACGACACGTGCAACACGAAGAGCCAAAATTACGTTAGTCTCGTCGGCTTTATATCGTAGAAATTATTAATCACCGTTATATTTATATCAGAGACGACATGAAACGTCCATTATTACTCGTCGGCGCGTGTCAATAGTCGTCATACCACAGTTTGACATAACGACGACGGCAATGATCACATCTCTTGTGACTGGACAACAGAAAATGTAAACTAATAATAATTACACATAAACGAATACAACAACGATTCGAATGGGATTTTAAAATGACAAGTATATTCCATTGTACAATATAATATTAATATAAGTCATAACTTTAAACGTGGCAAAAACGATCTCTGACTGCGATATCATCATGACAATCGTCAGGGCGAGAGAAAGAGAGAGAGAGAGAGAGAGAGAGAGAGAGAGAGCGAAAGAGAGATTATTTTAAATAATAACAATAAATATTGTACGCATTACTATACGGTATAGTATAACGCCAATGGTTCTAGAAAATTAACATTTATATAAATATAAAAACCGTATATATTTTATACACGGTTCTTGCAATAAACGGAAAAACTGACAAATAATATAGTGAAAATACAATGGTAAATATTCCGCAGTATACGAAGTAGAGGTACACAGTATTATTATTATTATTTAAACGACGTGAAATTCAAAAGCGTCTCTTTTTTCCCTTATAGAGAACACCGCGTTATAGTATTATTATTATTATTATTATTATTATTATTATTATTATTATTATTATTAAATTACACATTTTTTTTTAATATCTCGTTCTGAGAAATGTTCCTCCGGTATTATGTTATTATTATTATTACGTCAATGCGCGGCGGACTGAAAATAAATTTAAAAAAATATTATCATTATTTCAATGCGCAAATCGTAACTTTCGTTTGTTTAAAAGAAATTCTATAATATTTTATAATATATTTCGCGCGTATCGACGAGAGTGATTCTATCGGATTTTTCGTAGTGGATATTGTACAGTGAAAACGGAAGTGTATTTTTACCCGAACTCATAGGGCATGTATTATTTTAATATCGCGATTCCCCGGAATAACGCGAAAACGCGCTTATTTCGCACATTATTATACATTAGTACACATAGGTCGCAAATAGGTGCATTAAACAGAGTTCGGATGTCTTCTATTACAAAAAATGCGTATAAGCGTCGTCGTACGAACACTATTTGGCTAGAAATCGAATTTGATATTCGGTGTTATCGTGTCCGTGGATCGTACGGCGTGGACACACCGTTGGCGAGAATGTAGGTCAGGCCATGACCCCTAACTTTAACGTTGACTTAATAGAATTTAAAATTAAAAACTCAATTTCCCCCATTTAAAATGCCCACGACGCCGTGTTCAAATAAATTTATATACGCGTAATACTATACGTGGGTTATAAATGCTCGCGTTAAATTTAAAAATAAAAAGTAAATTGCCGTTGTAGAATCGTAATTGGATTTGTGTTTTTTTTTCCCCCATCATATTTACCACTTGGCCTGTCCCAGTGAAATCGCCTGGTTTCGCTTACGGCGTAATTCCACACGCGATCCGAAACAATTCCTTCATCCGGTGTTCGTTCGAATAAAATCGTATACGTCTGGTGGCCGATGACTCGATTCGTTTAAAAAATTGCTCTTAGCTCGTAGATACTCTGCTCAAACGTCTTGAAACGTGATCCCTAGACACTGCGGCGGCAATTGTAAAAACTAAACGGCACGGTTGTTTGTATCTTTAGAATTCATTTCGAAATTGTACCGATTTCAAGAATAATTTCGTGTTTTTTAATTGTTATACGGATTCGTAAAATACGAAAACGGGAACAGTCCGCGCACGGTAGAAGTAACGAAATGGAAAGGGGGTGAAACATCAAAACGGTAATTGCAGGGCTCGGTGCAACGACAAGGCAAGTCCACTTTTAGAATTTTCTCAGGGAGACAATAAACTGAACAAAAATTTTAAAAATATCAATTTTCATTTTAAAATTCTATAAAAAAAACTTCTTTAGACATACGTATACACATGTTTCCATTAAGTTTTTTGTGTTTTATATAATTCTATATGCATCATCGAAAAGTATGCCGAAGTTAGAAACACATGGACTTGCTTTGTTTTTTGCCCATAATATGTTTATTAGTTTCCAAATGCTTACTTATTTTCGAAGATTTACTACATAATAATATTACTTATTTATTTGAACATTAATGTAAAACAATTGTTTAAGTATAGTTTTGTTACACAATAACAATAATATTTAATACTTTACTATAAAATAGATGATTGTACTTAAACGAAACGTTTTTATATTTAACAGTGAAATGAATAAAAAGTTATCCGTTTACCTAACCTATTAACGATTTTAATTTAGTAACAAATAATATACATCAATAATTAATTTTTATTCTTTTTAAAACATTCCCCTTATAATATGTATTTCACGAAACCTAAAAACTTCATACCTAACACTGTACATTTTTTAACACATAGGTACTTCATAAAAAAATGTATCTTAAAATATCATAGAAATTATTATTAAGGCATTAGTGTTACATTTAAATATCAAAGAAAAAACGGTAGATACATTAGTACAAATAATACGTTTTATGTTTTACCGCTCTCTGATGACTAGTAAAATAATTAATAACAATATTTAAATATCACAAACAGTCAATAAAATATGCGTATAAAAAACGTGTTTTTATATCGTAGTCCGTTGTGTTTTATTACGGCCTGTACTCGTATGGATATGCCAAATATGTTCTAATTTTTTTTCCTTTTCAGCAGGTTTTTCGCGCGTTCTATTTTATATTTTTTCGTGATTTTAATACTTTCAATCCTCGCTTGTAATATGAATTTTTTAATTTGCAATTATACTCGGGGCGCAAAGGTATTAGTGAATTCGGATATTTGGAATCGAGCGCTTTCAAATTGAATCGGACTTATTACAATAATCACCCGAAATGTTATTCAGGTATTGAGTGTTTTTTTTCCTCAGACCATTCTCAAGCGTATTATTTTTTTTATTAAAATTATTACACCGTCTTACGGTATTATTCTTGTGAGAAAAAAAATATTTTTTTTGTATATCAAATTCCTGAGTTTTGTAAAAAAAAAAATCAACGCGTTTACAACACGATTTTATAAATATTAAACAAATAATTTTATTTTTTGTAATATCATTTTAAATAAATCCGGTCGCCACAATCATTTTCTCTCAAAAAAATATCTGTAAATAGTGATGTTTTTGAATCCGAAAAGATATTGAACTTTCGATCCGGAAAAATTATAATTTCAACACTGCGCACGACTATAAGGCGATTATAAATGTATTCTTATAATAATAATAATTAACGTGACTAACACGTTGACACGTATTATTCAGTATGACGTAATATTTATTTTCTAATTCACGCGTTGCTTAAAATACCTTGAAATATGCGCGCAGTAATTAATAGACGATAAAACATAATTCGGTTGAAAATAGAAATAAAAAAATTTTCGTTCACTCGCCGACAAAAAACCGCACGCGATTTCGTGTCGTTTGATTTCGCGTTTATAATATTGCGAATTTCGACAAAGCCCGGAAGAATTTGTAATCGCGAAATTCGTAAACGATATTAAATTTTCGTACGCGTCACGGCGATTTAAATACGATATCCTATTAACGGGCATTTAAATTTCATACGGAGTTCAGGTGTCGAGTCTATCACGCGCGTTTTAAAGACCGTCGGGGTCAAACGTCTCGCGGCTTTTGCGCAATCAATCAATTATTGAATTTTCTTCTAGACCGTTTTAAAATCGCCGCCGTTCGGATTGCAAAAAAAAAAAACGACATTTGTGCTACCTACGACCTGAAGGATTTTCGAATTAAAAAACTATTTATACGTACCGGAATATTGGGGGAGGGGGGAGAAATCGAATTGAAGCAATTTTCACGTACGTTTAATTTGCGTTTTCACGAGACATGAGAGCGTTTGCCAAAATCGAACGATCAACATTCGCCTGGGAACATAATTTCGGACGGGGGGGGGGGGGAGAAAAGAATAAAAAACCTCGAATATTTGATTACGTGTCGAAACGAAATTTTTATTTCAATAACGGACGAATCGCGAAAATGAAAGAAGAGAGAAGAACTCGTGTTCGATAATATTAGCCGTTATTACCGTGTTCCGTTCCGCGGGTGCTGCTCTCGAGGCCCCGGCGCAGTGTGCTTGACAACGCTGTCGACGCTTACCGACCGTCAGTGATCGAGAAGTCGTATAATATCCATTTCACGTTATGTTAAATAGAGAGTGATTCTCCGCGGTCGCGGGCTTCTTTTTTCTATTCGAATTTCACGCATTTCATTTATATATTTATGCGAACACAATCGCGCTTTGTCCGCCGGCCGCATTATTTCCCGCTATACCAGTGCGGCGATATCGCGCGAAACGTATAAAAAAATATAAACGGGTCGTATAATATAACGTATCGCCCCCGCGTTTCGTGTTCAAACGGAGAAGCGCGTTTAATTTATAATTTATGTACGAGATTGTGAGTGTGAGATAAATCTTAATAATATTGTTTGATGTCTGTTGTTGCGTAACGAGACGACGACGACGACGACGATCAAAAAAAAAAACCCCCCCCCAGACGATTCGAATAAGCCGATTTAGACGCGTCAACGTACTAATTAAAATTATTATTATAATTCGTTTTTTACCGATGGTTTATATTTTATTTTTTTGTGCGCGCGCGCGTGTTAGACTTGTTTTCAGTAGAATTCGAATTAAATACAATTCGTCTTTGAGTGGAAAATACACTTTTCTTTCTTTTTTTCTTCTTCTTCTTCTTCTTCTTCTTATGTACAAAATCAAAGTTTTGCGCGAGACGAAGAATAAACGCCCGCGAGGGAAATACACGTTGTTTGACATTTATGAATTATAGGATTTTCTCATTAGTGTGCGGAGAGATGACGATATTTTAATCGTCTTTTTGGATTAAGAACTTTCGTGACGGGCACAGTCGCGTGTGTTAACGGTAGTTTAACAACACAATGATTGTATAATTTTTTTTTTCTTTTTCCAAATAAATCTCGAGTATTTATTTATTTATTTTTTTTTTTTAGTAAATTACGACCAGTAGTACGGTACCCTGCCGTAGATGGCTTGCCCACGAATGACAATTACACTCTAACTGGCCTTCGCCATTTCTTTAACCGAGGTATTGACTGTTCAGAAACGCGTTCGTTTCGTTGCCTCGTCTTTACCTTCGTCCGATTCGGGACGAATCGTCCTCCTTCTGTCCGAGTATCCAGCGAATCGTCGTCAATGACGATCAATGCAAATCACTGAGGCATTAGCCACAACTCGTTGCGTTTAGCCGTAATCTTCCGGGAGTTGATTTTCTTCCGGACCGCATAGTATAGCTTCTAAATTCCCCCACTATTATCGGAAGAGATGCTAGATGACCGTGGATGCTCTTTCGTCTGTCCATTTCGGACACAAGAATACGGTGCGAACATTCTAAAAATTTTAGACACATTTGCACCGTTGTGTCGCGTTTATAGCATCTCCATTAATTTATAAAAAAAACCAACGGATTAAGGTGTGTAAACCTTACGCGCCGTATTAATTAACGTGCGTAAGAAATTGTGGAAATTTTTAATAAAACAACTCTCTCAATCGTGTACGATTCGAGCGAAATATTAATTTTTAGAATTAATAACAATTTAAAATAATTGCGATAATAAGAGCGATGGGAGTATAAGCGTGTTGTAAAAAATACATTACGTTTAAACGTTGTTCACTTACTCGTACGTAATTATATTGATTAGGTACAGTCGTAACGAAAAAAATTAAAATAAACCGACATTTTTCATTACCGTTAACATCGCACTGGCTCAAATTTACAATATTAGAGCTCCGCTATACCAATGCCTACGCGATCTAATTTTATTTTAATGAAAGTATTACGTTCGAAATTATTATTTTCACACAAGTAATTGTTTTTTTTTTTTTTTTTACTTACTTAAATAATTTTATTTTACGCGCAGTTTTCATTAAATTACGAACGTTTCTATTTTTTTTTTTTTTTTTTTTTTTTTAAAGAAGAAGCATTAAAAACGCCATCACGCTTGATGACGAAAACGAATTAAATTCGAATTAAATCTCGGTTCGCGTGTTGTAAACATACACACAAAAAGAAAACTGTTTGTTTCCGTACGTTTTAATTACGGAAACGAACGGAAGGAATGCGTTAGGAGTTTCATAATTTACAACGTATTTCCGCGCGAACACTGTTTAATATTATTCTCTTTCAATTACTACATAATATTATGTTGTAATATTAATGTGTGTGCGCTACTACGCCGATTCGGATTTAAAACGAGTAAATCTCCGGTTTATCGTAATATAAATACAGTATAGTAAACGGTGGTCTCATCCGTATTCGCGAGCGGGGGACATTTGTTTCGATTTAAAATCCCGTTCCAATAATATCGCATTTCGCGAAAATATCGAATAAAATCCGAGCGGCGTATTACCGGTCCGCTGTTTGCTTTTAAAGCCTTACGCGTCTTTTAATTTACTCATTACTAAGGCTCGGATTTCAATGCATTTGTACATTTTTTTTTTTGGGAATGTATTACACGATGATTTCCAAGCTACAAATGTGTTTCAAGTACCTACTTCGTGTTGTAATTACAAGATTTTTTTTTTTGGCGTTTTTGACGTTTGTAATGCATTCTTTAATTTTTTTTTAAGACATTTTTGACGTATTTCACGTATTATGACTAAAAGAAAAAAAAATTACTTCATTGAAATATAAACATAGTATTACGTAATATAAATCATTTTCATTTTGAACTATATACAACATGTAGAGAGGTCGTTCTCAGTGTATAACAAACTCGTTGACATAAAACCGTCCATCATTTATATTTTAATATATTACAGAAGCTTTTATTGTACAGTGTAATACAAATGCGATTTTTCAAATTAAATTTTTTACACATTCGTTTATATTTTACTCATAATTTAAAATACATTTGTGTAATTTCACACGTTAAACAAACATATTTTTCATTTCTGAATTTTTAATATTTATTTATTTCATTAATACAAAAATAAAATGATATAAATTTTGTTTGAATAAATTTGTTGAAAGGGCATATTTTGGTGTTTTTAGGACATTTAAATCCGAGCCCTGCTCATTACGTACATGTTGTTGATTTCCCCGAGTGTTTGCAGAATTTGAATTAGATATAGGTTTTGTTTTTTTTTTTAAATATCGTTTTGTTGTGTTTACCGTATTGGATTTTGTAGTCCGTGAAGTTTTTTTTTATTTTCTTTAAAAATACGAAAGATATCCCCAAACTCATATTATAAGACTTACGAACGCAACGAGTTCAAGTAGACGTACGAACGCGAATTCTTCGGGTCTAAAGCTGAAACCCAGTGATTCACGTGCGATTGTGAATGTGGGGGACGGGGGAGACGATGCAGGAAATCAGAACATAGGCAGTCCAGGAGCGTTTTGTAAACGCTCAGCGTGTCTTCCTCTTTTTAACTAAGTATTTTTTTCGTCCGTTTTGATATTTCAATATTTCTGAGACGGTCACGTGGGATATCTCTAAATATTGAAAAAAAAAAAAAAAAAAGTCAAAACGAGAATAATTTTTTTTTTTTTTTTTTTTTTTGCTAAAGTTCAAGACTCGGAATCGCGTAAGCGCGTTCTGCCCGACCTTCGAAATTCTACAAATCCGTACAATTTTTTTTTCATCATCATTATTATTATTATTATACCGTTTTCCAACCGATAACGCCGCGTCTGTGGTCGTCGATCGGACCGCCGCCGAGTGCCGAGTGCGGACCGCACGAAACGCGCGCA
Source organism: Chaetogeoica ovagalla (assembly GCA_032441825.1). Taxonomy (NCBI): domain Eukaryota; kingdom Metazoa; phylum Arthropoda; class Insecta; order Hemiptera; family Aphididae; genus Chaetogeoica; species Chaetogeoica ovagalla. Next base: position 9,868,927 of record CM063737.1, read on the forward strand.
ATCGTCTCCGATAAATCACTACGCGCATACGAGTCCGCCGAAGGGCTGCGGCGGGGAACGCGAGGGGAGGGTTTTCCATCAAACGCGCTTATGCTGGGGACGACGCGCGCGTACGGGCAAGTCGATCGGCGTGTGCGGCCGCCGTGCGGTCGGCGGTCGGCAGTCCCCCCCGTCCCGTATTTGTGCGTTCGAACAGCACCACAGTCGGGTCGCGTTCCGTTCCGGGCGGTTTTCGCGGCCATAAATCACTCGGCGGCCCGCGCCGCCGCCGATTGCTGTCGGCGCCTTCGGCGGCCCCAGGTCCGCTTGTTTCGCTTCGAACAACGCGGTGGCGTGAGCGTTCTTCAATAGCCACATAAATGTTTGTGCCGCGAGAATTGAAAACGGACGGCAGTTTTCTCGATTACTGTTCTGTTTCCCTCCACCCCCGTGTCCACCGCGTTTCGTTTTAGTACGCTAGACGAACTAGCGAACATCGGGCGATTCGTTATTTATTTATTTATTTATTTTTTTTTTTTGCGAAAAACGCGGTTTATTCGACAGCGGTCGTTTGGAAACGTCCCGTAATCGTATCCGAGTCGCCTTCCGCGCCGCTCGGTGCGAATTGTGTTTAACTCGTGGTCGCGTCGTCTTCAATCGAGAGAATCCGTCTTCGTTGCCCTCGCGACAGACGGAATCACGCGTTGAACACTGTCGGGAGTTGTTCGACTCATCATCTAAAGGCCTCGCCTTGTCGTGATAGCCATGAGTCTCTGTCATTTGCCATGTTTTTCAATTTCGAACATGTTTTGACCTCCGTGAGATGTTCGAGGTCTTGGAAATACGATGTTCTCGGGCGTCCTCTAGATCTTTTCCCCGAGATCTTTCCTTCGAAGATTATATTTTTCATAAATGTCCGAATAGGTGCCCTATTAATTTCGTTTTCCTTTTTAATACGTGTTTTATTATATTCCTTTTTTCGCTTACGTCTTTTAACACTTGCTCATTTGTATTCCTTTCAACCCATGATGTTTTGTTCATTTTTCTCCAAATCCACAATTCCATTGCTTCTAATCGGTCCTATTCATTTTTCCCGATAGTCCGAGTTTCACATCCATATAGTAACACACTCCACACAAATGTTTTAATGAATTTTTCCTTCGTTTCGGCGTTAAGGTGTTTGCTACAGTTAATAGACTGTTCTTCTTTCTTTATGAATGTTTGTTTGGCTAAAGTTATTCTTTTTTTTTTTATGTCAATAGTGAATGTATTATTATATGTTATTATACTTCCCAGATAGGAGAACCGTTCGACCGTCTTTCCCGAATTGTCGTTCACACTAATTATTTATTCGGTCGCGTCATATGCGTAGAAGATTGGCCGTAATGACTCTTCACGGCGCTCATTCTCTCGCTCATCGGAAAGTAAAATGAATATTACATAGGAATATAACACCGCTCTATTATCGATTTTATAGTCTCTGCCACGGACATCCGATATTATACGTCTGTGTATATAACCTAGGTCGTTTTTTTTTTTTTTTTTTTTTTTTGAAGTATAAAACCGCCGTGAAGCGAGCGTCTTTTTATTATTATTATTATTATTATTATTATTACTATTATTATTATTATTATTATTATTATTATTATTATTATTATTATTATTATTGTTTACTCGTTTAATAGGTCTTTATTTTTTATCGTTGAAAACCTATTCCTCGAAATTATATTACGCGAAGAACGTTTTTTTTTTTTCTTTTACGTCTATAGTTAATTTGGAAATTTTCCAATTCTAAACTCTTCACTCGCTCGAAACGCACGCGTGGAAAAGTAATATTCAACCTCTCTGTTGTTATTCTCTTAGGCGAATTTACCGCGTTTTAACGCACAAACAAATAGTTATAATTACGTAGTTTTGAACAGAATGTAAAATATACCGGAACAATAGTTTTCAGTACAGTATTGAAATTCGATAATTTCCAACGCGACATCCAGTGTGCAACGTGTACATTTCGTGAAAGAAAACACTTTCGTACTCGTCCATTCGCCCTCCGTCGCGCGAAAAACATCGAATCGTTTCCGAAAACATATCTCCCGTGATTCCGTGACGTTTTCCCGTCCAACCGGAGATTGTGAAAAATGTTAAATTTCAAAATTTAACAACACACGAATTTCTTCGCGTTGCTTTTTTCTTTTACGTAATACGTGTGGTTCCGAGTCGAACGCGTGCAAATTAAAAACCAAACCGAGCGTACCTGACTACTACTACTACTACTACTACTACTACTACTGCTCGTCATAGCGCGCGAAAACGTTGTGAAGAGATTGCGGTGGACGAAAAAGAAGAAAAATAATAATAATAATAATAATAAAAAAAACAACCCGCGCAAAAATTGACGATGGCGCATTTCATACGCTCCGAGTAATATTAATTTCACATCGGAAACAAGCGTCTCGGGTACACGTTTAATGATTTCTCGGACTTTTAATTAAACGAACGGTCGGGAAGGGGGGCGGTGTGTTAAAAAACAAAACACAAATAAAAATATGGAGGAAACGGTGACTTCTTTTTCGGGTTTTTGCGAGTTTCAAATTATGCGAAATTCGGCGAATCGCGCGCAGTTTATAAGACAACGCGTTATAGTTATCGTATACGCGGAGTGGAAAAAAAAAAAAGGAAATAATAGTCGTACAATATTTAATAAATACGCAGGAGGGAGACATCAAAGAAATTTATAATATTGTACACCGCGATTTTTCGTAAATTTCTACGGGACTGAATCCGCGTGTCCGCGCGCTAATTTTTATCAATTTTGTTTAACCGTAACGTTATCGTTCGTATCGTCGTTGAATTTATTTCGTTTTATTGTAAAAAAAAAAAAAAATGAACACTCTACGTGTTTGTCGAAACGATTGAAAATAGAAATTTATTTTTATTTTTTTTTTTTCGAAATATTCGCGAAATATCGCTGTTTCGGATTTCGCGACAGAAAAATCGCGAACGAATCAGACGATTTTTTTTTTTTTTTTTTTTTTAATCGTTAAATCAAACGAAATTTATGAAATACGAAATCGATTCCGGAGAGCGCGATGGGTTATTAAATACAAACAAATTTTATTCGAACGGTACAACGGGGCGAAACGTTTGTGCGTTTCATCTCAAACGTTGATATACACAGCTGTTGCGCTGCGAGCATTAAATAAATATTCAATCCATGATACGAATCATTCCGCCGCACTCCGGCACGCGGGCCGATATCCCAAAGACGATCAGACGGATTCCCGTTCAATTTTAATGGTCACCGGTGAAGGGCGCGCGACGTCGTCCGACGTAGGCGTCGTCTCGGGGGGGGGTTTAAACGAATGTTGCCGGTTCTCGGCCGCGTTTGCCCGGCTACGCGCTTGTGCCGCCGATAAACGCATTCATACGACACTCGGATAGCAGGGGACTAAGTCACTTTAAACCGTCGATTTCTATACGACACAATAATATTAATCCGTAACTCGATGGTGGGACGACAAAGTATATTAAATACGTTATGTATAAAAAATAAATATCTCGTGACAATATTATAACAAACGGCGTGCACGTCGTCGCAGTGATACGTTCTTTTATTTTTTTTTTTTATTATTTTATTTCGCGAATTTGTGTGACAGCGAAAAAAGTCGAACGTACGTTTTAGTGAACGCCTCTGGACGAAATTAATTCGAATCGCTTGGAAACACTTACGGTTATCGAAAATTATGCCGTTCGGATTTCACTTGTACAGCAATGCTGCAGACAGTGCGGGCCTGTTGAAATTTCTATAACAATAATCTTGAGGAAACTCGTAAAACGAACAATTTATAGGAATACTGATGGCACTGGATGGTAGACCCTTACACATACCAATTTTTTTTGTTAAGAGTTTCTCATATTTTTTCCCGTTAATTTTCTTGCAAGGCATTTGTTTATTAAATACAATATAATCATTACTACCGATAATTACATTTGTATAGTTAAATGCTTTTATTTTGTTTGTGTTTTTTGCAAGTGTCAATCGTCACTCGTCAATTTAAAAATGTTTAAATAGAAAACATACGAAACCGTTAAGTGTTGGACATGCCGGTAAAGGTAATTACATATTGTATATTTTAATGGTTAATAATATTATATTGTTTATAATTTATATTTCGGTTTTCGAATAAAACCGATGTATTTTTAAAAAATTGCAGGTATCCTTCTTGTATTTGCGGTATTCAAAATTCAGATTGAACACGGCCTATTGTACTATGCAATAGTTAACAAAATGCTAATCAATAATCAGTGACAAAACGAATAATTTGATCGTTGCGTATATATATATTACGAATTGAACCGATGTCTTTTACAAAAGAGCTTTTTTTTTTTATTATTTTGACAATAAGAAAAAAGAACATTACAATGACGAAATCACAACACGTCTACAGATAAATATGAACGACGGCTTTAAATGATTGAAATAGGACAATTGAATTATCACACGGGATTGCATTTTCTAAGACTAGTGAACATTTTATCTCGGAAATACCTCCTGATGAGTTTTGCCATCAAGTGCTTGTAATCCTCGTTCGTCCTCTTCCGAGACCCTTTAAATGACATTATGTTGGCGAATCCGATGGCGCCGGCCTTGCAACAGCTTCCCAGGCATCGGCATGTGTCCACGAAACAATGTGCGGACGGTAAGATGTTGAACGGCGGCGGCAGTTCGGTGTGTACGGAAAACGACAAGAAGACTTGTGTCCTGCCAAAAACCCATTCGATGTACGAGTTTCCGGTGACCTTTTGAAACGTGTTGGTCATAGTGGCTACGAGCATGTTGAGCATAACGATGACGGACAGCGTCTCGAACACCGAGTACAACATTGTGCCCACGGCCTGCGTGAAATAATGATTGTTGGCCACGATCATGATGTCGTTGTCGTCGCCGTCACCACCGACCGGCGACGTTTCGATAACCACCGACCCGGCGGTCGATGATGTCATGCAAAACATGCCCCAGAACAGCGTCTTCAGGGTGGAGTAAACGTTTACAAACGAATCGTCCTGCGCGATTTCGTAGCCGGTCATCGGGTCGGTGCTTGTCATACCGTCATAGTACTGGTAAAATCTGCACAGGCCAGCGGTAAACGCCAAGATGACGATGCCGAACAGTATGGTGAACCGGGCGAAATCCGTGGTCATTTTGCCAAGAGACACTTGCAGAGGGCCCAGCGCGTAGCTGAGCTGGCACAGAAACAATAGTCTCAAGTACGACATCACCGTGGCCACGGCCAGCAATCCTTCGGCGACCAACGTCGGGTCCGACGACTGCCAATATTTTCGTTCCGTCGGTCGTCTGCTGTTACCGTCGTCTGTCTGCGCGTTCATGTACGCAAGCCACCAGCAGACGAATGTCGCGGACAATACGATCAGTTTCACGCAATCATAAACGTTCCACAACATGGTAAAATACCGTTTGGGGCCCTGCACCAAAGCGAGTTTCACCGCACGCATTACGAACGCCGTTACGTATAGGAATATGACACTTTTCGAAACCCAATCCTGTTGTAAATCGCCCGCCGCCGTCCTCGTCTTGTCCAGATTGTTCTCGTACGTCAGTACTACCAAAAATATGGCATATGACGCCAAGTAGTTGAGCATCCGGTTCACGGGCAACGTGTAATATTGGCCGGTATTGGTGTAGGGCAGAAATAGATACAAAATCACTATCCACGGTAACAGGAATATCCGCGGGAACACTAGACTGCTCTTGTACACCGAACCGTAACGTTTCCAATCGTACCAGTTGCCGGTCCACGTCGCCTCTAACGTTTGTTGTACGTACGCGTGCGCTACGAACTCTTTTTGCTTGAGGTCCATGGCCATCACCAGTCTGTGATACGGAAACGAACCGAAAAATTTGCATCCTTCTTTTCTGGTCAGTAACTGTTCCACCTCGACGGACGACCGGCACAGGCTGACCAAGTGGACGGGAAACATTCGGGTCTGCATGTCCAACGCCTCGTAATCCGACTTGAATATACGGTCCACGTTGCCGTGCTCTCGTAATACCTTGCTCAGCTGGAAAGCCGTCTGGATCGGGTCTTCCGATGTCAGTGATATGTACGCTTGGTTCGAGAGCGCTCGAAACACCGACAGTTTTAATTCGGACGCTCCAAGACCGTTGTTCAGTTGAGCTAGTGACTTGCACACCTAAACGCGGAGAAAAAAAATTTTTTTTGAAACGCGATACACTCAAAGAAAACCGATCAAACCTACCTCTTTGCATAAGCACTGTGGCTTATGAGGCATCTGTATTGTATGGCCTCGATTCAGTAACAAACTAATGATTTTGAAATGGCCACACTGGGCTGCCAACATGAGCGGCGTGAGATATTGCGGAAATTCGGTGGAATTCTCGTATCCCGAATAGACACTTTCGGGATATTTCGATTGGATTATGTCCAACAGTTTGATTACGATTGGATAATAATTTCCACGAATAGCGTGCATTAAAGAGTCTCCAATTTCGATACCGGGCCGAGATAATAGAAGGTCCACCATTTGTTCGCAATTAGCCTCGATGGCCAGATTCAAGCATGTCAAACCTTGATAGTTTTTACAATTGAAATCGAAGTTGCTATTGTCTTCCAATAGGTTTTTGACCGACGATAATTTACACATTTTTACCATGTGCAAAAACTTTCTTTGTAATTCCGTGTCCGAGTCATAAAACGACCTTTCTTCACTGGTGGATAGCGCTGAAGAGTCGTAAAACGTATCAGTGGTATCAGACATTGTGCAATGCATATTTCGCCCTCCGACTTTGTCAATGCCAAATCATCCATTAAATTATATATTTATTAATATTCAACTAATAATCTAAGGTAGATTGATTGTAAACAGTTCATTTTGTTGCTATAGTAAAATTAAATATATATTATGAAATATAAAAAAAATATAAAAGAAAATAGAAATATTACCTAATGTTTTGACAGTTAACTTGTTGTATTTTACAACAACGACGATTCTAGAATATTCTAGAATGAACTTTAGACCACCGATAATGCGCGCAATACTATCGTGCACGTCGCACTCATACTAAACACTATATAATATATGGGTTTCACCTAGCCAAATAGTACAGATGATATAACCTTTTAAAACGGGTAGTGTGATCCAAAAAGCGTGTCTAGGGTTTTGGACAATTAATCAATATATTTATCATATGAATGACATTATTTATAATTGTGTAATTATTCTTTATTTAACACTTTAATACATTATAAATTTGGAGGTCAATTCAATTTCGGTATTAAATTATTTTGAAAATTCGAAATATATGTTTATTACTAGTCAATTTACAATGAATATTTTAATACTACGCATCTCTATGGATGATAAAGATAATGCACAACATTATATTTAAAAAATTTAGAGTATAGGACATTCCTGCTCATCACGTCAGTCAAACCGGAGCTGTTTTCATCCGTTACGTGACGACCGTTCACAACACCGGTTCGGGTTGGGTAATGCAGTTTAAATTGAAACGTAATTATCAAATCATTTATTGAATATATTATGCTTCCGCGTATTTGTAACGTGTTTATAACTAAAAAAATATACATCATAAGTCATGATTGAAACGTTTTCTTTTATTTATTTTCTTCATTAACATCATTTCTTTTCAGTTAGTTTTAGTATATGTCTGCTTTAAACGTGAAACCACATGTATATAGTTGTTGTCAACAATATTAGTTCAATATACTGGCAATACTATACTAAAAAGTATCAAAGGGAAAAAACTTCCTTAAATCCTGTTATTTAGATAGTTCTAATAGGATACACTCTCGAAGAACATTCAAATTAAACTCCCATTTTGTTTGAGTTTTTATTGTATTTTTTATATAACACGTTACCCAGATAAAACCCAGCTATAGTTGGTTAAAAATATATTTAATAAAGCTCTATGATAACTTTTCAAAAACTGACAGAGGATTCAAATACTATTGGGATAATAAACGTGTTAAGAATACTTTTAAGGACACATTAAGTTTAATTGGGAAGCTTCCTGAAATGCATTTAATGATTCCGGCTGGGATCCTACTATAAAGTATTCCCTGGAAGCTTCCTATCGTTATTAGCTAAGTTATGTACAAGAGTCGGATTCTATAGAATTTGCTAATTATTATTGAGTACAGATAAAATCTGCAGAATTTGTTATAAATTTGTTTAATACATCAAGGAATTGAAAATTATAATTTTATAATTTTACATATTTAAAGAGTTTTAAATTTTTAGTGCTATATGTTTCCAGTCTTAGTACTTTTTTTGTGTTGCTTATAACACCGCCTTAAATTTAAATTATTTTATATTTTTCTTGAATTTCGTATAACTCGTCCAGTTCATCTGCGCCCTCGAGTGACGTTACACGTCTGGCCAGATCAGGTGTTCACAAACATTATCATTTATCAGTGTAACCAGTATCATATCATATCAAACAACAATCAACATTATAGATAGATTATAATATTATTTTATATGTTACCAATATTTTCTTAATTAATGACTTTTAGTGTTTACTCATAATTACAGTTTTTATTCAAAATTAAAATTAATTTTATAATACATACTCTTATATACATTTATTTACACTTACGCACAAAAACACTGAATATTAAGTACGGACATCGAAATATGGAAGTAAGTAAACTTTTAAAAGTAACAACATTAACATTAAAAACAAATTTTACCTTTACATTTAAGTTGTTCATTTTCGAAGTACATGAAAACATCAATAATTTCTCTCACCTGGCTATGTATTTTTTTTATTTTTTAAAATACACTTTATATTCTGCATTTTAAAGTCGAATGGAAATTCGAGGTGCTAATATTTGTATATATTTTATGAATATTTGCATATAGTATTTGTGAACAATGTAGGATATATACCTACAAACAGGGCCGTCCCGAGGTTTTTCGGGACCTGGGGCAAATTAATTTGGTGGCCCTTCGACCATCATAATAATTATTTAAAGAAATCACGTAAAATTAATATAATATCGGCTATTAATTTGGTCTAATAATATCGTCTGCACATCGCCTACCGTAGCAAAACGAGCCTCGTTATCGCAATATAATATAGATTACAGGAGTATTACATATATGTGACTGACGCAACGAAAATAATATTTGTTATCGGGACATTTTAGTCTTTTGTCGGGTCTTTTGGGGGCCCCCTAAAAATATTCCTAAATTGGGGCCTGGGGCAAAATGGTCCCGTTGCCCCCCCCCTCCTCTGAACGGCCCTGCCTACAAAATATAAATTACTATTTACGAATTCTATATTATTAGGTTAAATTGTATTTTGCTGGGAGTATTCCATAGATAACCTCAAATGAAAAAGTATGTTGGCACAGACCTGTGCTTCCACAATTATAATAATTAATAACCCCTACAAATTTAAAAATGTAACGGTCGCCAAAAGCGCAGATGAACTGGACGAGTAATAATCTTATTAAGAAGGTAAGAATAATTATACACAAATTGCATTAGATATTTTATATTTTTTAATTTATATTTAAATATTAAATTATCGCTATATTTTGACAGTGCACGCGAAACTTTACTAAAATTAAAAAGAACTCCTGTGCTATTTTTACAGTTTTTAGAGCATATTGTAAGATTTTTCATTCGTATTATAATAATAGCACATATTTCAGTACGTTTTACTGCTATAAAATATCCTGGTGATGTGTGTATCGATACGCGCGAAATTTCTTAAATTTTTTATTACTCTCTTATATTGAAATAAATGTTCCAGTAAAATCATTAATATAAAAAAAAAATTAAATAATTATTCCTGTTATATTATATATATATATATATATATATATTAAATGGCAGTAAATTTAATAATTAAATGACATAAAATTACACAAGAAATACGAATAACATTCGATGAAAGCATATATTATTATCAATATTTTCGTGACAAATAAAAATAATAATTTTATATTCATTCATTCGGTATTGTTACAAGGTATGTATATCACAACAACAATAACAACAGCGTGTCAAAAACGAAAATTCTATCGCATCGCATTTTGCAACTTTTTCCTCACACGTGGCGTTCGAACGATTAAAACCGATACTCCCGTACGCGGCCATCATCGACGCCGCAACTGTAGCGGTTGAATAATAAAATTTCAAAATCGAGTTTTTATTTTTTTTTTTGCTTTTATTTCATTTTTTTTGATTTATTCGTTTTTGAAATTTTCCCTAAAGACCGAATCAACAGTACAGTGTGGGGTGTAATATAAATTACGACGGAGTACACATTGATGAAAAAATAATAATAATAATAATAATAATAATAATCGACGAACTACACTTCTCGTCGTGTACGTGTGTACATACACAGTGCATCGTAACGATATATCGAATATATTAATAATTACTTTAATTTGAAAAAATAAATACCTACTGCGAAAGAAATTTCAAACGATTTCAATTGGAGAGTGACAAAGACGGCGAAGAAAAAAACACTGTATTTTAAAGCAAAATCAAAAAGATATTATCAAGTAAATATAGGCAAAACTGTGTTATGCAGATATATAATAGACGAACGGAGTGAAAAAGCGAAGTAAATTACCGTATTTCTTTGATTTATAGGGGAATTGTTCGAGTTCATTTAATGAAATAAAAGAAAAATGTTATGTTTTGTAAAAAAAAAAAAACAATAATAATTACGAAAATATAAATATCGAATTAATGAAAATTCGGTAGGCAAATCTTGTTTTTCTTTTTTTGTAATTTCACTGGAAAATAGTATTTTTATCAACTGCGTTGAAATTTAATTTTTTTTTTTTTTGATTATTATATATTCTACGACAACGCTGTATTATAAAATTGATACGATATATCAATTTTATCCGCGAATGCTTCTTTTTATATTATTATTATTATTATTATTATTATTATTATTATTATTATTATCATTATTATTATTATTATTATTATTATTATTATTATTATTATTATAAAAGGAGTGCTCGGGGAATCTCTTCATTCCTCACGCGGCGTACTCATTTTAGGGGCTATATACACGCGTATATTGCGCTTTTATGTATACATATAAATTATTATAATACAGTGTTACATTTTTTTTTTTATATATATAAAAGGAGAACCGAGAAAGCTGTATCATACGTATATTTTTTGAACGGTCGGAATGGATGCGCAGAAATCGATAGGTGCACGCGAATTGTACCCAGTTGACGAGGAAGAAAAAATCCTACTGTCAGATTATTATTACGCACACCCCGATAAATACGAAAATGTATATTATATGAAATACGCGCGTTTTCGACGAGAACTAATATAATATTTTTTGCATTTATACGACAAAAAATCGTTTAGAGAACTCGCATTTTCGGTTATCGGCGGGATCGATATATGTGTAAAAGTCAATTTTTAATATCCACGCGCGCGATTGATCTATATGACAGTCTGCTCATCGATCTATGAATAACCATGATTTTCACCTGACAAGTTTTCTGAACAAAAGCGTGTTTACGGATCCGGCCAGACTCTGGCAATAGACAAACCTGCTAAATCAGTTCCCTGCACCGAATTGAAAATAGTTTTAATATATCAGTTGTGATTTTGCCTTAGAGTCCGCTTAAAAACAGCACTCCACGCAACATTTACAAAATGCTTTTCGCGAGTATTGCTCATAGACGAGTGACGTATGTATATTGGATGTCAGACTTCGCAGACAGTGTTAACAGCTAATGGAAATTGGAAGTATATCTTTAGAAGTATATTACTACAATATTTCCAGTTAAATTTTATCTCGTAAATATTTAGAACCAACCCCGTCCGTAAAACATTCCTTAATACGCCTCTGACGGCATCTAAAAATATAAAATATACACGAAAAACAACGGCGAATTTCCTTAGAAATCGCGGTGCACGCGTATTACGGGAATAGAGTACACAACGGCCGTTGTTATACGACGAAACCGAAGTAATTGTTGCGAATTTAACGGGCAAATGTGCGCGCCGCACGTTTCGTTTCGACGAAACGACGCCGGGTAAAAGGTATGTAAAACTCGTCGTAATGTGTTTCACGCGAACAAGTTTCTCCGCTCTGAGTAAATCCATTAAAAACAAAAAGAATACATGTCTTTAAAATAAAAATGTATTTTGCATTCGGAACAGCTAACGGTTCTTACAACGGCGTTTTTATTTATATTTTATAGGCTAGATTAGGCTTATCTTTTTGTCCAACCTACACGTTCGACTAGAATAGGAACGCTCCGATCGGCATTATACCATACGCTCGATAAAAGAAAAAAAATATGCAAATTCTCACTAATCCCCGCCGCATACACTTTTTACAGACTACGATAATCTAGTTTTTACCGATTTTCCCAGTAGTTCGTTTCGACGCGTTACGAGAAAATATTATATACATAATGCACGCGTAATACATACTAAAATATGTTTGTGAACTTGTTGAACTTTGCTTCGTACAATATACAATAGCGTTAAATGTTATGAACAGCACGTTTAAAGAATATAGTCTGAAAATAAATGCAGACAAAACTAAATCCTTAGTATGCTACAAAAAAAAAAAAAAATATACCATCTATAAATATAAGACTAGACAATAATAGAATTGTCCAGGTAGATTATTTCAAGTACTTAGGCAGCATTACGACAAATGATCGGAAATCAACAAAGGAAATCAGAAACAGAATAGGCCAAGCAAAAACCGCATTCCTCAAAAAGAAGAAATTATTAATATCTAAAAATATGAGCATAGTTATTAAGAATAGGTTCGTAAAAACTTACGTCTGGAGCGTGGTTTTATACGGAAGCGAGACATGGACAATGAATGAAATAGAGAGAGATATGTTAGGAGTGTTGGAAATGTGATGTTGGAGAAAGATGCAGAGAATAAATTGAACCGAAAGATGAACAAATGAAGACATATTGAAGACAATAGGAGAAAAAAGAACATTGATAGATACTCTAAAGAAAAGAAGATGTCAGATGATTAGTCACACGTTGTGACATGGAGATGAATTACACAGTATAACAATTGAAGGAATGATAGAAGGAACGCGATCAAGAGAAAGACCAAGTACAAAATTCATCAGCCAAATAATGCAAGATGCAGGAGTCACTACTTACAGGGAGCTCAGAGACATGGTGAGTGACAGGGAAAGATGGTGAAGACATATGTTGTGAAAAGAAATTCTGTTAAAAACCAATCTCCGGATAAGGAAAAATACAAAAAAAAAAAACACTATATAAACCCAAAATCACGTTGTCATCCTTTATCGCCTCTTTTGGCGAACATTTTCATGAGTAAGTTTGAAATTGATATTATAAATACTTTATAGCAAAAATTTTTAAAAAATATAAATAAATATTACAAAGAATTCAACATAAGAGGAGAAGCAATAGAAATGTCAAAAAATAAAAATTAACTCGTTTAACAAAATTCGTTATTAAAATTAATTTTATGTAAACCAGATGGCCGGCAATGTAGACTTGCGTGGTGAACGCGATCGTTGATTCATGCGACCAACCGACGCTGCCGTCATCGAAAATATATACTGTATTAATGTACGACAGGTATCCAACGGTTTGGCTTTAGCATTAGTTAGTTCGTGCTGAGGACGACAACGTATAATAATTGTCCAAATACGTATATACCTACGAAATAAAAGTGTATTACTTTTGTGATTTTGGATTCATATTATAGTGTATAGCACATAGTACAATGTAATATTTATATAACCTATCGAAAACAATGGTCGTAGACTTTTGAAACGTTCAATAAAATTCTCTATCATTTTACCGTGTAATTAAAACAAGAAAAACTCCCGACATTTATATCGAATTATTTACAGATGTGACGTAATTATGACGAGCATTGACATATCCGATAGTCTTGTGAATTACATCGAAGCTCCCTCCGCTCAGGAGTCGTTTCGCAGCCATACGATTCTTACGATTTGTCGTTGCTTCATAGTAATATAACAATATTCACTTCGACGACATCCACAAGACTCGGTTTATTTGTTTTCGGTTTTTTTTATATTAAATTTATATTTTAAACGAATTCCGCGACGTGTGATTAAATGTAAATAAATAATGATTTTCATTTGTGGCTTTGTAAGCGCATGATTTTTCAATTTATAGCGTATTCGGAGACGAAAAAATGGAAACGTCGAGAATAATAATTTTTTTTTTTTTTTAGAAGAGAAGAGGGAAGGGGTTTTTCTTAATCAAAAAAATAATTATACGATATTAATAATCGTGTAGAAAGTGAAGAGTGAACGGTAAAATTATTTAACGTCTCAATGTCTCACGTGTTCGTAGAAAAATTAATTTTCAAATAAATCGAGCGCCAGAGTATACTCTATTTTCGATCCAACTCGAATTCTCCCCGAAAACTTGTGAAATTGTTTGAGAAAGTCATTTAAACGTTTTTGTAAATAATTAAAAAAAAAAAAACAAACACCTAAACGCGTTTTTTTTTTTATAAAACTTATCTTATACAACATATGTACCGTTTTGACGACAATACATATATTATATATATTATAATAAAGCGTTTTTCGCTCCGACGAGAAGGTTTTTCAGTTTTCACGCGCGAAACGAGAAATGGACGGTAAAAAAATTTCGGGGAAAAAAATTGTTTAACATTATTTTTCAATGTACGCATTGTCCGTCCCGTCTGCAAAAAACGATAATAATACATGTAACACACTGTCATTTATTAGTCTCGTCGTCGTCGGTCGCTCGTCCGTTTCGCGGAGATAAAGCTGACCCAAAACTCCAATAGAGTGTGTGTACACGCTTTATTATATTACGCAGAGTGATTTTTTTTTCTCTTTTCATCATTTTTTTTCTCTTCGTCTCTCGAGAAATATAAATAAATGTATATATATATGAGACATTTCGCGCATATCCAATTTATATTTTATCATAATTTTAATATTTTTACCTGAGTTCCTTGTTTCATTATATTATAAACGTTTGATATTTAAATTTTTGTTTTTGTTTTTTTTTTTTTTTTTTTTTGTTATAGTAAATTGTTAACGAAAATAATTTTACGAGTGTCGATATTTTAAAATCCGACGAACTTTTCCCGAGTAATAAAAGTCGAAGCGGACGGATTTTTTTTTTTTTCAATCGGCTCATTAAACTATTATTATTTATTCACCAGTGAAAATCACTAATACCGTATATAAACGTATTATTTTCACGAGTATATTAAAGTTTACAGCGAACTATACTATACTATTCTCTTGTGTTCACGATTTTTTTTTTTTTTTTTAAATAGCCATATCACATTTATTTTTCTGCTATATACTAAATCGTATATATGGCGTAGGCAAATATATTGGTTGTTTTGAAAATTACATTAGTTCAACAGTTAATAGTACGCGGTGGAATATAATTTTGAAAATTATCTGATAACGGAAAACGCCGAAATGAAATTTGTTCGTAGTTTGGCAAATGATCGTTGGCACGCGATTAAAAAACAAAAAAAAAAAGTTTTAAACGTAAAAATGAATAGTAAACGTGGTGTAAAATGAACGAGTAAACGTACGCACGTTTACACGAGCGTACAACGGGGAAAGACGGGGAATCGTTAAGTTAATTTTATTTCATTGAAATACGGGAAACAATATTATTTATAATAAAAATTATATATGTATACTGTGAATAGACGTGAATAGAAAATATGCAGCAGCGAGTCGGTGCTTTAAATGACTCGAGTGGAATTCGACGAGAAGACGCGGGCAAACGACAGCTGCGGATTACAGGCCACGTTCTCGTTGACCGGAATTCGAGGCCGTCACATCAAAGCGAGCAAAATATAAAACGTATTCGGCACTCAAACCGTTCGTTTATCGTTAACTTACCCGTTGAACTTCCGAGGGAGGAAAGAAAAATAACGTATGGTTAAACTTTGTCGTCTGCTGTTATTCATTTCTCCGAAAGCCGCAATACACCTACGACGATTTCATTATGAACGGGGATAATAGTAAAAAAAAAAAAAAAAAAATTCCATACCAACTTACAACGTACACGAGTACTAACTAAATATACATAGAACAGAGGAGATCTGTAACGTTTGCATATTTGTTTTAAAACAATCGCCGGAGTAATAAAAAAAAAAAAGAGAAAAATTATACGTTTCGTGTTAAAATACATACCTAAACGTATAATTTTATTTTTCATCTATATATATATATATATATATGCGTATTTTTCATTTTTTTTTTTAAGCCCCAAACACTATTTGGTTGTTTATTTAACGCTATTTTAAATAATCACAATTATAGTAATATTTAAAAAAAAAAAAAAAATACGTAATTGTTTGAATTATAACAAAATGCGAATTTCCATAATATATTTGTCGGATTTAACGTATTTTGACAGACGTACAGTTGCGTTTATATATATATATGACTGGAAAATCACGTAGTATTTCACGTTCAAACGACGCGGCGAACGCGTCCGACGATTTTAATAAATTATATTCCGCGTGCGTTTTTATTTTTTTATTGTCAGGAATCGATACTTAATGAGATCATTCCGTATCGATTATTATTGTTATATTAAAATGTATTTCAAACGTATTATACGTAATTTAAATGAAAATTATTTATTTTTTTTTTAATTGGTTTTTGAACGCATATTTTACAGTGCTTAGTGGATTTTCAGAACTACTGCATTAAGTCCACCGTCCCTTATTTATGTAATATTATGTTTTCGCGAAATTTCTACTATAAACGTTTTCATTACGAAACGGGACACGTTTTCGGTTTTGCACGAGCGACACACGTACGTTCGAAATATCGAAAACAATCACCGCAGCACCGCAGAGCAGAAGTTTCCCTACCACCACCACCCTCCCCCACAAAAAAAAAGAAGAAATTTAGAATTCATGCGGTAAATTTATCGTCAAACACTCGCGTTTTTTATTACATAAATTATATAAATAAAAATCCTTCCCAATAACAAATAATAATAATAATATTAATAACAAATAATGATAATATAAAATTAGTTGAAACCTGCAGTCTTGGATAGTATTCCGAATACCTTTTTGAAAATATTCTGAATAAATTATTTTAAATGCTTTTTAAAAGTATTGTGAATACAGTTAGTTCCGAATACTTTATGAAGCTCAACCGTATTTTATTAAATAGTGCCTACACGGCTACACGATGATATTTCGTTATTATTTTTAATATCAACTATATATTATATTTAATAGAATAATAATGGTTATACCACTTTTGCCCCAGCGACGATGATAACGCATTACGATCGTGTAATAAATAAGTGATCACAATCCGTTCACAATCGTCAAGAAAATCTCATTTCGGACACGCGGGCATACCGAAAATATTTCCAGATCATCGAAACCGGATTGAGTATTTAAAACGACATTTATTATTCTATCGATAATCTCGCTACTGCGTTTGGTATTTCGACTCCGTCTCATTCAAATAATCGAGTACATTTGATTTTCACCGTTGGTAATTGTGTTCTGTTTTACGATTAATTGGTTTTATTGGTTTACATCTCGGTACTTATTGTGTTAATTTACGAATCACAGAATTATTGAACTCACCGAATACGTAATGCCTAACATTGTTTACGTTCCATTAAACAGCAATATAATTACCGTTTGATGTTCGCATTGAGTACTGAAAACTAGTAAAAAAAAAAAAAAAAGTATTCCAAAAATATTCAGAACACTTTTCGTATAATTTTCTATATTCACGAAATATCCGACGAATACGTATTCTGAATACTTTATACAAAGCATTTTACCCGAGTCTGGTTGAAACAAACGGTCGAACAGCGGACGTTTATTTGAATAATAATAATAATAACCGTCGACACGACACGATTATTATTATTATTATTATTATTATTATTATTATTATTATTATTATTATTATTATTATTATTATTATTATGTGTGGTGGTCGTCGTATACGCGGCAGTAGATGACAGAGCCGAATTTCGACCGCGTCAAAGTAAAATACACACACATGGGAGGGTGTGGTAGTAAAATAATTCTTCGTCAAACGTTCCGTCGTAGTGGGCACACGCGCGCAGAGCGCCGCTGCTGATGACAGACCGACAAAATGCCTTTTTATTCGTACGGCAAAGTTCGCGTTTCGCGGTCCGTTTAACCGTCCGCGCGCTGACCGGTTACGTTTGTCCCCCGTTACCGTTTACCACACGCGCATTCGCCATATTATACGAAACACACGCACAAAATTGTGTAATTCGCTTTTACGCGTTCGTATTCAAATCGAAATTCGAACGATTGAAATGCGCGTGGTAACACGCGACCGCCGCGTGCGCACCCGTGAACGCTCACGCTGCACAGGCCCCGGCCGAAGAACGAATTCTCTCGTCGGACGCGACAACACGACGGTTGGACAATAACACCGCGACCGCGTCGGAACGCAAAGTTACGGATTTAAAGTTCCCGCTTTTAACTATTTTCGGTTTCTAACCGTTATTCGGACGTTTGAATATCGCGGATGTCTCGACTGCAGCCCGAAATCGTTTGATTATCCCGTTTACCGGTGACGAATATTTCTTTTTCTTTTTTTTTTCTCTTCTTTTCGAACGAGATATTCTTTTTTCTCGCCGCGTCCCTTCGACCTTACCGTGTGTGTGTGTGTGTGTGTGTGTGTGCGCGCGCGTTTCGAGATACCCGGGGAACCCATTATTTATTGTAATACGTATTGTGACATCATCGTCTTTGTAGTCTCGCTCGGCTCGGGGGGGAGAGAAAGAAAAAGAAAAGGCCTGAATAGATTTATTCCTCGTGTGTCCCAAGCGTCCGAACCGTACGGCCGTTACCATATTTCCCATTGGTAACACGCCGAACCGTAGAAGAAATTTTCTAGCGTTCGCCTGTACAAAAGTTCCGGGATCTCTGACGTTGAACTTATCGGCAAGTGTTCGGTGAAATCATCGTGTACGCGTGTTTCGAATAGCCGTTTTGAACGGAGACCAAAACGCGTTCGGGTCTGACGTGAACTCGCGAAACGAACTACTCGCAAAATCAAAAAAAAAAAAACCCTTAGAAACGCGCGAATAACGACAACGAACCGATATTATAACTAACCGCCGCCGCCGCCGCCGTTGTGTATACAAGTAACAACCGTTGTGCGCGCTTAAAACCGCCAAATCACGTTTATTAAATTACTCGCAACGGTATAAATATTTGTTATAAATAATTTTAATACGATAAAATCTAATTCGCCGATTTTTTACATTTTTTATACCGCAAACTTTGTTTCTTTCAGGCACTTCTCCGGGGGAGCTGAGCGCCCCGGAGAATATCCAAGGCCCCTCCGGAGAAAATTTGAAGAACAGTAAAGAAATACCAAATATTAGACAAATTTGTCTGTGAAAAAAAAGAAGCTAAAAGGTTATAAAAAAAATTTTGTGTATTTAATAATTTTGTTTACAACAATAATAACAGACAAAGGTAATTATTACCAAAAAAATGTATTTTTCTTGATGTAATATAAATGACTCCCCGGAGAAAATTGTCTAAAAGAAACACTGACCGCAAACTGTGTTTGAAAAGCGTCTCGTCGCTTCCTTTTTTTCATATCCCGTCTATTGAAGTTTAAACAAGTTTTTCGTCATTTGGTCACGCGTAATAACGTCCTCGGGTGAGGGCAGTGTGTTTAGTCGACCATTTCCTTTTTCGTTTACGTTAATAAATACGTTATTTTATTGAAATGGAAATACGGTCCTTTCGTTAACTACTACTATTCGTCTTCGTTGCGCTCGCGATTCACGAGTAAAACGTAATAAGTTTATTACTGTGTGAAAATCACTAGAAAATTTCAACATATCCGTAAAAAACCTATGAAAAAAAAGGAATTTCTGACTCAGTTAATATTGATTGTGTTGTTGCTTTTATAACGATTTTACACGCGTTTTACTGCGGAGCTCCTTTAAAACTGATCGCTTTTTAAATATTTATATAATTTTTTTTTTTTTTTTTGAGACGTCTATGACATCCACAAGTAATTGAGTGCGGTATGAAAACGGAAAAAAGTAACAAGTGAACTTCTTCGTAAAGTTCTTAACTGTTTGCTTCGTGTTTCTTTTTTCCAGAAAATATGTCATGTCCCTAAAGCGTTCGGCTTATATCCTTTTGATCTTTTCCTAAACAACGCCGCACCTAATGCGTACGTCCACATATATTATGCATGGATTTTTTCACATAAATAAACCAAAGTACGTTACATAAAAATAATAATAATAAAAAAAAAATTTGAATAAATAAAAAATATGAAGCGTTTTTTTTTTTTTTTTTTTTTTGTTAAATTACCTAAAAGGGATGATAATTAATTTGGTAAATGGCTAAAGGCCCTGGGACTTTCAAGTGCGACGAGCTGCAGCTCGTATATCGAACATTCAATATTTTACGTTTGTGATGATCTCGAGCTTCAGCACTCGTCAGAGTTTTTATAATTTATTTATCAGCATATAAGGCATAAACGATATAACGTCGACGAACTCGACTTCGGCTTTGGCGGTTTTCATGAAAATTCCGCACCCGAACTGGAAAAACTGGAATTTCGCGTCAAATGTGACTTCAAGATCAAGCGGTTTAGACTTGGACAATTCGGTTTGTCGTAATATTACAATTCACACTTCAGGACAAACTATAATATAATAGAAAATTTTTTATATAATGCAATTATTACGATAATATTTACATTTATATTTGTTCGATTTTCCCTTCGGTAAGCTCGTGGTGTAATTCGTGAACATTTCGAACAAATATCGCGGTTAAATAAAACAAATTATTTAATTTATTTGACACGGTTTATTCTCCCCCCCTCTCACTCCGGTTATATAAATATAACTGAAAAACGGTTGAAAATACGATCGAACGATTGACATAAAAAAAAAAAAAAAAATGAATGGTATACAATTAGATTTATTACATAAATGGTAATCAGAAAAAAATATTCATTGGGTAGCCCGTTTTATTTGTTGATTTATGTAATGATTGTATGGGTTAAATTTAAAGATACAAATCACGCGATAGTCGTTGCAGATACAAGTAGGTTATATATTATATGTACGATAATAAACTTGACAAGTATTTCTATATTCTATTGATATATATATATATATACGCTATAAAATGTATTCAATAAATTATATAAAACTAAGTAATTCGCGTCAATGGGCGTTTTCATCGAAAAAATATATTTTTAAATCGAATTTGAAATTAAAAATATATAAACAAAGGTCAGTTGAGAATTTATTATAATGCAAAAGCGAACGGTTTTAGATAAAATGTAAGAAACAATTTTTTTCTTCAAAAACGTATATATAAGTTAATGAAAAAAAATAAATAAAAATCGCCACTGTTTCAACGTGAAATGTCGTCGTCGTTTGATGATTTGACATTGAATAAAAAAAAAAAAAAAAAGGAATTCGATGCTCGGTATTAATATTAATTTACATATACCGCGCGTCATATAAAAGTCGTGTGCCTCGTGTTGTTTTCTCTAAAAAAAAAAAAAAAAAAAAGAAAAACGAAAATAAGTTTTAGCAGTAGAGGCGTATGACACACAAGTAAATAATATATAAGACGAAATCCTTCCTACGACATATTCAAATCGTATATGCGTGCGCACACATCATATGTGTAAGTACACATATATAGTGTTCATAATTCAGACTCACAGACTTCTCCTCACAAACTCGCTAACTTTTCCATTTCGATAAACAATACGAGAAAGTAAATATATTTAAAAAACAAAAATGAACTCTATATGCGTCATACACGTCCTTGTCAAACACAAAGTTCAAGTCAATGCGACAATATATTCAACGACCAGTTTCCCAAATATACTTCTTTACTCCTTCGGAAACGTATAGATTTTTTTTTCTGTTTTGCACATGCAGTGACGGCAATAAAACGGAATATTTGACGATAAAAACCCGTGCACTGGGAATTTTTCGTACGAAAAGCGGATTAGAAGGACGTTCGTGTTATCGCGCCGAGCGCAATATGAACTTTCGAATAAATCGCTGGCACTTTGCTTTTTTCTCTCTCTAAATATACGATATCTAAAAAAAAAAAAAATTCGCGTAACCGTGGAATAACGCTTTGTGTTCGGATATTTTATTACTACGCGATGAAATCGATAAAAACGTCGTTATATTCATACGGTAAACGTGTAAAAACGAGACGTGTGTGTGCAGAGAGCAAAGAGGAAAAAAAAATATATGTAACGAGAAGAGTTACGACAATAGGCGCGTTACAAGTGTCCGTAAATAAATATTCAACCGGTATATATATACGCACACGGTTACGACTATGAAAATGAGTAGAAAAAAAACAGAAGACGAACGAACGAGAGAATAAAAAAAAATACATACGCGATCATATAAAACCTATATGTACATAAACCTACGAATAAAAACGTTTATATGTGTCGAAAAAGAAAAAAGAAATACGGCATTGGCAGTGGGTGATACGAAAACGCGGGACGTGCTGCTCATAACGGTCGGTGTTGCACTCGACGATAAACGACGGTGTGAACGAACGAACTTTGCGGGACGGAAAGAAAAGAAAAAAAATCCCCACAGATTTTCAAAGCCATGATTTTCAGCGAATATTCGATTATAAATACACATAAATGTGTATTATTTTGCGCGTATATATTCCGAGATCTACCCGCGATTTAAATCTGTATAAAAACCGAGGAGATCTCCGTCTCCGTCGTCTATCCGCATAATAATAATAATAATAATATATTCGTACTATTTTTATACGGTAATATCACCGACACGCGTTCTCCAACCTCGCCGTATAATATTATATAGAGCGGCGGCGATTTTCTCTCTCCCGTTTTTTTTTTTTTCATTTCTCTTTGATATTCGCTCATGAATCCCGTTCAACACGGCGTAAAACCCCCGGCCGATATTTTGAATTTTAAACGTTTTCATTTATATTATCATTCGCAGTTGTTTTACATTATAAATTATTATGTATTATAAAAAGAATCGCGCACGTTATATAAAAAGTATTTATTTTTCTTTTTTTTTTTTTTGTGGCAAAACAACAAAAACGATAATAATAATTGTCGTGTTGAATATGTTTGTTTATTACCGCGGTCTCGACAACGAGTCCGGTAATTAAGCAAAAAGAAACGAGTATTTGTACTTTTCACAAGTGTACTCGTTGTATTTTTCTTTTCGCTTTTGATTGCCCGACGAGAGACAATTGGATTTGTCGAAAACTGTGTACTATAGTAACTCTAAACGTGTTTTATACAACAACTTTTATACAATATTTCTTTGTTTTGCATAATACTCTTTGGCTCGATCGTATTATACGTATACCACGCATACCTGTGTATTTGTATTTTTTTTTTTTTATATAAATACATATTTTGTTTTCGTTCATATCACTTTAACACGTCGTTTTGTTTATTATTATTATTATTTTTTTTTTTTTACAATTATTTCGTTATATTTAAATTCGGCACCGGAAAACGTTCGAAAAACGTAATGCGCGAAAATTCGTTATTGTGTACAGCGAGTGTCTCGTCCGACGTGCGTCAAACCTCTTTTATTCAATATGTATTTTATTTTTTCTTCTTTCGTAATAATTAAAGAAACCAAATCTAACCGAACAGATTACTACTGCCCAACACAAGTTATTTCTCCGCAGGCAAATCCATTCGAATACAGTCCAAAAATATTATAAAAAAAAAAAACGATTAAAAATCGCAATGCCGCGTAAGATAATTAACAGAGTCTTCCTAAAATGTACGTTTTGTAATCGGCTATTACGTATTTGAGAAAAAAAAATTCCTAATTGTATAATTTAAAATACGTTTATCATAAGTATTTTTAAGTTATTATAATAGAGAGAGAGAGAGAGAGAAAGAATGACGATCTGACGCGGCGTTTCTATTTGGATTTGAAATTTCACGGATTTCGATGATGATGTCGTCGACACACAAATATATTAAACGAATTTTTTTTTTCCTTATTCATTTTCAATTGTTTTTTTTCTTTTCAAATACTCGCGTGCGATTTAATCGATCATACAATATTACGCGAATAGCAATTCCGTTTAGGAGACGAATAACACCGTCTTAGTTATATACGCTTATCGTACGCACAAACGCGCGTCCGTACGATATTATCGTAACTATTTGGAAAACTTTTACCATTCGTATACGGTGTAGGCATTAGTGCGTATACGTGACGATTTGTTTTTGAAAATTTCAACTTTTATTCCGATATACGTGATAGTATGTGTGTGCGTGTGTGTGTGTGTAGAGAACGCTAAAGAGCCGCCGAAAACTATTTAAAATACCGAAGTACGATTTTAGTACAAGACCAAATCGCATATACTCGTTTAATACGCAATCCGCCAGCCACAAACTTAAATTGCAATAGAAAACTTATCTCGTTAATGAGCGCAGGACGCTGCGCAGATCTACTTTTCAGACAATACCGGAATTCATACTGAAGAGCGAAATAATAAACGTTCGAAATCCCGATATAACCGATTTTCAAATATCGGGGTTCATTTAAATTCCGGGCGAAACCGGGAACAGAAGTATATTATTTTATCCTATTAAAATATACGTCGTACGGGTTTTTGATTGACAAATTATGATTATTACATTTTTTTCAAGAAAATGAATGGTCCAAATTAGCATGCACCCAAGGATCGGTGGTTGATTTCTCCCGTAGTTGGCACGAGACACAGAAATGTGGAATAAACCAGAATGAATCGTGTGGGTGTTTTAAAAATTATTTTTTCCGATAATAGCGTAGAGGAACCAGTCGGGTGAGCGTATAATAAAAGTCGAGTTGGAGGACAAGACATTCTAGAAGGCATTCGAGGCGTATGTGTAAAAATATAGGAGAGTAATCGCGAGTGGAAGGCGCAGTCGATTTTAAGTGAATAGCTGGCGAACTCCGAGAATTTTCGTTGAACCCTATCGAGCTGACGACAACACTTTGTAGGCGCAGTAATAAAACGCACGGGACAAGAGTTCGGGAAAAGGAATTGTCGAGCACGAAATTGTCGAGCACACTAAAGACAGCGCAAAATTCAATGCGTTTTGCGCGGTTTCGAGTCAATAATAAGCTTACCGTCCGTTATTCTTAACGGAGAGAACTGTTACGGGTAGTTGAAAAGTGAAATACACCACGACTACGAGGTGCTAATAATCCGCATTCTAACAGGACAGCGCGTTTGGCATTTCACAATCAGACGATTACTCCAATAGTGGATTGGCGCTAATGATGGTCACCCCGTCACAGTTCATTCGATCTTACGGTTCGTGTGGTGATTTACTGCGTTATGATCGTGTAAAAGACAAAGTTCCTCGAAAATCGAAAAAAACCGGAGATCACGGCTGCCCATTAATGAAGTGAACGCATTGGACATGTGCAATAATAAAAAAAAAACCCCTGTGAGAAGAATTCGATTGATGTCTGTGGTCCGAGGCCGAACGATATCGCGTTTCGAACGACTTTAAATATTTTGTTATTGAAACACAGTGAGAATTTTTTTTTCTTTTTTTTTTTGTAATAAATCTCAGCTGAGCGCGATGATTTTTAAATTTAGCCTCATGAATTCCGGAGAGAGATTATCATGCACCTCGTGTACGTTATTGTGTTGCAGTTATACTTTATCGATGAAATACGAACAAACCGTACGCGCGTAGTAATAATATCGGTGTTGTGGCGAACAAAAAATGATATTTAAATAACGCGTGGACGAAGGAAAAATATTTACTAAGCGCTTGGAACGCGTTTCGTTGTATATAAAACAAAATTAATATCGAACGTTTGCGATTATTCAATATTCATCGTGTAAAATGAAAATTATGTAAAACAAAAAGCGTTTTTTTTTCGCGCCACTCCCGCCAAAGCCTCGTGACAACGGCCGTCACGACGAGAAACGTATACGCGAATATTCGTATAAAACACGATAAAAAAAAAAAAATTTAATATTACGCGAAATTCCGTGTCGTGTCAAAAAAGAATATATTATACAAAATCGAGACGATGAATATATAATATTGACACTGTACTTTTTACTAAGAGGTTATTTGCATGAAAAAAAAAACGTTCACCGACCGAATATTAATAAAAAATATTGTCGAAACGATTTATACCGGGACAGAAACTATAGCTCGTGTTCAGACGAACATATTCCGAGAGAATATATATATTAAATAATATACGTAGAAAAAAAAAATAATAATTTTAATATATAATGGCGAAATCGCGTGCACCGCAATCACACGGAAATCCGCCCCCCCCCCCAATTATTATTTATAACCATATTAAAATCATCGATATTTATTATTTTATATACGACTCTTGCAACGGCAATAACCGTCGACCGGGCGTTTTCAACGAATCTGTCCAAATATTATTACTCGTGATAATAATGTGCTCTTATAGCGATAGAAAAATGCGTCCTCCTAAAAACGTACGGAGAGCGTAAAATTATGGAAAAATACGTAGAAAAAAAAAATCGATTCGTAAAACGGAAACTGTGTGTAACATTGCGAAACGAATTTTCCCGGAAACCGTGTACACAATTCATATTATAATTATGAAATGCAGACGGGGGGGAAGGAGAAATGCAAATACTCGTTACGAGAAATAAATCTGATCACCGAATTGTTGTTATTGTCATTTTACCGAATATGATAATCGCATCTGTCGAAGATATTACGTACGGATTATTATTAATTAATTATCTCTCTAAATTCGTAAGTAAATAAAGTAAATAAATATGATATAAAAAAAAAACACTCTTGTACAAAGATCAACCCTTTATGTTTAACAAAATAATATAACAATATACAAAAAAAAAAAATTAAATATAAAATGTCATAACAACGAATGTGATAAATATACACAAAATTGGAATACATACTCACAGTATGTATAATAATACATAAACGCACACTGACCAACCACTACCTATACTTAAATAAAAGTGAAGAATTCGCACGCATGGTGATTGTTTGAACACTAAAAACATTAATGTTGGCAATTTGAGCCAGAGAAAACGATTTTTATAAAACGCGTGACAGCTGTTTAATGTGACGGCGAAACAATACAAAAGAATATAAAATAACAACTGATTATTACAGTTGATTAATATAAATTTCATACAACGTACTATTAGAGTAAATAAAATTGAGGATTAAATTTTACAAAATAAAACGCGTGATGATATGTACGGAAAACATACGACAAAAACTTCGAAACAATTTTATACGAACGCGAAGATGGTTTTTCGACAACGGTACAACGGCGAATATTAAAATACGCGACAGTAACGAACGTAATACGATAGTAATAATAGTAATAATAATAATAATAATAATAATAATAATAATAATAATAATAACAATAATAATAACAATAACAATAATAATAATAATAATAATAATAATAATAATAATAATAATAATAATAATAATAATAATAATAATAATAATAATAATAATAATAATAATAATAATAATAATAATTACGAGCGATGACATACAACGACGATTATACAAAAAATACGTAACGGCGAGTGAAAACGATAATAAAGGCGTTGGATCTTTAAATAAAAATATAATTATATTCTGGCGTAAACAGCATCGTTTCTAAAAATCTAAAAATTGCCCACTCTCGTACACTCGACTCGAATTTATACTCAATAGTATACCTACGCGCCCTGTGTGTGTGTGATTATTCATAATTGTCTTAAACGAAAATATTATATCGCCACTTCGGAAATCGTTTAACCGCTCATAATAATAAATTAATATACTCACGCGAACACGACGACGAGCCGAAATTATTATTTATGTCGAGAGCTTAATAATATTTTCTGCGGCCGCCATCCCGAGTCTGTTCGGTGGAGATAAAAGAAAAACTCTTGTTTTCTCTCTATGTGTCCTCTTTTTCTCTCTTCACAGTATACATTTAATAATAATCATATTATTATTATTATTATTATTATTATACGAATTGTTGTTTTCTTTTTGCTTAATTGCATGCAGACGATATGACGTTCCGTCGAAAACCGATACAGTAATTATCAATAAAAACGTACAACAAAAATTTTAATAAAATAATGAATTTAATAGTTTTATATAGTTTCACTATATAACGTAAGTAGTTTTTATCTAACAGCGAAAAACGGAGGTGGCATCGTTTGATGCCATTGTACAGTTTTGGATCACTTACATGTATATAATTATTTTGATAATTTGATAAAACATATAACTCACGTTTTTTTTTTTGGACAGATATTGGAAATAAAGTCCCTTAAATCAGGTGAAATCGAAGAACCGATGAGTATTTACTATTCTCAACGATTCTGAAGCGAGTTTTTGCAATAGTAATGACGGAAGTAGAAGAAATTGAAAATACAAAATAGTTGATATATGTGCTATGGATAATTTAGGTTTGCAATATGCTTTCTATTTATTTGAAGATATAGATTTAATTTTAGAGCTAAATAATCCATCTACTCATAGTACACCCAGTGATAATAACTTAAATGATCAGATTGTTGACGGTATAGACGAAAAAGTAGTCAACAACTTTGATTTATTTGTACAAGCAATAAATTATTCTTCTGTAATCAGACTTCTAGCCCTATTCCTACTATTTCAAATAAAAATTCGAATAACCAACTATTTTATTTTAAACAATCCGACTTGATCGTTTTACGCATAGTGGCATCATTTGATGCCACATAAAAAAAGCTGATAGAGCTTTTAACATTACATTTTAATTCCTTTTTCTATTTTCCCCCCTAGTTTTCTAATATATAAATGAATTGTAAACAAAATTTCAGAAAAAAATATCATGCACGAAGAGGTTAAACACGTTTGACGTTTTTGTAATTCTTATATAAAAAATATTACTTATACGAAACTTGGACAATTCGCGGTATACAGATGAGAAAATAATAGAAGAGACTATTATAATAGAGGATTTTGAAACGGACAGGCGATTCGGTGTTATCGAAAAACGCGTATAAGATTAAATGGACGGAAGAATAAATAACAAATGAAAAAATAATGTACCGAACGGAATAAAGTAGTATTTGGCGTGGTATATAAGGACTGGAAAACGATAGGGAAACATCTAATGCGACGTCACGATAAACTCAATGAAAATCGCCGTAGAAAGTGACGTAGAAAGCCATATCTCAATAGAAATCTATCGAGAACGGAGTATTTGAAACAAATCTTGATATACACGGGGATATAAGGATATAGTTACGAAGAGTTAAAGGAATCAAGTCCGAAAAAAAGTAAATAACGATAACCTAATAAACGTTATGGATCGTGTTAAATCAGACAGTATTCGCGGTTTGGATAAGATACTTTTTGTCTAAATATATCCAGCGAATCATTGCAGTGTGCAGCGAAAATTTTTGACGGCAATTTATTTTAAAAACGTGTTTGAACCGTATAAATATTTAATGGAGTTATGGTTGCCTAACCAACGTTTTCAGCTGTGGTAATAAGAGCGCAGTTCAATATAAATCTTCATATTATGATACTGTTTCAATTAAAATAACATTTTTTTTTTTTTTTTTTATCAAATGAATTATACTTTATACGATATAAATTATTTTCATTTGAATATAAATATATTGTTGATATTTTATTTATCCGCGTATTACGTATGGACGGATATGGATATCGGAACGATGGTGATATAGCGAGGGACGCGCTGCGAACTGGAAGCCAATTAGTAAGAGACCACTAGGCGATCCGAAGAAACGATGAACTCAATCGAAAAATTGAAGATAAGAGGAAGATGCGTATTAAAAATCATATCAAAAAAAAATTTGTTCCAACGGATCGTTATTTAAATCTGTAAATTTCCCTAAAAACGAGTTGCGTCAACACGAAAAGTTAAGGAACGACTTTGGTCCAGAAAGTTTCCCGTGTTCCTTGCGGTTCCCGTAATAAAACGTAAAAATCGTCACGTGAAAATGACGTTTCGAAACATTGACGACGGCGAAATTTCCGAATCAACGCCGGGCCTAAAAACATAATAATATCCTCGTTATTATATATATATATATATATATATATAATCGTTCTTTGGTGTCTTTGTAGTGTCTTATTCGAAGGATGACGTAGTTGAAAGTACGCATGTAGGACGACGATGCCCGCCGCTAGGCATTCACCGCCGCTACGACGACGTGAAAATATATTACAACTACTCGATGTTACTCCTCCTGTAGCATTCGACGGTACGGTGTAAACACGCTGTACTT
The DNA here is from genome assembly GCA_032441825.1 of Chaetogeoica ovagalla. NCBI lineage: Eukaryota > Metazoa > Arthropoda > Insecta > Hemiptera > Aphididae > Chaetogeoica > Chaetogeoica ovagalla. The sequence continues at coordinate 9,899,309 of CM063737.1, forward strand.
AATGTGTGCTTAGACTTTTCGTTTGATTCCCACTTGTGTGTATACTGCCAATAATCCTACGCGATATGACATTACGTGTGTATAACGCATTATGATGATGTCGAATTGTCTGCGATGGATGTATTTTTCCAAAGGCCGCCGCGGTACATAAACTGTACGCCATAGATCAATGACATTTCGCCATCGGTTCGATTTCTGAAGGCGCGGAATAAGTCGACATTTTCGGACGGTCACCGTCCTTTGCACGGGGACGTGTCGTCGGAAATATTTTATAACCGTTACCGATTATTTGCCAATGCAAACGCAAATCCCGTTGTTATAATAATTACGCGCGTTTAAAATCATAAAATATAAGACGGGTTTTATATGCTGTATAAAATTCCACCGAAAAAATAATCCTTTACACGCGTAAATATTGTTTTAATTTTTCCGGAATTATAAATACGGTGTTTGTGTGTGTGTGTATTTTTTTAAACGAAAATGTATTAAATACCGAATTTCAAAAAAAAAAAAAAAAAATGACAATTCATAAAAATTGCCCGGGCGTTTTAATAAAATAAACGAAAAAATTAATATACTTTATCATATAATATTATCATATTTTATAAACATTTTCCCGTATTATTTTATTATTATGAAAACAAGATATAATATTATAGTCGATCAACAGATTATAGACGGCCACTATTTAATATTAAATGGTTTATCAGTACAATATTAAAAAATCAATGTCTTGGTAAAAAAAAAAAAAAATGTATACGTAATATATAACGCAATAAAAGTAATAACCTGCGTTATTAGCTGAAAATGTTTATAATAATGTGTTCACAAAAAAAAAAAAAAAAATGCATATTAATTTACTTAATAATATTGAAATAATCGCCTTCAAGTTAGACAGTAAATTTTACCCGATCAAAATTGGGTAAATGACGGAATTTTTTTCGCATTTTGTTTTTCATGGACAATTACACGTTTTTTTGGGGCGGGGGGAATTTTCACTCAATACGCACCTGAAATGTATCATTTCACGCAAAACAATTTTGAAATATGCGATAAAAATTGTTATAATATTAATTCATATTATAGGAAAATGAATCGTCGATACAAGTTCATCCGAGCTGCATATTTTCAGTAAAAATATATATGTGAAAACGTAAAAAATCCGACCTCTACTACTAGACTTATATACGATGGATATAAAAACACTGGACAAATACATTAAAGATGAAATTCTTTTATCGTAAATAAAACGGGAACAATTCGCTCGTCGGACGTCAGTAGGGGTGGAAACGCTTTGCTTATTGTAAAGGATACTCGTGGTCAGTATAGTGCTGAAGGGTTCAATGGATTTTCGAAAAACTTCAAGAAACTACTAAGAAAATGGAAAAATTACCTTTCTACAGTACTAACTAGATAAAATTTGTTACGGGAAACCGACTGTACGACTGTAAAGATCGGAGAACTCTTTTCGTAGCGAATTTGTCAACGGAGAAGAAAAAAAAAAATTTTTTTTAAATATAATAAGAAAAATGGAGGTATTATCGAAATACGAGACAATTTAGCGTCCCGAGAACATTTGTCGGGATAACGGGACAGACTTTTGAAATACGGTACGTTCACGTACAATACGGGACGTCTGGCCACATGGTAGTATTGTTAAAAGAAAATTCGCAAAACTTATACATTTCGCGTAACGGTTTTATCGTCGAGTCCGGGCGAAAAACTAGTATACCGACGCGATAAATGTGCCAATCGTATTATTATTATTAATAATAATAATCATAATACGCGTCTGAAATCGACTGTAGAACGGTCATGTATGCAAATATTCGCGTATTATCCAGCTCGTTCGATATATAATATATATATATACGAGCTAATTAATATAATTAATATTCCATAACAATACAAATTATATCGCGAATTGTGTGTGTGTGTGTGTGTGTTTAAGCAATTAATCATGTCACGTTAAAATTCTATACCGACCGGGGCGTGTATATACACCGCCTAATAACAGACGTTCCTCGCTCTGCTCCGCAATTAACCGATATTCGTCTGACCGTGTACAACCACCGGCACCAACCAGCGGGTAGAGATTAATATAAAACGATCAGTGGGGCGTATTTACATTTGGACGAGGGTTCTAGTTGTTAACGGCATGACTGGAATAAGGTCAATTTAAAATTGACGTTGTCGTCGCGCATTTGGTCGATTTATGTCGTTAACGTACGATTGTGTGTGCATGGCCACCTGTCGACCGCATAACCGACAGCACGCGATCGAAAGACAAACGCGTCAAATACTCTTCAATTCTCTGTTAAAAAAAAATCGGGTACGATTTTCACCAAAAGAGTATAAAATTTACTTCTCGAAGAATTCCACATCAGCAGACGCAGTGATAATATTTATTTATTTTGAATTTTGAAATCGGCTATTTGCTTTTAACGGCGAAGACTTAGGCCGGGCGCACACTGAAAGAGCAAAACTGCTCCGAGCTGCTCGGAGATCAGCACGCAGCTGTTTGGAGTCAAATTATAACATGTGTAAAGTAATTGACGCGCGCACACTAATCAGTCAACATCAGAACGCGGCAAGACGGAACAAAACATGATCGCTCGTGATCTATTTTTGCTCCGAACAAAATACGAAAACCAAAGTCGCTGGTTTATTTTACACCACCGAACTTCGTGTGAACGCGTTATTTCATCCTTATTATATCGTTATTTTATTTTAATATTTTTAATTTTAATACGAACATTTTATTATATTGATTTAAAATGGCATGCGATCCAGAAAAATTAATAACTGTAAATATGATAAAAAAAAAAAACTGCAAATTTTGCGTTTTTTATCGTTACTACTTTCACCATTTAATAAAAATTGCCACATAGGCGGTACAACGACGTCGTCTTCCTCAGAACTCATCTTGACAACTGGTGTTTAATAACAAAAATTAATCCGAAATTAATGTGTTTTGTTCTGTTCTGTATTGTCTGTGTGAATGGAATTTGTTCTCAGCTGTTTAGGACAAAATGTTCCGAGCAACTCGGAACAGTTTTGCTCTTCTAGTGTGCGCCTGGTTTAGATTATAAATACGTTCATGATTGGCCGCGTTTTAATTGGCGCAATAAAATACGAAGAAAATCTCACTAATCTCATCAATAAAAATAGAGAAAATTGGAATATATTTTTTTTCCCGTTCTGTTTTCTTAGTGAATTCCACGTGAAAACAATCAATTCCTATTTTACTTCGTGAACGATTTACTCATATTATGTATATAAGTATCTGTTTTATTTAACTTATTATACTGAAAAACGTTTTTTGACTCGAAATATTATATAAAATCGTTTATAGAAGAAACGAAGTTTATTATGCAGTACTCGATCAGAAAAAAAAGTACCCCCCACATGGAAATCCAATCGCTATAATATTACGAATATTTGTAATGTTTTCGAATAGTAAGTTTTATGCGCGTGTCTGATACATGGCGGATAAAATTATACACGCAACCATTGGGCCATTCACGTTAATAATTACAACACATCGGGCGACGTACGTTATTTGAAAATTATTCGTTATTTATATAAGCGAGAAGATGAGATTAATATTAGTTGATGATGAAATTTAATTTTGTACATTACAAAATGTGCTCGATAACATTGAATAAACATGCGTAGACACACATAATTTTAACGCGTAACGACCATTAAAAAAATACGCGAAGAAGCGAAAAAAAAACAAATCATCGAATTAGCATAAAATATTATGGAAAAATGTGTTCGAAAATTCCGTTAAAATATGCGCAAACACGTAATTTCAATTCGATTTGCTTTAACTAGCCGTAAAATTCAAACGTAAAATCGTCTATTCCGACACTTTAACTCGATTTCTTTTTATTTATTACATATTATATTGAGAAAAAAACAACGGGTTTTAAAACAATTCGAATATACAATTCGATTTTGAAAAGTATAATTTTATTATACTTGACGACTGTAATTTAATACATTTGAAAAGTCTTCGAATACTTTTTTCGAATAAAATATACATAATTCATACACGCATTAAAATCAATAACTAACGATTTATAATTATAGTAACGACGGGTCGGTGTGTTTTTCTTTTTGTAAAGATTAAAATTAAAACTACGTAACAATCAAAGAAATAATAATAATAATATGCTTTTGTCTTTTGTTGCATGAAGAAATGGGAGAATATACAATACTAATTGCTATGGATACGCTTTACAGATATAATTTGTTAAATTTTAAAACAAAAGCCAAATACACATTTACCTCGCCTTATTGTGTTTCGTAATTAAAAAAATAATAAAAAAGAAAAACACAATTGAAATTGAAAACTAAGCCAGATGAAATGATTTTTTAAGACGAAAAGAAATATATATTTTGGCGCACGAATTGCTGTAATTTCAGTGTCCAAAATTTGATTTCCATCAAACGCGATTTCCATTTTAATCTTTATTTTCAACTATTCATATTTTTTTTAATTAACGTAATCGGGATAAATATCAAAAAAAAAAAAAAGAAACCATTTATTGAATGAATGCTATAAAATGTCCGACTCAAACGTATAAAAAACCCTATTTTATTTTACCAATATTATAAAAAAATAATATATACGTATTCTTACACGGTCTTTTTTATTTTTTGGTACAAAATCTAAGAAGAATTTATAAGCAATATTATATAATACTCCTATTCTCTAAACAGCTCCGTCGTTCGATCAATCGTGTTGCCGTTATTAAAGACCTTTTTGTAACGAGTCTTTTACACTCTGAATCTCTTTTTATAAATATCAATAATACGATCGATAAAACCTTTAAAGTCCTAAACGGTATTCGTTGTGCGCAATACAACGACAGATTTCTCTCCCGACTCCTGCAGCATTCGCGTCTTTTTCTATACTCCTTGGGTGGAGAATTCTATTTTAGAATATACAGAAAGTGGATCTTGCAGACATCTTCGTCCGGCTCACGAAGTGCTACGAACGTGGAACGAGTGGAAAATACGTGTTTGTCCTACGATTATATCCTGTTGAAAAATCATCGATCATCTCCAACATGAGTATTCATGCTCTATTCGCCCCGCATTCGGAATTCCTGCCTTTGACCATTCTTTCGTCACCTCCATTCACAGCGACTGTCTCGATGCTGCGCGTCGATTCTCCCCCTTGTCTATCTCTTTCCGTAATTCCTCCTACGACACGATAAATCGTAACTTATTATATATATATCAGCTTCTTGCACGTCATCAAACCAACTCCCATCGGCACAATCGATTCTCTAAACAGGAGACGTTACGCCGTCTCAGTAAAGGCTTGACTACGACAATACGCTATTACTTTTAAGCCGTCGTAATTTGTCAATATTTTAAATAATAATAACAATAATCGTTTTTTTGAACCACTACTTTCGTAGTAGTTATGTTTTGTAATCGGAAGGGTAAACCGTCGTCGTCCTGTTATAGAGTAACCGTCGTTTATTCGATTTCTTTTTTTTAAATTTGTATAAATAAGTTTTTTCTCCCCTTATGTTTCCAAAAGAGAGGGGAAAATGACACGTTTATTTGTCATTTTTTGTCAGTTCTAAATCATTAGGCGTCCGCGTAGACGACTGAACACATCACGCACAAAACTTCCGTGAAAATACGTAACAACAATGATGGGAACGGGAGAGAGGAGACGGTTGGGAAAAAAATTGTATTATTCGGGAAAGAAAACGAGAAGAATCGTTGAAGAATCTCTTTTTGTGCGGCTACCCGCTGCTAAAATATACGCACGACGTATGAATACGCGTACGCAAGATCGCAGAAATGGTTCTAAAATGGTTGGTTGAAGTTAACGTAATAAAGACCATTCTGAAAAAGAAACCTCGGGTTTTTTTTTTCGATCCTCGACAACGACGGCGAAGCACTTTTATGGAATAACCACTCGCTCGTTCCATCTCCGCCACGTCCCCGCGTCTTATTCATATTATAATATGCTTACTTCGTCATACTCTAAAGTGTCTATCCGTGTTATGTGCGTGCTTGCGGCAGAGAACGAATTCCCGATGATTGTATTGTAATTATTATATATTTAAAAAAAATATGTATACACACGAGCACACGAACAGATTTTTATGAACGAATAGCATTTTATAAAAACTAGTCGTTTTTGTAATTTCAAACAATTTGTTTTCGTTCAGTGCGTAAACGCGATTTATATATATATTCATAATGATCACGTTGTAATTTCGTTCACTTTCATTCCGGTTGTTTTTTTTTTTTTTATTTTTTTGCGCTTAACACAATTGACGATGACATTTTTTCCCCCGCTTAAACCGATTATAATAATAAACAAAAACTTATTTATAATATATTCTTCATGAAATACTACTCTTTGGCTCGACCGTCTTAAAAATATATTTCACTATACACCCAAAATTATTATTCACGAGTATATTAATTTATAGTTTTTATTCCTATTACATTTTTACGTATATTTTTTACTATTATTTTGTTTAATTAATTTTTTTATTGTTATTATTATTTCTAACAAAATTTCGTCTTAATCGTCAAAGAACATATTATATAATAAACGTACTGCGAAATCGCGCAGACAAAAAGAAAAAAAAATTCAGCGTTATTGTGTGTATACAAAAAGCGCGTGTATCTTATGTCATTGTTGTGTACGCGGTGGGAAGAGGGAAAATGTTTAATGATTGCTGGACGATGGAATGAAATTTCGACAAAAGAACAATAAAGAAAAAAGCGTTTCCTTATATTTTCCGAGTAATTTTTTTATTTTTTACAAACACGGAGAACGGAGGTGTACCGACAAGAAAAAAAAATTAATTTTTTTTTTTAATGAATTCTTATAAGTATTTTATCGTCGAATTATATAATATTTTCATGAATATGCATCTGTCAGAAAATGTTTAACACGCGTTTTACGCGTATTATATTAATTATTTTGCAAGTCGGTCTTTTAAAACGTTTTCCCATTGGCGGTATAAAATATAAGACAGTATAGGTATTTGTTTTTTTAGTGGAGCGAGACTGACTTTTTTTTGAACTTTACATATTTTAAATTATTCAATAACGCAATTTTTTCCCCAGTGCATCAAATCTGTAGTCCTATTTGTTATGTTATGAGTCAGAAAAATATAAAATGTATCAATAGCGAATAAGTTATTGAACGCATTTTTTCCGCATAAGAATATGCGACGCGGGAAACGAGCCTCACCACAACGTCGACCACTCATACAGAAACGTATTTAATTGGAATATTTCATGGGAGAAGGTGGAGAAAATGTTCGGTCCCAGAGTTATTCCAAAACGTCCCGCTTCATAGGCTTTTCAGAATGAATTCATAAAATATTTCAAATTTTTTTTCTGCGTTTACGTGATTTATAAACATTTGAAAAAACCAAACGCATGCGACTACAGGGATGACGCGCCAATGGAAAAACGAGACATTTCGATATAGAAGAAAAATGCCTAAAATAAACTTTATTTTAGGAGCACAACAATTGGCAACTCGAGGAGACCTTTTTTCGAACATCACATTTTCGTAAAATTTCATCTGCTTTACGTATTCTGGATGTCAACGCGTATTCTCCGTTGCTCGCAATAACGCAATAACTCAGTTGAAATCTGCACGGTTTTCGTCTTGAATTCTCATTTCTAGACACTTAATAGATGATAGCTCCATATAAAAAAGAATAATGACCGAAAAAAATCTCCGCTCTTGGTCCGAGGGCCTCGGAATGTCGTCAAAAATTGAGATGAACAACTGAGCAGCGTTGTGGCCGATCATTCGTTTCCCCTGCGTTGAAAAACATTCCCGAACTCGCGTCGACGACGAAACGATGGTACGAACAGGCCGCGAACACTGGAAAAAATTAACACATTCACTTATCACACAAAAACGCGACGGCCGTTTTCTCGTTTATCGTTCAGTGCGACCATTTTCGATAAGCAAAAAGGCATAAATGCTTGTGTTCTTTCATCAGAGAACCAATTACGTTTCATTGGAAAATCACTGTAAGTCCGCACAATGTATTGCTATTCAAATGTTCAAAAGTTCAAACACAAAACGGATGAAGTATAAACGGTTCAAAACAAATATTGTATTTCGAATGTAACCGATTACGCTCGCGGTCACGTTATATCAATATTTTGAATCGATAATACTAAACGGATAAGAAAATCAAAGGGGAAAACGGCCGTAACTCATTTTGTTTACACTTGGAAGTGTCCCTTCGGTTTTCGTCTATTTTCTGTAATGCGCGCGACCCGATGACAAGTAAGAGGGAAACCGAGTGCGTCGAGTCGACGAGACAAGTCGTTGAAAACTGTTACGACGCAATGATTTCGAGTACTTTTTAAACGTTTGTGTGTAGTCGTCGTCGAACCCTCGTCTTTGAACTCGCAGACGACGCTCGGAAAGGGCTTTTAATAATAGCGCGCTCGCGCGCGCGTTTATTTCAATGTTATTTATCGGCGCGCATTATCGCGGGCTCGAACAAAAAGGCCCTCTTCCATCCCGGAATACGTATCCCGGCGACCTTTAAATAATCGTTCGAGCCGTTTAATTCCGCGTCGTCGTGTCGTTTATACGTACGCGTTTCGGTGAACGGCGACGGAGCTAAACTCTTAAAAGGACCGCGGGAATAACGGGCGATTTTTCAAACACACTCCTTCCCCCGGTCATTCGTTAGTCGTCTAACATGTTTATCATTACGTCCAATACAATATACACGCCTGTGCATCCGCTGTTCCAAAACGAGTGATGACTATGCGCGACGGTTGAGAAAACAATTCTCGACTCGGACTAATCGCGTTCGTTAGCGATTACGTCGAAACGCAACGTCTTTCGCAAAAACGTTTACACGCGTCGAGTTCGGTAGCGAGAAATAATGATTTATCTCGACCGAATCCCCCGGCGCGCAGTTGGCGCGTTACTACACGATCTACGGAATTTCGTTTTTCGCCCGGCGAGACGAGAATTTTCGCGTAATTTGAAAGACAAAAACGACAACGTCCAAGCCGTATCGATTTTTTTCGATATTGTTTTAATCATGAAACGCCTGGTGCCGTTTAACAGAAAAAAAAAAGAAAGTTGCATCTCTTCTCTGTCGTGTCCACACATTCGTGTACGCGTGAAAATCGTGTTTTACAACACCGTTGCTGTTACGAACGTCTTAAACATTTTACGCATTTAACTCGAATATCTCCTGCACTTTTTCTGTAACGAGCGTTATATTTTTCCCGGCGTTTAAGGCAACCGTTCGTGGAACTACGCTAATGTCGTTATTACGTAATCTGTTCCGTGACGTGCTTCGCGTATACAACAATGGACTTCGGATGATTTCTACACGCTTTTCCTCTAATCCTCCTCCTCAATAAGAAATAATAATTCGCTACGAATATTCCGTGAACGTATTGTCATTATTGAATTACATCACGCGAACGCATCGCGTCTTTCCCGAAATAAAACTCTCTATCGATTAAGCCGGTGGCTCCCGCCGATCGGTCAGGTTATCTCAGATGGTGTACGGCGTCCGAATTTCATTCGCGTCGATTTTTTTAATTAAAAAAAAAAAAAGAATTCAACACTCGAAAATTAAAGAATACACGTTGTACTTAACAAGCGCGTAAGGAGTGAAATCGTATGCCGTGTTTTATACACATATAATATACGCTCTGGAGCAACAACACCGTGTTCCGAGAACGACACGATTTGTCAAAGGATTAATACGAGCCGATAATAATCGCATTAGTACACGTTAATCCGTTAGTATTTTTCATTTCTCCCCGATCACGCACTGTAGTATTGCACAGACGGCGACCGATACGTAAATAAATTATTTCAATTATTATATTCGGACACGCGCAAAAGGTCTGTGACCGTATACTTCAGCGGTACGCTAAGTACGACTGCTCTTAAGCGTGCGGCGAACACGTTCCTGGGGAGTTTGGGTAGGGGGGGGGTTAGAGAGAGAAAGGGGAAGAAGAAAAGAGTAGGCGCTTGCGACTCGCTTCGCGTGCAGTGAGCGGACAACGAAATATAATTCCCCCGGTCCGCCCGGAGGTAAGTTTATGCGAGACACGTATGAACGTCTCTCCCCCCAACCATCTGGCGTGACAGCTTTTTCGACCATCCTTTAGCGTGCTAAATAATTGAAACATCGAACGAATCAGTATAACGGTCACGTTTTGCATTTCACCGAATGCAACCCGTCTCTCTCTCACTCTCTCACTCTCTCACTCTCTCTCTCTCTCTCTCTCTCTCTCTCTCTCATGACCGACGTCCTATCCCGGCGCCGCGTCGCGTCACCAGGACCTCCGCCGCCGCAGGGTCGCTTCGTCGAAAATCACGGAAGACGCGACACGGACGCGCGCTCGCTGCACCAACGGCCCTGTTATATTATAAAAGGTTTTCGTGTCCGGACGTGAACGACACTCGAAAATCGATCTGTTGTAATAACGGGGATCAGTTGTAATACAATTACGAGTGTATGGAGAAAGTGAGAGAGAGAGAGAGTGAGAAAAAAACGGTAAATCTATAATAATAATAATTATATGGGATACTCAAATACAAACAGACAGGAAAATAACAGCAAACAAACCAGAAAGATAAAAAGAAGAAGCAATGCCTCCTAATAGATGTAGCTGCTATTCCATCAGATTATAACATAATACAAAAGGAAGCCGAAAAACGACTGAAATATAAAGACTTGCAAATCGAAATACAGCGAATGTGGAACCTTAGAGGCAAAGTAATCCCCATCATCATTGGAGCAACAGGACTCATCATTTATAATGTCACCTCAGACCTCATCAAAGAAGTTCCTGGAAAGCATAATCTTTTGCAGATGCAAAAGACAGTGGTGTCGAGTACCGCACACATAGTACGCAAAGTACTGTAATAAAAAAAACATATCAAAATTGAAAGTAACACCCTAGGTGCATGGCGTGCACTCGGTGTTACTGGACAATGTAACCTTAGCGCAGCTAAATGGAGCCGATCAATAATAATAATAATAATAATAATAATAATAATAATAATAATAATAATAATAATAATAATAATAATAATAATAATAATAGTAATAATAATAATAGTAATAATAATAATAATAATAACGTTGTCGAAGATGGCCGGACGGTCGCGTTTGTGATATTTGCAGTCTGAAATTCGATTAAACGACGACGGTCGTACTATTTGTTTTTTTTTTTTGTACATTTTTAATTTTCTCATTTTATAAATTTGATGACGCGTACGATATAACGATATGATTTGTTGTACGTCACGAAAAATATCGCACACGCTAACCGATATTTTCGGTTATCCCGAATTCGCGTTGTACGAACGATTTACAGTAAGCTGTTCAATAAGCGTTCCTTGAATTAGCAGGAATTAAGAGCGAGACATTAACCGTGTCTCGCGCGAGGAAATCCGTCATATTTAATAATAGTCTTTTCCTCTGAAAATGATCGTTAACTTTGTACAAACCCTTTGGATTTTGATCGGCGTTGCGGAAACCAACACATCATATAAAACGTTTACGCTGTCAAGACCACTTTTTTTTTATATAAACCGGTTAAACGTCATCGCAGCAGCCTGCTGTTATACATCATTTTTCGTATCCACAATATAAGATGGAATTGCGTGGCGGAACTTTTCAGCCCCCAAAGGGGAAAATTGAACTCGCGTCGATAATAATTTCAATATTTTCGTATATACAGACTCGAATCCGACAAATACCCTACGCGATTCACAAGCCCGTGCGATTACTGATAATCATAAAACTATCATCAACTTCAAACGTGCGGACAAACCAACAAAGTGATATTATTACTAAACGAACAAACCGGTCCATCTTATCGAATTCATTGCGCGACCACAACGCTCTTCGATTCGTCATAACCCGCTAAACAAAAAAACGAAAAACCAATTTCGCTAAAAACGTTTCCCGGTATAAACTGCTATCGGTGATTTAATTTATGTGTTATACATTGAATAAAACGCGTGAAACTTGGACAATAAATAAACTTTTAACCACCTGTAACTGTTTTATTTCCACCGTTTGTCTTCGTTATAAATATCCCTTCGCGCGCAAATAGTGTACTAAAATATTCGCCATTTTACTGAATAATTAACCACCCCTTTCCGATACATCAATTTTAATTTTTAATCCATTTAGGTGCGTATATGTACTACTTCTTCGACCAATCCATTTCACTTTTAGATAATTCGTGGTCAATTGTAAACGATTGCATTGTAAATAGTTAAATTTTCCTACGATTATTACTATTATTTTTTTTTTTAAATTTCACTCTGAATTTTACTCACAGACAAGATGTGTTTATACGTTTACGAGTATATTAATTATACTAATACAATCGTTTTAATTACACAACGTTGGCAATTTTTATTTTTCACTTAAAAATTAATTTTATCACGTGCTTATCTACGTCTTGAAATTAGGCAAATTTCAAAAGTTTCGATCGTTTTTAAACGCGTCATTTTATTTCAATATTTATACATATATATATATATATTTATCAAGTAACAATATATAAATTTTATTACAATTATGACAACTTTTGTAAAATTTGTAAAACCCAAAAAATTAATATGTGATTATATCAAGAAGTATATTTTGAATAAAAAAAAATTAATTCATAAAAACAATTTAAAAAAATTGTAAATTGCCACTTACGACAAATATTGCTAGATTTTTTTAATTAAATAACATACTTTAGATTTTTTTTTTTTTTTTGAAAGGTCCACTAACTCTGGTCGTTTTGACGATGTCTATGCATGTATTTCTACATCTTTTTTTTCTACAAAACATTTTTATATACTCGTGGATTCTCTCCTTTTCAAAAGACACAAAGTATAAGACATCCCAGTTTGAATTTATTCGTATTTTTAAAACGTAAAAAAAAAAGAATTTCAGTAAGAAAGTTTATTAAAATTTGTTGAAATAAAAAATGAATACGAACCGACATGTTTACTTTTAAAAAGAAAAAACATATTTCTTTAAAAATCAGAAGAAAAGTTTTATTTATACTGTTTTTTTAATAAAGCGTTACAAATAAATTTTAATATTAATTTAAGTAAAAAAAAAACCTTTATGGAGTATATTAAAATATTATTATTATATAAAATAAATTAAATTTTCTTTTTATACTTTTTCCATGCGGAAAATCGCAATTAAGGTTCTTTTTTGCGTCCGTCGTTGTTCGAAAAAAGTTATGATTACGTTTTTATTATAGTTTGTAATACGAGTAAACTATTGATGTTCAATTTGAATATTTTTAATTTTAAAAACATATCGAAGTTAAAGTAAACTTAAAGTACACTTAAATATAACTATACGCGTTAAACTCGTTATAGGAACTATATTAGAAGTTTATATCAAATGTATTAAATAAATCACTGTACTGTTGTTGTTGTTGTTGTTAAAGCATATTACATTTGAAATTCAAAGTACTCGGGAGTTCCGAGCGCATATACTTATCGCGTATACCGCATTGAAATGTTCAAATAATCTAAAAATCGATAAAAATAAAGAAAAACAAAAGCGCATTTATATTCGTTATACTATTTAAAATAATTATTTTAAATTTGATACGACATTCATTTTTCCAAATACAAAAATTCTCAATTAAATATATTACATTTCTTTATTTTATCAATTTCCACTCAAAATACGTGAAAAAAAATCGTTAAAATAATCCTATTTTGAGTTTAACTATAACTATACTATTATAATGATTTTATAATAACGCGTTGCTCCGTTAGATATACCGTCAGACGAACGATGCATAATACCCGTCAAGCACCCGTGTGACTCGATCTGAAAGTAATCTGAAATAGAGAACGGCATAGAGGTAGCATGGACAAATTTTCAGAATGACTCTCAGCCAGGCACGTCCACATAAAAAAAAAAAAATACAATATGAAAACACGAATTTTTCGTTAAAAAAAAAATGTTATAATTTCTGAGATATCTTCATTGTTACGCAGCTTTTATTGAGAAAATTGAATTATTGGATAAAAAGTTGAACATTTTAAACGTTGTTATTCGCGTATAAGAAAATCGGATCGAGCGAGTTCGAAGTTATTATTAAACACGCATACGCGTTTGAACAAACGTTATATAAACATAGGTATAACATAAGTTTAAACAGTATATAATATTATCACGTAATTAAAAATCGCAAAAATCTCAGTTATTTATCGTTTTAATAACGCTCGTCCGCGTATATTTGCACCGTATTTATGAACTCCTCAGACTGTAATAATAATATATACTTTCGCACCCCTCAGAAAAATGCAACTCCCGTCCTATCCGTTCAGTGTACACTCTCCAAGTCCCACGACGATGACGGTTTTAATTAAAATATCAAAACAACTCGTTATACAATAATAATAATGATAATAATAATAATAAATTGTACAGCTGATATATATATATATATATTATATTAAATATACTCGTCGAATACGACGGCGTATTGTGTATAGGACTACATAATATATTTTACGCGCGTATTGTAAAACATAACAAAAAAAGAGACTCCCAGAATACCGCCAAACATTTCACCTGTTCTCGAACAGAAACTAATGAATAAATAACAGTGCGCGATGTCGACGAAAAAACCATTTATGATGTTACAGGTCCTGCAGCGCACCTATATAATATTATTATATACGGAACCGTCACGGAATTTTATTAACGGTTATACTTACAATAAGTATTGTAATACAATACTATAAGTATATATACATTATACATATACTTGTAAGTTATATATTGTATAGTGATTGAACTTAGGGGATCCTCCTCTTCGCACCCTTCAGAAAAATCGACGTCCTGCGATGAGCAAAAAAAAAAAAAATAAAAAAATAATCCGTCTGAAATAGAATTAAAAATAAACACTATAAAATAACTTACGCGAAAAAAGACGGTTGTTCTTTAAGCGACCGGTCGTCTGACGTATAAAAATTTCGCATTTCGTACACCAGTCGGCTGGGCACAAAAGTTTTGTCGTAGATTCGAATCTTCCGATTATGATGATAATCGTACGGTTTTTGCGTTTATACCGCGGCTCGGTAACGAATCACTAAATTTTTTACCGGTTTTTTTTTTTTATTTATTCTTACTCCGATCTCTTATCGCGTGAGGCGTTTTCTTTTTTTTTTTTAATAACCAAAACGCGTTTTATTTTTATTCATTTATAATTTATTGGGTAAATATTCTTCGGTTTCGGACGTCCAATGGCTCTTTTTGATGATTTATGAAATGTTATACAAATAAATATTGAAAGAATACGCTTGCATTTGTTTTTATTGGATATCATTCATGTTGTTAAACGGACGGTATTTTCTGATTTTCTATATTTACAATACCGTTACAAAAGAAAACTCGGGGGATGGCGGTGGGAAATCATAGAACGATTATTCAAAATTTCAAACGCTCAGTAACTTTCTGCAGAGACTTGCGAACAAGGTAAATACGATTTATACGGAAATAAACATAAAGTTTTAACGTGCGTTTCGTACATTTTAAGCAAGAACAATACGTCATAATCATAAAAAAAAAAAAAAATATATATAAACGTAAGACGAGAAATGTAAAAGTAATGCGGAGAATGAGAAACGAAAAAAACTACGCGCGACGTGTATAATAAGCGTATAAAATACCACGTGAAATTCAAATCAGTTTTTGTTGTTTAGATTTCACGGAGTACAAAAAACTTTTCACTTATAACGAGGCGCGAGTTTTATTTTCTCTTCTTATAATAATAATACGACCTCGACTTGCGTCGGGATGAAGATCAATTTAAAAAGAAATGATTGGCAAGTACAGACACAGGAGCTGCTGCTGCTGTTGCTGCGAGGATAACATTGCAGCAGACACCAGCCGGATAAGTTGGTTTTTTTTATAAATATTTTCTTTTGTTTGCCCCGTCTTCGTATAGTACGCGATGCTGCCGAGATACAAGGACGATAGCACGCCCCAAGAATAATGTTCGATTTCACGTCAAACGTTTTAACATATCTGATGGGTATTCTATACGTTACCCGACGGGATCCACTATACGCGATGCGTGAATCTGGTATTTATTATTTATTTATTTTTTTCTTATTCCAAAGTCAAATACACGCTGTCGCGTTAATTGGGATAACGTTCGAAATCGGTGTACTCGATTTTTTCGTGTTGCAGCAATTTAAACTCGTCGTATCATCTCTACATATTACATAAATCACGAACGGATAAAAAAATGATAAGAAAATTTACGCATAAAGTGGAAAAAAAACCGTACAAATCGCGCTCTATAAAAAAAAGAAAAGAGTTTCGAAATTTTATATTCGTAACAATTTAACAAAACGTGTAAGTTTTCGTACTCGGCAATAAACACGCCGGCGACAACGTGCAAACGCAACAACTCGCCGCGCTCGGTGATTTCGTTTAAAGCGTTTAAAGTTTTTCCGTGCAGATGGTTTGCGATTTGGAAAATTACGCTAATGTCGAAACGTGTAGAAGAAACGCGTTCGATTGTACACCGCGATATATAAATGTAACCTACATTTTAAATCAGCCACACGGTACATATTACGTATATACGTACAAAGTGATTTTTTTTTTTTCTATCGTAAATCAAAAGTATACATTTGCCGAGAAAACGTAAATAGTTTTTCTTGTATATGAGAAAAAAATGTCCACTATGCTTTACGGTAATTTAATTATTTTTACACACCGGGTAACAACACTTTTTTTTTTTTTTACTATTCGTTATCGACTTACGAATATTTCCCGAGAAATAAACACATTTAATTCATTAAACAAGACGCACTTCTAATCAATAGGTGGTTATTACATAATCATTTATAAACGCGAAAATCGACTCTATCACGAGCGATTATTATTATTATTTTTTTTTTTTTTTTAATTACAATAATTGTATATTCGTGAACGGAACATTGAAAAACTATTTTTTTATTTTATTACATTTCTTGTACGATTTTTTTTTCTTCAATATTTAAAAATAATTCGCTATAAACAAAAGTTCACATATTACCGGCGCATTCGTTCTACATAGAGATAATAAATTCGAAAATTATGTGTGAATAATGATTTAATAACGGCAAAATAGAAATTGTTCGAAAAAACTTGAGGAGAGGTAAAAATCGTTGGGCGTGTGGTAAAAGAAAAAAAAAAAACTTAAATCACCCTGTATATATGTGTGTGCGCGCACGCGTATGTAGTGTTATTAAACGGCGTTTATATACGCGCGCGAACTTTTACGGCGTATAATATATAAATAAAACCGTTTTTCGGTTAAAAGGCACCGAGGAAAAACGCTGCCGGACTTTGTATATAAATCCCCCGAGCGGAAAATAAAAACGCTCGGCCACGTATTTTGTATCGTTAATGCGTATACACTCGTATTATACATAGTGTAATAGAGAGGAGACAATAGAATACGAGACGAAAAACGTACAAATGCAATACGAGACATTATATAAATTTCGTTTTACCTAGTCGGAAGATTATTACGATGGCTGCTCGCAGAGTGCTGAGTAATTATTACAATCAACGCTGTTGTAAATCGCGAAATTCTATGGGTTCATTGATTCAAAGAGAAAAACGTTTTTACAATATTGAAATGCGTTCTCGTTGCAAACCACCGGATTTAACGAAGGAATTTGTAGTTTATAAGACTCTAGAGCTTGTGCAACACTACAAAAATACCGCACCGTCGGTGTATGCGATGATGATGGATGTTTTATAGGATTCGCATAATTTATTATGGTCGTATCTTATGAATTTTAATACGACATTTTGTTTTTGTTTTTTTTTTGTTAATGCGTACAATATTGTTAAACATTTATTTCTAGTGTTTTTAAAACACATATTTTAAAATTAGGTCATATATATATATATATTTTTTTTTTTTTTGGATTGTTCAACGCATTTCGGTGAGTTGTCACAATGTTTCCGATGATCATTGTAGAGATTTTTGAAGAGAAAAATATGAAATTATTTTAAAAAAATCATATCTGATATATATATATATATATATATATCGTCGAATTTATGGCTTTAGAAATATCTTTTAGGTAATTCATTTCTACACGTTTATTATTATTATTATTATTATTATTTGTAGGACATATAATTCGTAGATTTTTTTTTTTTTTTTTTTTTTTTTTCTTAAATCCAATCCGTACTGCCGGCAATGACAGTTGTGCGATATACCGGGAAATTGATATAATTAATAGAGGAGAGCCGAGACAGATTATACACGTGGAAACGGTGTGACGTATTCGGAAAATCGTTCCGGATTTCTAAGATCGTCGTGCGTGCACGCGTCAAAGGGGAAGTTAGGAGGGATCCGCGAAAACGTATTACAATTTGTATGAAGGGAATCAAAAGTTGCCCGAGGGTTTTGCGCGGGATGAATGTTCGTGAGGTCTTGATCGGGTTTCTCGACTCGAAAACGGCGCGTGTGGAGGAAAAATATTTTTAAATGTTTCAACCCCCCGGGTCAATTCGGTAACAAAAAACATTTATACGAATAGATACTTAATATGCGCGACTCGCATTAACTCGCGATTATTTCGTCCAGCTGTTGCCGGATCCTCGGAATCACGCTGTTGTTTAATGCGTATAATAGTATTAATATGGGCACAGTGTCTCTCTCTCTTCTTGCATTATTGTTTTATGTACAACGCGACGTTCTTTAATTTTTAAATAAAAAAAAAAAATGTTTTAATTTAAAAAAAAAAACGGTTTTAAAAACTTCGCGAAACCGCCGAGACCGCGGAGTCCACTACACTACTCCGTGTTTGTGTTGTTGTAATGGTTTACGATTTCAATGAATCGTCACACGCCTTTACACCACTGGACTGGCAAAGCACGCAGCTAACTCCAGCTATTAGGTGTAATCGTTATATAAATAATATGTTATTATAGTAATTCGGTTCGGGCCTTACAGGGCTATCATATAACGCGGACCGCTCGCGGTCTCCGTAACTGGCGTTGTTGTTACCACAATAATTAAAATGTTTTGTAACGCACGTTTGTGACCGTAAAACGCGTGATCGAAATACGGAGAATTGTACGTGAATTCGCAAAGTGGCGAAATCTCCATCCACAGTGTAACTATTATTATCGAACAATTCAATTTCGTTTCGAATTAATCGCGCTACGACTGGTACGGACCGTGTGGCGTGGACTGTAACAAACTGCACCGTATCGAACTACCCATCAACAACGAGTTCACTGAGGCGATGTAGCGTACATCTGTGTATAGTTTATCGATTTCTTTTCGCGTAAACTCACAAGTTTGCGTTTGCTTTTGTGTTCGAAGACAAAAGCTGGTGCGCGGGACCTGATAAATCTAAATTGGAAAACTTTATTCGTATTGTCCCCAGCAACGTGTCCCGGTTCAAAAGACCGGTTACTGTGTCGTAGAGAAATGGCCAGTCGTCGAATGCTTCTTGACTGCGCGATAGGAATCTTCTTCTTCTTCTTCTTCTTCTTTTCTAAAGGCTTAGCCTTGTCATAGTTTAAAAATATATCTCCACTCTTCTCTCTCCAATGCCAGAGTTTTCATAATATGTGAATACCCGTTACATCCAGCCATTCCAATCATTTCTCCTATGAATTTCTTCCTCGGTCTTCCTCTTCCTTTGCGTCCATTGATTCTTCCTTCTATTATGTTGGTTATGCGATAAGAATATGGCGGTATAAATAAATTATCATCGTGTAAACGCGAATCCGAGAGAGAGAGAGAGAGAGAGAGAGAGAGTAAGTGAGAGAGACAGATGCGTTGCTGACCGCGACTGCGGTGTTAGGTTCTATTACTATAAAAATTAATTCGTTAATTCAGATCGGAGAAAAAAGTTAACACGAACGATTCGATAGCGTTTGAAAAAAAAAAGTATCAAACCGCTTAAAAAAACAATCCGGGAAAATATTCGGCGGTTTTATTTTTTTTTTTAAATCCATAAAGTCCGTGAAATGGCGAATTGCCCCCTCCCCCCCACGCGACAATACCGATGGGATTAATAAAATATATATAATTTCGAACGTATTAAAACGATTTACTGACTCGTATATTGTAACTTACAATGCGGCGGTTTTTCATTCACTTACTCGAACAATAAATCGACTGTTATATATTACTCGTATATAGTATTCATATAACGGTAAAAGAAAAAACTCACCCGTAATCGAACACACTATCTAATTTAAATGGAAAAATTATGCGTATATTTGGTGGTGTATTTAATGCGAAAGAAAACGTTCCACCCGGCGTAAGTATTGAATTTTGTATTATTATTTTTTCTCCCCGCGTTTCACAAACAAAAAGCGTTCGATGATTTACGACGAATAATGAATGCGAGTAAAGATAACACACTATATTATTATTATTATTATTATTATTATTATTATTATTATTATTATTATTATTATTATTATTATTATTATTATTATTATTATTATTATGTTTGATAGATATTATTCTGTTATTTAACGATATTTCTTTCACGACTCGCGGACATTGTTCTCGGTAAATTTCGCAGTTAACGCGATTACGCCGAACAATAAAATATAATAGTGCTCTTTTGATACAAAAAAAAAAAAAGAAGAAGAAAAATTCCTGAATCATTTCTTTTTTGGCACGATGAAATAATATACGAATTCAATTTTTTACAAAAAAAAATAATAATAATAAATACAAATTATTATTCGAAAAACCGCGATAAATGTATAACGAAAAAATCAAATAGCATAAATGGCGACGAACTTCAGTGTTCTCGTTCGTTTTATATTTTGTAAAAAATATTTGAAATCGCTCGTATTTTACGATAATGTATCACGTTGGAAAAACTGTTCATAAAGAAACTCGGTACAAAAGATAAAAGAAAGAAGATTTTTTTTCAATTCTAACAACGAGGAAATACGATGCTATTTATAATTTTAATACCAAATATATTGAGAATTGTAAAAGAAAATTTTTCACATCGTCGAGATTCGAATAACCGCAATTTTAATCACAATTATTATATTACGGAACCGAAATTAAATCATATTTTTGATTATTATTATTATTATTATTATTATTATTATTTACCAGAAACACATATTTGCTGAAACCATTTTAATTCTTCGTCACTTCAAAATTCGTATACATTAAAAAAAAAAAAAACCAAAGAAAAATTAAATCGTTTAAATACATATTTTATTTATCAGGCAAAATACGTGTTTTAAATTCAAAGTAGGAAAGAAATTATAAGTTTTAAGACAAAATTATTTGAATAAAAAAAAAACTGATACAACAATATTCGCAATAGGAATTACAATAATAAAATGTGTGCGTGTGTGTATACCAAGAAAATTGAAAGCATACGAAAAACTATTGCGTTCGATAAAACGATTCTAAGCTGAGCTTTGGCGTACTATTATATATTATTATTATTATTATTATAAATATTATTATTATACAATAATGCGGATTTTAACAAAATCGCGTTTTTGCCGTTTTTTAAAAAATGTTTTCATAGTTTTTTTTTTGTTTTGGACCGTGTTTTCTCAAAAAAAAAACTATTGGGAGAAAATCAGAATACTTTACTGTCGAAAAACCGGTACGGAAATAAAAAACTCGAAACATTTTCTACAATATATATATAGTCACAAAATTGTTCACGAAAAACAATAAGATAAACGTCTAAATTGTAAAACCGCAATACAACGAATTAATATAATATTACGCTCAAAATCTAAAAAAAAAAAAAAATGAAAAAAAGAACGCCAATTTTATATACGTTTTATAATAAACGGGAATGTGAATTACGCGTGAATATTTGACTTTGATACTTAAACATCGTTTTCCCTCGCGAACTATATGAAAGAAGAAGGAAAAATAAAAACGATATTAAACCGAGCGAATAAAACGAACGAAAACATTAACGATTTATATGCCTACGGGTATATCGTCGATCTCAAAACACACAGCGTATTTATTAGAGAAACGAGTAGTATAATCCGATTTCTGCTGCTATAAATCCATCGTCGTCGTCGTCGTTTATTATACGGTCGCTGGAATAACCTATAAACTCATTCAATCCGTTATAATTCACCTGGAGAAATATGATATATAATATCATAAGCGATAATATTATATAATAAATTCACTAGCCCCGACGGTCGTATACATATATACGTATAATAGCGTATAAATATTAAATTTATATTTATATATCCGGAGCTGTGTATTATATTTCACGAGCACCGCTGCTCGACTAAGTGCAACAGGAAATACGGCATTTGATGAGCTTTTAGAATCAAATTGAAAGAAATGAGCCTTCCGGCCACCTTATATTAACCCGTCGCTATATATAATATAACCGCCACGAAATACGCTCTGTGTACTCGGATATATGTACGTATATATACGAAATTTATAATACACTCGGAAAGTAGACGGCATATTACACTGTTATTGACGTCAAACGCCGTTGTATATCGTTTCAAAGTATTTTCGCTGTACTTGTATAGAACTGTAAATATGAACGCATTATTATATATTACGGAGTGTTCAAAAAGTATTTAGAGCTTTTATTAAAAAAAAAAACCCCCGTAATACATTTTTAATGAAATTCTAAAACGTTGTCGATTATATTATGTGATGTAGACACAATAATTACGATAAGTGAAAGTGTACCGTCGTGTTTAAAATAGCCGAATAAAACTTATTTATTTCCGTCAATCATACGTTTTTTTTTTTCTTTTTTTTTTTAAAAGCGATTTTTACGGCTCAATGCTCAATACACTCCGTCATGTGCACGTATTGAACGAATGAAAATAAATGGTTTTCTTTCGCGAGGTTTTCAGTGCCACTGACATTCAGACGACGACGACGAAGAGAAGAAACGATTCTTAAAACATTAATCGTTTTCGCTTATAGCGAATTCGCCTTTTAACCACGTGGTGGAACACATATCGTCATTATGAGTGCACGCGTTTCTTTCACGAGTGACGTTATAAATGTGTTAATTGGCCGAGAAACACGGTAGATTACAGTCGCGTGTATCGGATGATATCGTTATATTTTTTCTCTACAATTATACGAAAAAATAATAATAATAATTTCAAATATTTGAACGGTTACACGTGTACGCGAATTTAAATCTGTTCGTCCTCTTTGCGTGGGAGTCTGCGTGTTATCAAATACAAATACGTTTATTATTATTATTATTATTATTATGGTTTGACGGTATAAATTATTGACATTGGCCGATTACGAAATAAAAATAAATAGATTTTAAAAACGAGGCGTATTAAAACTACAGGACTCCGATCCGTACGCCCTAAGGTGTTGTCATCCGGATTTGGCGAATTTTCGATGATTCGAAATTCGAATAATCGATAATTTTTTTTTTTTTTTTAATTTACAAAACATTGACAGGAATCGCAGTCGTCTTCGACTGTACAGAGCGAATGCCTCCGGTACACTGTTTTGTACCGTCTATACATATTAATCGACTTTTCAATTGGACGGGGGGAATTCGTTTTCTTCTAAAAAAATTATCACGCGCGCACTTAATATATAATCGCGTACATTAGACGATTGGACAATTTGTCTGGGAAAGGGATATAATATCTGAAACCTGCTGGCTATAATTGACCTGTTAAACAGCCGCGTCGGGTGGAAAATTCGTTTCGGACCTGAACGCCGCACACTCTCCTATACGCCTATAAGCGCCGTATACTTACACAAACGTATTATAGTTTCCGTACGCTAATGGTCCCCCCCCCATCGTCCTCCGCTCCCGGACCTCATCCTCCGCCAAAAAACCGTTCGCCTCCGTTCCGTTTAGGAAGTTATTCGCTAGCGCGCGGGAGGGATGACAGCTCAGATTCTGAACGTCTACGGAAGGGATAACAATTGTTTGGCCCGAATACCCAAAACCCATTTAACCAAATGCTCGCAGCGTAACCGCTCGTTCCAACGTATATCCGAAATGATCGAGACGTTATATTATTATTATTATTATTATTATTATTATAATGATAATAATAATAATAGTAATAATAATATTATTAATAATAATAATAACATTAATAATATTTAAATATACGGACGATGTAGAAAATTCGGGACGTTCTATACTGCACGACAATATGATGTGTGATCGAACAGCGTTTCGTATAGAATGCCGGAGGAGCGCATATCGGTAACGTAACCTGATATTGGGCGATTTCGCCCGTAATTCCAGTTCATCCGCGGCTTTACGGTCCACCTCTTCCCAGAGCTCAAATTATATCGTTTTCGAGGCTCAGATCTGGACATAATTTACCAGCGCACGCGTTCCGTCGTCTCTCGTTAAATAATTCCCCCTTGCGCACTCGTCACGGAGATGATGAAATCATATGCGACTTCAATCATGGACTGTCCTTCTCTTGCTACTTCCCGTTGTACAATTTCTCCGTGATAATAATTTACTTATAATAAATCCCTTAAATATATTAAATAGCAAATCTGTTGTTGGATTTATCAGTAATGCTGAACATTTAGTATAATTTACCTGGATATTTTTTGTTGTATTGTATTTTCTTTTCTCCTTTTTCTGTTTTATTTTTACATATTTAATCTACCCGGAATTTTTTTTTCTTTTTAAATCGTAATCGTTGATCGATTTAATTTAAATATTTGCAGCTAATAAATAAAAAAAACCCCTATATAGGCATAAACCGGGGGGGAGGGGGATGACTGCCACCACTCTTCCGATATAAATCGAAGGGATATATTCCGCGCGAAAAAAAATTTTTTTTTCTAATTTGTATGTATTTATTGCGTTAATTTTTTTTTTCTAGATCAATTAATTCCGAAGGGTTTTATATGGAATAAAAAATAGAAATTGAAAAATTATACTATTAGAAATATACTCGCGTGCGGGAAGACCACGATTATAGACGGTTACGTTAGGTTAGGAGATCTAACAATTCGATCGTGCTTGAATACCGAATTCATTTCTCGCAATACACAACCTGCTTTCATTCAGATATCATTTTATATGTCATTTTAAGTCTGTAAAAGTAGTTCAATAGTCTATTTGGCTTCGATTTATCGAGAACACGCGCCGTGCGGCAATTAAATTAGATTCGACAGAATACGCGCGTAATATGCATTTTTCTTTTTTTATTCAACAGAATACATTCAAATTTTTTTTTTCCCCCAGTAAAATGTAGACGAAAAAAAAAATACGCTTATTTTAGGATTAGACGAGGACTGCTGCAACTGGTTTATCGAATTGTCATCTCTTCTGTTGTCGCGGATAAAACGCGGGAAATAAATTTGTCGTCTAAAATTGAAAAGAAAAAAATAAATAACGAAACAGGACGATCGATTCGCAATATTTATAAATTACGAGACGATATATATGTACATTAAAACACAATTGTATACGGACTGCGGAGAATTGTGTGCACAAAATTCATGCACGCAGTAAAAAAACGACCACGACGTACGTTGAAGCAATCGAACCACCCCTCTCGGAATAACATTCGAACGTTGTGCAATAAACATCGTCGCCGTAGTAAGATCAACAGAGAGAATAGAAAACCATTTAACTGATCGACAAATACTTGGCCACCATAAATCCGGCCAAACAGAAATATTATAAAAATCGTTCTGGAAAATACAACGAAATTCAAATTTTAAACGTATTTGCTATTAAACACTGTTTGTAAAACTACTGCAATTAAAAAACAAAAAATACAATAACCGTTGAATTTCGAGTTCGAATAGTAAAATTAACGATGAAAAATCGTAGTCGTATTACTACAGTTGTGAACGTTAAAAAAGCGGAAAATCGCGCGAATACGTATATAAGACGGGGGGATTTATCAAAAAGAATTCCAAATTAAAAACGAAATACTTTCTTTCTTTTTTGAAACGGATTGGGAATAAATACGTTTTATAATACTTTCGGCGAAACTAAACGCGTTCATACGTTGCTGAATAATACACTTAAATAATTTAAATCCGAAATCAAATTAATATTTATATTATACGCACATCCGTGTTCGGAACATTGGCGTGTTCGGAATACTTTGCCAAAGTTCGTTTCTATTATACGTTTCTGTGGGGAATAACGTGAAAATATATAAATACGAGCGCGCGTTATATGTGTGTATAAAACGTCTTCCCCGAATAAAAAGTAATAATTGAATCGATATTATAATATCGTGTTCATACTGCGATTGAAATATAAAATAAAAATACGATAAATAAACGTTACGAATGAAACGTTTCAATAATGCATTAATTAAAAAATATACGTATTTAGCGAGCGATTATTTATTTTTTTTTATAATAAACTTTTTATAAAAACAATTTATATTATAACGTTGAAATACAGAGAATTCATTAGAAATACAACTGTATAATTGATGGATACGTGGGGGAAGAAAAAAAATTCGTCGTAATATGCATAGAACATATATTATTTGAGCATAAAGTAGAGCATAGGGTAGAGATTGAAAAAAAAAACTAAAATTTATAAACATATTATTGACAATATATACATATTGTAAATATATTAATAATTACTATATACAAATATTGAACGTTTAAATTGCTACACAAACAATGTACGCGTGTAATAAACGATATTAAATTTAAAAAAAAATATTTCACTCGAAAACAATTTTACGCGCGAAATCGATAACACATTATGTATATATATATATATATATATATATATTACACAACAATACATAAATTCGCCAAACTTTACAATTTTTTTTTTGTCTATACAAATATTCTGAATATTTAAACGTCTCATTGATTAATGAATATTAAAAAAAATATATGCAAATATGCCGTCGAGAAAACTTGTGTTTTATGAGAATCCGGTAGTTTTTCTTTCTCTTTGCAAAATATTGTCTTTATCCGTCACCGTCATCTATACTGCGCGTATATATATATATATATATAAATTGATAATAATTTAACCGTCAAATGAAATATACAAAAATGAAAAAAGTATTTCAAGTTTTTCTTTCTTATTAAGCAATTTCAACGACAACAGTCTAATAAAACGTGTATATACGTTATAATATTTCGAGTATATAAAAACGTTGGAACAAACTAGTAGACGTTTGTAATATTTTAATACGTCCGAGTATATACGTACGGCAAAAATCGAGTTTGAGTAGACTTCCTCGCAACATCAAAAAATTTTTTTTAAAAAAACACTTTACTTTTTCATCGTAATTCTATCCAGTTTCTACCAAAATCAAATCGAAATAATTGCGGACAAATAAATGAAAACGTTAAAGTAGTATGTTGAAATAGTCAGTATAGTGGTTACCATACGAATGAAAATACGACGCACATTGTCTATACAAATCCCTCCCGAGCGTAACGCGCGATTTCACTATACCGACTTGCGCACGGCTTCTATTATTATGGTTGATTAATATCAATTTAATTACTCGACAGTAATATTAAACAAATGAATTAAACTCATTGAAATTACCAGCTACGGCGAGTACAAAGTAAAATACACGCTTCTTGTACATATCAAGTGTTTTTAAACGTTTTGCGGTGTCAGTAATTTTATTTTCCGCACCTAACGTACGTGTCTTATATTTTTCGCACAATATTTTCGTTAATAATTATTATTAAGTTATGCGCGGTTGAACTCGTAATTATACGATTACTATTATTATTATTTTTTTTTCTCGTATCAGGTATCATATATTTAAAATAAAATAAGCATGTGATTTATACAACAAAACTAAATAAATAATAACAGGTAAGTGGAAAAATACAACTAAGTAAAATATGAATAATAATAACAAACTAATATGAAGGTAACGAATATGTTAATGTACATTGCATATTAGTTATATATTTTCTTTTGTCCAGTATACAACTGTATTTGCCGCCCTCTGATTGCTTATCATAAGATCCTCTTGTGTACATGGGCTTGGCCTTCGTGGGCAAACAAGTAGGTGTGACGTTGTTTGCTCTTGTCCACATATGCAAGTTATGTCTCGATCTCCATATCCCCATTTTCTCATATTTTCTTTTGTCCGTCCTACAAAACCAACACGCAGCCTGTTCAATGTCTTCCATACCGGCCAGTCTAGGTTGTTACCAGGAGGTAGTCTTTCCGATGGTTCCATCCATCTTTTACCGATTATTAAGTATTATTAAATAGAGATGGAAATCGTCCGAAAACAGATGCCGCGGCTAAGATTTTTAGGAATTTCGAATTATAAATATATATATATACGTCGTGTAGCACTTCAATGTGCAATAGACAATACTGTTGTACGACAAACTGTTATGGTAATACATCTGGTTTCGAGTCGTCTACCAGATCTGATCTTTTGTGTCAGAGTCAATTAACATCGAAATCCCTATAACTAATAACGAAATATACATAAATAACGAAATATTTCATCGTATCGCCTTCCTAGTAGTAGCTTTCGGAACGCGTGTGTACACGGCAAACTTCTGTCTGACGACGGTCGTGTCTTGAGACTGATCGTTTACTACGCAGACGCCGATATGTACGTGTGTGAATTTCAACATAAAATTTTTGATATAAAATCTTTGGAAAATTTTCTAGAAACAGAAAATGTGCAAACAGCGCGTACGATATAAATCATTCGAGTGTCTTCCCAAACATTATTATCATTAGTATTATATTCAAACGTCAGCACCACTCGTGAAACACAACTACGTAGCTTACTGTTTAAGGCCGTTTACCCGAGGCCGTCCACTCGACAGTCGTTAACTCTCGACTAGCGCGAATTGACCTACTATACTTTATATTGCGTTACATATTTACACAACAATTTGTAGACGAAAAAAAAAACGGTAAGATTTCTTTCTATAATATATCATACTACACGCAACTTTTTCCAGTACCCGACGTTCCAATGTCATTCTATTTCCACGACATTTCAAGACCACCCGAGAATATTATATTCGTGTGTATATATAAAATATATATAAAAGTATATATAAAATTGTATATAAAAATCTATATTTAAAAAGCCACGGCTAATGTTTCCGACGTCGTTCGTAAGCGAATCGGGTATTTGTATAAGGGTTTCGCGATTATACTTTACATTCAAAAGCGATTCGACAATCCATTGATCGTCGTTGCATTCAATAAAACGATTCAGAACGAATGCTTCGGTATAAAATATAACACATTATTATTATTATAAACAGTGACGAAATAGCGTTTTTGCCGTTTTCAACGTAGTGATTTTGTGTCGCTTTAATAAGCATTTGGGAAAATCGACGAAAATGACTGAACTATAATAACCCAGACAAAAATTCGTTACCGGAAAACGGGATCCAAACAACTAGCTGTATAGTCGAAAAGTCATAACACAGAGTAATGAAAACAATATAATAAATATCGTTACAAAACCAGCAGCCTCCCTCGCTCCTGACAAACAAAATAACAAATATATGAAAAACACAATGGTATAGTTATTGTTTCAATATATCGTTTATAAATCAATCAGAAAATTTGTAATATTCGCGATATCGTTTATAATACGCGCACCTCCTACCTATATTATTATATGCGATTTCGCAACGAGTTTAACTAATAATATCGCGATATTATCTCGGCTGTAAATAAAAATATGTTCGTATATTGCCGTAGCGATTTTAATTAAACTTCCTATAAATCTCTCGTCGGCGTAATTAAAACAAAAAATTGTATCCAGCTGCAAACGACGTTTATATACATAAAAAAAAAAATTCATTTAACTTCGGGTATAGTTTTAAAAATAAAAAAGTAATAATAAAACGTTCGTCGAAACCTGATTACCGTCCCCGACGTTTTTTTTTTTTTTAAATATAGCGTCATTCATTATTATTCGAATAATTTGTATATTATTAATTCTATTATAATACTACGGGCAGTTTTAACAAATAAATTTTTATTATAATTTTTTTTTTTTTTGACATTTTTCGCAAATCCCCACTAAATTTGGACAAAAACGAAAAATATGTCTCGTTGCTTATTTGCAATACACATCGTATCTAAACGATTTATCCCCGGCTTCGGCCCGCGTGCGGTATATTTTATTATATTTTCTATTGTATACACTGCGGTGACGTGTTGAGTGTACATATTACGTTTATATTATACAGACCGAGTGAGTGAAATTCTCGAATTCATCTTACCACCACTATTTCATAAATATTCGGGTTGAGTAAAATGTATGCGCACACACTATTTTTCTTTATATACTTTATATATCATCTGCGTTATTTATCCACACGTACAAAAGAAAATATTTATATGAAAACTATTCTTATAACGTGACGAAGCTTTATGAGAGGAAAATCGCGGACACGTACGTCGAA
Organism: Chaetogeoica ovagalla; assembly: GCA_032441825.1. Classification (NCBI taxonomy): domain Eukaryota; kingdom Metazoa; phylum Arthropoda; class Insecta; order Hemiptera; family Aphididae; genus Chaetogeoica; species Chaetogeoica ovagalla. The sequence continues at coordinate 9,929,756 of CM063737.1, forward strand.
ATCTATCAACCTATAAAACCTACGCCGCGGAAAAAAATTTTTTTTTTTTATATATATACATTATTTTAATGGGTAAAAAACAAGAACTGCATGACCATCGGACCCGCAGAGCAGGTGACAGCATTCCAATATATATAATCGGAAATATAATCGTTTTCATTTTTATACAAGATATAAAACGAAAACGATTCGTTTCATTTTTATATAAGATATGGTAAATTCGTATAGGCCCAGCAAGAAATAATTTCACGGGACACGATCAAGCTGTCGCCGCCGGTGTACAATATGACTTTCCGCGGCAATTACGGAAATCGTTAACAGTAAAACGTCAAAGTTTCAACAGTGCGCGCCGGCCGAAACAACGACGCGCATAACTTGTGTGTATTGTAATTATTATTATTATTATTATTGTTAGTGTAATCCGCGCGCGAAACCCCGGCAAGTGTCAAACATTCCGAAATATTATTCGATATTATTGTTTTGTGGATTTCACTCGTGTTTTACATCGCGTCGACCTTTATACGACATTCGAACAATTTATTTTGTATAAACATTAACTCGCTGTACGGATATACGCTGGAAATAATCGTTTAATAGAAGCAAGAAAGAAAGAAAAAAAAGGCACCGTCCGTAACAGCGGATGAGATGTTATATGTGCGCGCAGGATGCCGGTTCGAGTGGAGGACCACTTGGTCAAGTGTTGTTACGAGTTTTATAATATCACTGTAAATTTGAAAGCAACGATAAATCATTGGCATTCAAAAAAAAAAAAAACGATTCTGGACGAAACTCCTAGATTATTATTCATTTGTTGGTTTTTTTTTTCTTTCCTTCCCACCCACCTCGAAATTCAAACTTCACACACTTAACGGAGAAAAATTTATGACACACGATCTTTTATACGCGTGCTGTTGAAAATATATACCGCGCCAGTATATATAAATATAAGCGTCTACATAAGCTCGTAATAAATGTTCGGACGTTAAATACAATGAAAAAGCACATATACACGCGAAACGGATATATATATATATATATGCGTTGACAAATTTACTAGACATAATTTTTTTTCTTTGACAATTTTATGGACATGTTTTTCGTAATACTGCCCTTAGGAAAACTATAATGAGAAAATGGAAAAGAAACAATATTTAAATATACGATTTTCGCTACTGTCGTTGTGTAATACTATAGATAGGAAAAAAAAAACAGGAAATCGAGTAAAAATTTTCTTATTTTTGAACGACTAAACGGGATTATACACAATATTTACAGTGTTAACGGGTCCAATGCGCATAAGACGTACATGTATAATAACGTCAAAAATGTTAATACGCGTATTAAAAGCGTACTTTTTCTCGTTGTAATTATTCAACACGAAATTTCCGATAATATTTTGAACATTGCGAATGTTATTTATATATATGACACCACCGTATATATATGACTGTGGACTATTAACTGTGTATATACCTATACGTTAAAATTACGTGTAACGGGCGAAACAAACGTATAGGTATTAAATTTGGCGAATCCTAAAAAAAATCCTAACAGAAGTTTTCGAACGATAAGCAAAAAAAAAATAAATAAATATATATGTTTAAATTCGATATCGACTTGAACATCGAGTAAAAATTATACCGGCGCATTATGCTACACATCGGATTGAGTCCATAAAAATATGTTTCGTTGCAGGTTATTGTTAGGAATTTTAGCAAAAAAAAAAATGTTCATACGCGTATAGATTCCGACGAGTATCGCCAGTATACTTATTTTAAAAAAAAACAAATACACTCATAATACAGTTTTATACATAAGCATCAATACCGTTCGTAATAAAAAATATAAAAAAAATGTTTTCATATGAATACACGGGAGTTGTTCAACGATGAGGGTAAACTTTTATATTATTCTCCCTAGAGTATTATAAATATTCAGTGTATATATATATAAATTATTGTATAAACATATTTAAGCACAATTATATGTGTGTGTGTGTGTGCGCGCGCGCGGTCTTATTTCAAGTCAAACATGCGTTCCGTGGAAAATAATATGAACTCAATAATAATAATAATAATAATGTGTAATTGTTAGTGTTCATAATATTATAATAATTCATATATACGTACATAAACTACGAGTCGAAGCAACGATGTGAATATATATATATTTATACAAGGCTTATGAGCGAATTAACATGAGTCTATATACACTGTCTGATTATGCGTTTTTACATCGTATGCTTATATTTATATTCATATGGGAGTATATAATTTTTTTTTTTTAAAAAGAAAAAAACTCATACAAAAATCTATGTTTTTACCGATTAGACGAGATTTATTACGATAAACGTATAACTTTTTGTATTTCAATATACGCGAATCACATATTACGCATAAAGATATTCGTACTCGGACGATGTCAATATTTTTTTTTGTTTTTTAACGTACAACAACTCATCGGTTGACGGATAATAAGAGTCTACGTTTAAACTGCTTACACGCCCATTTTAACATCGGTATCGATACGCCATTAAAATGGTAATCGAATATTTAATTTCGTATATGATACCCGCCGTTGTGTATCACCTACTCGAGCTCGCTGTGACATGACAAGTACTCGCCCGATGGACCTTCTGGAGTTCGATTGAGGGAGCTCGTTTTAAGGGCGCATTGAAGAACGCCGTCGAGGCAGAGGAACGGAAGGGAACGTTGAACACGTGAACGAAACGGTGGTCTCCGAAGTCGGCGAAAACGTGCTGGACAAGTGGCATCATGCCGAATGTATGACCTGATGATGGACTATACTAAGACGAAACAGATTCTATAAGGTCATGGACGTCTAAAACCAGTAACTACAAAAATTGTAGAGAGTTCGCCGCGGTGCAGAACGCGTGTGCTCTAGAACACGGCCGAACGCGCGGTATTTAGATGAGCTCGAAACGGACGAACACAAACCTTCTCCAACCGCTTATTGAGAACGATTCACTCGATACTCGGGCGGAAGGAGCTGATAAAACGTCAAAACGCGGTCGGAAGAGCGATGCCACGGGGGGGGACCTCGTCGTTCGGGTTCGCGTCGTCTCGTTGTGCGCAGAAAATTGTAAGTTAAAGTGTAATAATTATCACGCGCGTATGTCTTACATGGTTTCTAACTGCTGACGGTCGTATTTAACAAAATAAACGATGACGGCAATTACGGGATAAAATAATAATAATAATAATAATAATAATAATAATACCCCGTTACTGGGAGATATACGACATGGACGAGCCGCAGCACTGTATAATATAGTATCCACAAATACTGTACACGCAAAAAATTTTAATTATACTTTAAAGCGGATGTGAATATTGAAAGTAATATTATGTCGCGTTCTCGCGCGCAAAAACATTAATAATAATAATGCGCCGTCGATTTATTTACGAATAATTATTTTTCCTCGCGAGAGACGCGGTGCGAAATATATTATACACAGTGCCGTTATACTTTATACAATATAAGATGATAAATAATATAATGAATCGAACGATTTGGAAAACGCGTTAAAAATTTTCCTCTTAAAATGGCAAACTTTAATCGAGTTACAAAACAAAACGTCGATAAAGATACAATAATTCGTACTGAACTATATAAGTGTAATAACGGAGAGAGGAACCGCGCATAATAATAATAACGTTGTTGCAGTAATAAGATTAAACAAAAAATATCTCACTCGAGTTCAAAGAAAATGAGTAATAATACTGTTGCAGCGGGGATACGTTTTCTCGTCCGAAACTATTTAGTAAAGTTAATGACGGCGCGCGCGAACGAAACTTATCGAATTACAAATTATTATGCATATTGCATAAATGGTTGGTGCACGTTTTATTAGTGAAATTATTCAAACGAATTTAAAATAATTACGGGACCGTCGTCGTCGGAGAAATAACGTTATACGCTATATCATTATGCGTATAAATTGAAAACAATTTTTTTTTTTTTTTTGTTTACATCCTATATAAAACGCTATTTTTTTTTTTAATTTTAACTACAAATGTCTGATGTTGCATTGGTTATCTCGAAAACTATTCGATTTTTCTTACAGCACTTTTTTTCCTTCGAATCGACGAATTCCAACCAAAAAAATGACCGTCGTGCGTTTTTCGCACCACGATTGTGTAGAAGTTTTTTTAGTTAATTTTATTCTTCACGAGAGCAACACACAGGCGCGGATACAAGGGGGGGGGAGGCGGCCATGAGAGCAATAGCCCCAAATCTAAAAAAAAAAAAAGTTAAGTTAGGGAAAAATATTATAAGTATTAAAGTATACATATTATATATAATATTAATAATACTATACTTAACATTAAATTGATATTGGTTTTCGGTCAATTTTATTTATAGTTTTGTAATTTCTAATCGCGTCGGCTAGGTAAACTTCGTCTCAATCGTCATTATCCTGATTTCAAACAATTTTAACATTATAAACCTTGATCATTTCTATTGATATTATTTGATTCCGCCCCCCCCCCCCGGTAAATCTGTTCTAGATCCGCGCCTGGCAGCACATCATTACAGCGTGTAATAATAAATTAATATCTTACAATTACGAATAGCCGTTAATTGTCATTCGTCAATTTAGCCGGTTTAAAATTTTACGATTTTCTATTGTACATAAATCCTGGTTCACTAGTTATCCGCACACTGGTAAATATCGACAAAAACGTCCACAGTTCTCTTAATATCCGACACTTGAATTAATGCAAAATCTATTATCGTTTTTTTTCTTTTGCCTCCTCTTCTGTCGCGTTAACGACGGTGAAAAATAACGGTCACTTCCAGAGTAGCAATAACAAGCTCTGTAACGTTTCAATCACGTCTCCGTTGCTAACGAAATTACATAAAATAATAATAATAATAATAATAATAATAATAATAATAACAATTCGCGATGTATCGAGAACAAACGTCGTCCATACCCTCTATCCGTCGGTGACGGGGATTATCTCGCGCGATTTACCCATCGGCCGGGAAGAATTTTTCCTAATAACTACTCCGTGATAATGACGGAAACCGGCTGATTGAAAAAAAATAAACAAACACGGACGACAATGATCCCGATGAACGTTGGATCAATATTTGCGATGCCCGGCCGGCGTATCAGTTGTCGCGTCGAAAAAGAAGAGAAGAAAAACGATTTTCGGTCACGATAAAATCGCACCGAGACTAAACCTCCAACACAAAACCTCGATTACAATGCGTATCATTACAATTCGTTAACGATTCATTTCAAAACGTTTTCACGTAGTTCGTTGCTTGCCCGCCCGCTATTGGTGTTCTTCAGTTTTCACCAACACGTGACGACGTGACGTGCACGCGCGCGAGTATCGAAATCCGGAGAAAATTTTAAAAGTAAAACCATTTTTTTTTTTTTTTTTTTGTTTCAGTCGCGTATTCCCTATTAAAATTATGTGTATTAAAAAAAAAAAGTTATTTTCTTGATAACAGTTGATAACGAGGTTTCAACGGCGTCCGTTACGGGGCGTCAACGGGAGGACGTGTCCCCCCACCCCCGCTATTTTGTGATTATTTGTACACAAAAATATTATAATTCTTATTAAATACGATTGTACCACATCGAACGGTTTGTAATCCAACGATAATGCCCATTTTCATTTGTTCAAAAACGCGTTTGAACAATAATAATAATAATAACGATAATAACGATAATAATAATAATAATAAAATAACGATAATAATTAATAATAATGATAATAACAATAATAATAATAATAATAACAATAATAATATGTAATAATAATAGTCTGTAAAACGTTGCGTTTGAAATTAGTTTACGCGGCAAATAATTGTGGAAACACTGACGGAATTCGGCCAAACGGTCCAAATCGGAGGGGGGTATCGCCGCGATCAATTATTTTCGCCGGCCATACAATTCTAACATTATGTTATTAGGTCTCTGTGTTTGTAGAGTACACATTACTCATTTCACGATACGTATTCGTTCTTATCACGTATGAGTTATCAAGATGTCAACCGTCAAGTTGTGTTTACCGAGAACGCGTCCGTTACGATCTGCGACGTTTGAATTTCAAACGCGCTTTGAACGATATAAATTGTGATTTATCCATTAATCAGTCTCGTTCATTGGTGCATATCAACATGGAAAATCTCGGAACACCGTGTAAGACGTCTAGAACTTTTTATTTTCGTGTTTTTCCAAACGGGTAGGATAAATGAATAAATTGTTCGAATATAACTTGACATCGTACACATAAGTGCGTGTAAATTTCAATTTAATCTAATACGATATTGTGTTTACAGAATAACACCGTGCTGACGTGTTCGACCAGTGTGGCTGGCTGATACATAAAATATTGGACAGAACGCCCGGTGGTGTTTCGATCAATCGAAATTCAATTAATCCTGCCAAACCAGACCGGGTAAGGGTTAAAAGTAATTTATTTTTGTGTATAATAAATGAAATATAAAAAAAAACTCACGAAACATCAAAAATGATTGTACAATTGAATGTAATACAATTCAATTCGAATGTTGCGCTGTTCTATAGAAATACTGTTATTACTTGAGTGCAAGTGATACTCTATTAACAAGATTGTGACTGTGATGCTGTCGATAAATTATTTAATTATTATTTTGAGATGATAATTAAAAAAAAAAACAAATAACCAAGGCATCGTAAGAAAGATTTTTATAATGCTTTGGTATTAGTATATTTCACTGTAGTAAATTATGTACTTCTGATGTTATGATTCCTGCCGTACATATCTTTAACTCTCGTCTACTTAATAATAATAATAATCGTATAAATAAATAGAAGTACTTAAAAACGGGTTTTCATAATACTTTAATAATGAATAATGCATGAAAATAGGCACCACGTTACTTTGATATTTTATATCTCGGGGAAACATTTTAAGTTCCCCAAAACTTTTTATTAAAAAAAGCAATTCAACGTGCAGACTTTAAAATAAGTTAAATGCAATCGCTGAACTTGTAATTAACCATACAATTTTTATTTCTTCTCGCTTGCCTCTACCCCAGCATTTTGTGGTCAGTGTTATTAGTCAATTTTGTTATATTCAAAAAAAATATATTAATTTATTATTTCATATTTCCTTATTCCACCTCGAAGAATGAACGTCAAATGTATAAAGTTTTAGAAATAGAAGATACACTAGATATTGACTATTATATCAATGTCCATCCCATTCGAGATGATCTTAGATTAAAATTGTTCACTACTCCGTACGTACCACCAATAGATTATGATTTTAAGAAAGATTTAGATACAGTGACTAAAAAAGGGATTTCTCGAACAAACTTGGAAAGATATCAATGGATGGTATATTCCTCAATGGCTAAAGGACTTTTATGCAAATGTTGTGTACTATTTCGACGTACTCTCCAAAGGGCTGCATCCGAGTTGGGTCCGAAAATAATACTAGTTTTAAATTTTGTACGAATTGGGTCCGTGTGAATAAAATGTTTTGCCTGAATTGGGTTCGGGCGTAGCAAATCATGCGTTTGAATTGGGTCCACTTGGGTATCTTATCGTAGTAATATACAATAAGAAAATAATATTTTAGATTAGGTATTTTCTGGCGATGAAATAATAATCGATGAACTAATCACTGATTATACCACACTAGTACGTCAGTACATGTTCACATTCCGTACATAATGGATAAATCTCAAAATATTATGTTTAGTGTTTTCACCTTTTTAGGCAAGCGTATAAACGTTATTGATGGCTTTAAATTTTCATTCCAAAAATATCTAAAAAAATGACATCGAACGATGGCGATGTGTAGAAAGAACATGCAAATCTTTTTATAAATGTGAAAATGAAATAATTATTGAAAAAAACATCTCACACAACCATGAACCTGACGAAGCAAGTATCTTAACCAGGCAGACAGTGAGTAACTTTTTAAAAAGAAAAGCACAAGAAAATCCTTGTGATAGGCCATCTAAGTTATTGCATAATGAATTACAAAATGATATAGAAACTCTTACACATGAATATTTATTAAACAATTATAGACATCCTGACACAAAGTTCCCTCCAAGATTACGGTCTGAATTTAAGCCTAGTACAATAAGAACTACAAACGTATGTGAATCCTTTCACTCACACTTCAATTCTACGTTTTATTCTGCTCATCCAAATATATATATATATATCAATTTATACACGTTTTAAAAAATATTCAAATAGATGTTTATATTAAAATGAAAAGTCAAGAGGGAAAAAGAAGAAACTGTATAATATCTAAGGAAGATTTCGTAAAAGAAAAAATGACAGAAAAAATATTAAAAAAAATTAATTGCTACGAATTCGTAAAAACTATGTCATATAAATTTCAACCCTTAAATTAAAATATTATTAATCATTAAAAATCAGATGAATGACGAACGATTGTAAATCAGGAAAAAATTAGAAAAAAAAACATTTTTAACCATACCTGTAGTAACTATAAATGTTATTACAGACAGTCCTAAGTCTGTAAAAATGGGAAGGAAAATGTTTTTTTATGGGACCCAACTAGTACAGTAGACTGGTTTACACGGGACCCAACTCGTACAGTAGACTATTTTATACGGGACCCAATTGGTGAACAATCTGAATCATGGGACCCAACTATAGTATGCGCCGCTCCAAAGAGGTTTATTTAGGGTATTTATTATAAGAGGTTTTAAAAAGTTTTATCAAATGCATGATGAGGCTAAACGGCACACAAGAAGTAGATGGCATAGTGAATCTACAACTGCAGCTCAATTTTTTTTAGACACACAAATGTTGAAAAAGAAAGATGTGACAGAACAATTAAATAGTGCTAGCCGAAAACTTATTGAAGAAAACCGTGTAAAATTGTCATCGATTGTAAAAACAACAGTTTACTGTGGATCACATGACATTGCACTAAAAGGTAAACATTCAAATGAAAGCAATTTCCATGACTTGTTAGATTTTAGAATGGAAGCTGGTAATGTCATTTTCATGCACTACAAAAACTAAGTATACATCATGTTGAATACAGTATGAACTAATACAAATTTGTGAAAAGGTAATCGAAAATAAGTTGGAATTTTCTATAATAGCTGATGAAACGACTGACATTTCAGGAAAAGAACAAATGTCATTAGGCGTACGTTATTTTGATATATCAACTATGAGTATGAAGGAAGAATTTTTAGGATTCAAAAGGTCAATGCTGAAGCCATGGCATCCTCAATTTTAGAGTTTTCAAATGAAATTTGACTAGACATGACTAAACTTGTGGTTGTAGGGTTTGACAGATGCTCTACTATGGCAGGAAAAGAAAATGGAGTTCAAGCAATAATAAGAAGAAAGTATGAAACTGTAAGCTTCTTCCATTGTGCCTGTGATAAGTTAAATTTGGTTGTTAATTATTTGTAATATTGTATACTGTGCATCAATACATCAAGAATAATTTATTATTAATTCTTAGGATGCATAGAACTCAAGCCGATACACATTTCCATAATATTTTTGAAACATTAAAAAAAACTACCAGTGCTTTAGATATTGAAATAATAAGTCCAAAACTTTCAAACCATCAAATCATAACGTTAAAACACCTGAGGAATATTATAGAGTTTCAGTTTTTTTACCATACTTGAAATCTTTAATTCTTTAGAATCTCATTTCTCACAAACCAATAAAACTACGTTTTAAATAGGTAAACTACATCCATTAGAAGTGATAAAATTAAGCATATGTGACTTCATACGTACACTAGAAAAAGTGTATGATATATGCAAAATCGATAATCTTATAGAAGGTAAAACATGGCATATTATTGAAAATTCTACTAAAATTAATGATGAATTTCATACTATCTAAATTCTAAAAGATTGTAAATTTTTTCCATTAATTAAAAAATGTATTATCATTTACATAACCATACCTCCTACAACGTGTACTGTTGAGAGATCATTTAGTGCACTTCGCCGTGGTTAAGATCCACAATGACAGAGCAGAGACTATCCGGATTATGTATGCTTAGTATACATAGACAGAAAATTCAAGATTTAAATTTAGTTTAAAACATATTTTCAAGAAATAAACTTAATTTACAATTCACGTTTTAAGATTAAATCATCATTATTAGTAACATAATCCTATTTAATATATATTATGTTATTCATATAAATGTGCACTCAATGTATTATACATATTTTTTCGTTTTTTATCTCTTTTAATAGATATATGTTTTGATGGCTGCAAACCAATCTACGGATTGGAACCACACAGAGAGAGAGAGATGTTTTGTTAATAAATCAAAGAATCAAGTGCAATGTCTGTGTTTAAATTTTATTATGAATTGATCTGGTGTTTTACGTTTGTTTAAATAATATAAAAACATAACAAACTTGTTAACGGAAACGTAGTCAGTATCATTAAAAAATACAATGTCCGCCCCTCCTTGGATTCTCAACGATGGACTCCGCGCAAGGTTTCTATCGCTATTAAGCGTCGTGTTACATAGCGGGCATATTTTTATTATTGATTCTTTCTCGATTGACTTCTTTTCTACGCGTAGTGTATTTTCACATACGGGAATTACTACCGACGAATTTGTAGATAAGTGTACAATACACACAACAAATTTCTGCTGTCATGCGGGGCAACACCGTTTTGAAAATTGACGTCAGTTTTTTTTTTTCTAAATGTGTAACAGCTGCTAATGGATCCGTTTAATCCGCGATACAATATTATACGAATTGTTTTTTTTTTTTTGGGGGGGGGGGAGAATTATTGTAACTGGTTAATACCATGGAACAATATAGAAACTCCCCGGATTGTTTACAAAAATTTCGGAGCCCCGGCTCGGAAGTTAGCATCGAATTTTCGGAGGTTCCGCGTTGAAGTTAGCAACGTTTATTTCGGTATCGTAACGATAATGTTCCATAACGAAACACCATTCGCCGCTATCCATGGTCATGCTACGAATGGGCCCCAAATGTAAATGCAGGAAATCGTAACGCCAAAACAATAATCCCCTCCGTGATACGCATACCAATATCGTTACATTCAAACAAAATAAAACCTTCAAATCTTAAATATATATGCGTAATCATAAATTACAGTTTGTCTTCGGTCATCGAGAAATATGTCAACAGCCGTTCTCTTCAACCGTCAAGGTCCCCCCCCCATTTTCCGTGTACCAGAACGTATCGCGAGCCGGCCGATGTTACCGGCGTGAGGACACGATGTCAGGAACAAATCTCCGTGATAGCAGATTTGACAAACCGTTCGTTTACACTTTCGAGTAAAACCACCGGAGCCGCTGTTCAATTATTTTTTTTTTAAATATTATTTTGAGTTCAGCGTTCTACGATCAGTACAAAATGCCTAACAACGTACAAATCTGTGTATTGCGATTAATGGACAACACGATGCATTGATGAAAACCGTATTATCGTTATATGTCCGTAATCCATGGTGAGAAATGTAGTGATAAGGGATTACGCATCTGATTTCAAGACCATCGAAACCACAGCGTCCCGTCCATACTATAAATCTATTAGTTGTATCAGGAGTTCCACTGTCCGGTGTCCGTATCAATACCGTTTAGTAGCGTCGTTATAGGATTTTTAAAAGACAAAACGAATTTACAATATTCGTGTTTGTCGTGTTTTTTTTTTTGTAAGTTGAAAACTATAATGAATTGTGCGGAGGTCGCCGCGGCGTTGGACCTGCTGCGTGACAACGTCCATTTGGCCGGCACCGGCACCGACGCCGCGTGGTACTATCCCCCGACGTTGCTGGACGAGAACGGTCGTCTGTGGGGCTGTATCGACGAGCACTTGGACAGGGTGTACGAGAACCGCGTCGCGTTACGACTGTACTACCGGTCGCTGCAATCGGACGCGCCGGTACCGGCGTTGCTGGGCCGGTCCGGGCTATTGGCCGTCGTCGAAACGTTCACGGCCGGTCTGTTGTCGTACTACAGACCGCTGCAATCGACCACTGCGATGGTCCGCGAAGGATTGACCGATCAGGTGGCCGCCTTGCTAGCCGAGGCCAATGCCCTGCACAACGTAGCGTTGACCATGCGACTGTGACAACGTATTATTAATAAAATTGTGTATAATGCGCTCAAAAACGTATTAATAATAATATATTTTGTACTTTTTATATATACTCGTAATTGAAAATATTTTTAATTATTTATACGTCGTTTGTTGCTGTAGAAACGGGTGTTTGTTTCGCAGCACCTGGTTTTTTTTTTTTTTTTTTTTTAATGTATATTGGACTCTTAGTTTTAAAAATATATTGAAATTCGATAAGAGTTTTTCATTTACTGTATACACGTATTATAGACACGGGTTTACAAAAAATGTATTCTCTTGTATATTACAACTACAAATAGGTAATTTGGGAACTCGTCCAAAACTTTGTTTACACCGACGGATTTAGATTTATAGTGCCCGAGGGCTGGTGTATAGTCATTATTATTATTATTATTATTATTATTGTAAGAAAAATACTACAAATGCGTATGTGTATTTAAAACAATTATTCTTGAACGATTTTTTTTGTGCTTGAAAACCAACTGTATCACGGAAAAAAAAATAACAGACTATATTGTAACAAAATAGCTGTATTAATTGTTTTTCTGTATCAAGAACCAAAATTTAATAACCAATACGTATATTTGAGTTATAAATACCGGTTCGTAAAGATGCAATTACAGTTATTTTGTTAAACAAGAATTTGTGTTTATAACCAAAATATTGTTTAAAACCACGATAAATTTGTAGACGTTACAAATACAAAAAATAAATACAGTATTTTGGTAGAATTAGACAAATTTCATTGTAATAATTACCATAGCTAATATTGTATTTGTTAAATATATTATAGTATAAAATGTTGAAGCAATCACTTATATAATGTAACGATAAAAATGTATATTATTGTAATGAATACTATATATGTAATATTAAAATCCCCATATTTTATACGTTTACCAAGCATATGTCGTACTTGATACTGTATTATGACCACGCACTATTAACTTGAATATATGGTAAGTATTTAAGCAAAAATTAATATAGAGATTTGTACCTATTAATTTAAAATGTAAACGACTATATTAACTTTTTATAAATAATTATTATTAATTATATTAATAATAAAAAAATAATTTTATTTATTTTAGTTTATTGAAGATTTTAACTTTTTTTATCCACAAAGTAAAAATTGTTAAGGGTTTAAGTAAAAAAATATTTATGTTAAACAATATTCAATATAATATTGCAATTGATTATTATTTATACCATCAATTAATATATTGTTTTATTTTGTACATATTTTAAATGATTTACTAATATTTATTTATTGCTGAAATGTGCGGAAATAAATATTGAGTAGGTACTTATTACAATGTTAAAAACAGTATTATCAGCAGCAATATAGTTTATTATGACACCAAGAAAGGTCGTACTATATAGTTTAGTTAAATTTACAATATAAAAAAACAGTATTAACTAAGGTACCTTTATAATGGTTATAGACTGAACTGTAATTAACACTAAATTATATATGGCAGCATTTACAGTATCAACTAAACATTAGTTTATCTGTAATGTATCGTACTGTGTTGTACGTACAAAACAAGTAAATAGAGTGAACAAATACAATGTGTAGCTGTGTTAACAATCTGTTTTGTTAATCGCTACATATTCAATATTTACCTACAACTTAAAACTAATTGTAACCACTACTTACATTAAAATACACATTGCAACCACTGTACAATACGTTTTACTAAACATTAATTGTAACTACAACCTAACCAAATGTTGTCACGGGTATGTAATCCTGGTAATATCGACTATGTTCTGGTGATGTCTATTATAATATATTTTTTTCAATGATATCATCCAAATGGTTAATAATTTCTTTAGGCGTGAATTGGATTCGGACAAAAAAAAACACTGTTTAAGACTAATAAACAGCTAACAGACAACAAAGTTTGAAATTTAAAAAAAAAACTAAACTAAATCTATAGTATGGGGTTTGTGCCTTATGCGGATACAAAATAAATAATACTAAAAAAAATTTAATGTAAAAAGGATAAAATGATAGAAAAATTATTATATTGAAAAACGTGTGCCTCTTTTTAATTAACGTTTTATTATAGGAGTTAAATTTTTTTTTTAAATCGAACTCTTAGTTAATGTTTTTGATATAAAAGTAACATCGCCAATGTTTACATCATCGTCCCTGGCGAACGCTAAAAATTCAGCGTCCATGATCTGGTGTTCGTGTAAATAGGCTACCATTTATTTTTCAGGGTTTCTAATAAGTGTTAACCCGGAACAAATGGGATTATCGAAAGCAGCCGATAACGGAGTGGACCACGTTTTCATGAACGCGATGAACAGTCCTTACTATCCTTTCGAACCCAATGCCCAGTCCACGAATGTCTAAATATAATATGATGTGTGTGTGTTTTTTTTTACGTATACAACGATATGATATAAATATACGCGTTGGACGTATGTATGAAACTCCTGCAGGGACGGAAATATCATCGCTGATATATCCTTTCAATGAAACCGCAACGAATACGCATAATGTATTATTATAAAATCAATTGATTCGCGAGAGCGTTTGCAACACATTTTTTTTTCTATACATTTTATTAAAATATGCGTGTCTCGTATCCGATATTGATGATCGAGCCGATTTTGCCGCCGCCACTCTGCAATCGTCATCGCATTAATCATATTATATTACTCGGTCGACCCCGTGAGACGACATACGGAGTCCACCGACTGTGTACGGCCAAGGAGCACTGTCGTCCTTATTGACGTTCTACAGACCTGTAATTTAAAAGACACAGTTTTTAGTTTTGCAAATTGTTTGAAATCAGTGCTTGTAAATGGATCGTGGAAAAAAAGTCCGTTTCCTTTTCTTGCGGAAAATGAAAAAATCGACCGCCCAAACCAGTTGGATTCAATTTTCTTTCGCTCACAAACCGCGTACAAGAAACATGTACGAATCAAATGTCTGATTCGACGAAGATTTGGCGAATCGTGAAATTATAACTGACGGCCGTTTTTTACGAATTACAGCAAAAGAGAATAAGAATTAAAGAATAAGACGAGATTGCAATTCTATCACAACACGAGTAAAATTTCTTCTTCGCAAGCTGTGAATATATTTTTGTAATTTGTTAAATTCAATAAATAAATGTGGTGGAACAGAGTTTCTTATAGTAATTTGAGTAGGTACTATCTTAAAAGAAACGTCTAGTAATCCCCGGGCAAACCACTATAATTCGATGACGATAGATACTCGGGGTCTGAATGCATCTATCGAAACTCTGCTGTACATCATATACTGTATTGTATAAAGTGTCGTGTGACGTACCGTCGATGAGAAAGTAGAGAAGTAATAAAATGTAATTAATTATGTTTTTATTCTCTCCGGCACCACGGCATAGTCGTTATTTGATATTTTTCCGCGTCCGTGAACTATGAAAAATTTATACGTTTCCTTAAAAAAAAAAAAAAAAGTATTAGTCGTCGAATCACAATATTAAAATACGTTACGTGTGAATTATAAATTAACTTTGTTCTTGTATTGACAGAAGAAAACTAGTGGAAATATCGACGTAATGCCGCAACGTATAAAATGTTTTCCGAATGCGAATTTTTACCGACAATATTATTATCTGTATGAAAATTCTAATTTTATAACGCCGGTTTAGAAAAAATGCATTTTTTCTCTCTCTCGCTAAATTTTTGAACCGGGCATTTCGTCGATTTTCCAAACGAGTAATATAAGACGACGAATTATCTAAAAACGGATTTTTGAAAATACAGGTCCGAAGGTGAAGAAAGAACAAATTTACCGTGTAATATTTTATGCCGTCATCGCGTTAGATAATTTAGACACAGGCGCAATTCGAATAATTAGTTTTAATGATTATTATGTAATTATACCATTATGTAGTGTATATTAAGCGAACGCGCCAAAACCCTATAAATTAACGACTGAAACGTCTCGTGTTACTCGTATTCACAACACGATACTTTATCCACTTTATCAAATCCTCGTTGAAATAAAATCTTCTTAGAATCGTGTTCCTATTTTCGTTTTTTAAGCCTCCATCATGATCTCTTTTAGTACACATTTCTTACCTATTATGTGTCGTTCAAGCGTCCGACTCTACAACTACACTGATACTCTTCCCTTTTTGAATCTCCTTTTTTTTTTTTGCAGTGAAAAAGAGCCGTAATAATTACACACACCCGATGTCGTTATCTCATCCAGTTTCCTTGATCGTCCTCCAAACGATCTATCGCACATGTTTACACAAACGTTATACTGATGAATTTGTCATCTTCTGCGGATTCCTCAGGTCTCTCGTTCTACATCCCCGAAATCAATACTCCTTTCACCGATATAATCTTTTCGCTTCGTCCTCCTCTGCCGAACGTCCGTGTGCTCTTCAAACTTTTTGTCTCGCTAATACACACCAATCGCGTCAGATTCGCAATCTCGTCTTACGATTCACCTGGTCGAATTCACTTTGGAATGCCTGACGGCACAAATGCATGTTTTCTTCCATTCCTTACGCTTCTTGGCATCGCAGCATTTCGTTCGTGATGGTTTTGGAAACGTTTCCACGTATCTCTTCTAATAGTTATCTTTTCCCGTCTTCTTCTTGCAGCCCATAACCCCCTTCCCGCAAACGACCTTACGTATACCAACGAGACCGCATGTCATCTACGCCAAATTCTCTTCGTTTCACACCTGACTCTCCTACAGATTCAAACGTTCTTTTCGCCACGTCCATATTCAATAATTCCCACCACTCGCAACTCCTTGATTTAATACGCAACGCTTACTATTTATTTACGTTTAGAGAAAACAAGGTGTCCGTCGCGATGTGCACTGCGCTTCAAGTATATTTATTTTGTGAAAAGTCCGCCGGCACACGCTAGAATCGAACGTTCTCGAGTTCTCGCGATACGAATTTCCTTCCCTGCGTTTTCCCTCGCATCATCGGCTACGACGGCACTTTATTTCTTCGCCTCTCGACCAAAACGGACTAATTATTATCCGCGCACACATCAACCGGGAAAAAACTCTACACGCGTATACGAGCGCGCGCATTTATTTGCTCTCGGATTGCGGCAACACGATAACGCCATTATTACGTTTACAGTTGTCTTTATAAAAGTCCGTATACACACACACACACAACTGTCGAAGACAACATAAAGAAAACCATTAATAACCGTGACATGTTGCACTATATATATATAAAATCAGCTATAAAATAATATCGATTGATTCCAATATTAGCTGGTTTCGACGATGCGATAAAAATTCATTGATATGCGATTAAATGACGGTACAATAATGAACGGCGCGTTTACAGACGAAACGTTTTTGTTTCATTTTGCATGTCATCAAAAATCGAATACGCATTACTTTTCAAACGAGCGCATTACAACGTCGAATTCCGTCTGTCACTTATTTGTACTTATTTGTACGAGAGTGGATTTTCCGAATTGCTGTGTTTGAAAAATGAATACAAAAGTAGGTTTCGATGTTCAAAGCGATTTACGAGTGAAAATAAGTTCCGTTTAACGTTAATGCTGCAGTTGTACCGAATAAACGACAACGAATTTCACGTTAAATTAAAAACGTTTTTTTAATTTAAAATATTAAGATTTGTACGAAAATTGAGATTTTTGTTTTTTTTTTTTACTTTTATCAATATCGCGTACGATAAAATAGAATTTATTTGAGTCTCCCGATTTAATTTTAGAATTAATATGTGGTACGCGTATCGATCATACGTAGGAGTGTCTAGTGGTGTTCGCCATTCGGTAATGAAAAAGGTTTGGAACCCCTTTTTGTACTGTTGTATACAGTATATGGGAATTTTAGTCATATAACGAGAAAGCTAAACGTGTATGGCGTACGAAAATGGAGTACGTATAATATTACTCTCGAAGGTTTCGAATTCGAAATTTCAGTTCTTTATTGTTTCAAAGCGATTTATTGATCGTTATAGAAGAAGAAAAAAATGAAAACACTGAAAACGAGCCCAATGGTACTTAATAGCGTTTATTTCAATCGTTTTTTTCATTTAGTAAATAGAGAGAAAGAAAAATAACGTACGCGGGAATTTACAGTCCAAAAAAAAAAAAAAAAAAAATGACAATTTTACAACGAACACTTTTTTTTTTGTTATAATTATCCCGCGGCCGTCTGAGGAAAATAAAAACTAAAAATTTCTTAACCAAATCTGAAACGTCCTGTATACGCATACGTGTGGATGAACTAAACGAATAAAAAACCACTTCGTTTTATTTACAAAACGCATATTGTTTTTATAATAGTGAACAAAAAAACCGACGATCACACGATCCCTTATAGGAATACAAATCAAATTATACGGGAACGGAAATATTAATTTTGTTTCTCTCGATTCGACGAGCCGGTATAGAAAATACATATATTTACAGAACGCCACTATACCGCGGAGATGGTACAACGACTTTTATTCGTCATTCGATAATAATTATTGTAAATGAATGTTTTTTTTATTATTTTCTACAATACAATACACTGTAGAACTCACATATATTAAGCCAGTGGTTCCCAACCTTTTTACATTTTATGCCCCCCTTGTACATTTTCAAAAATCTCACGCCGCCCCCCCCCTTAATTATAGTATAGACTTAGAATACCTTTATTTTGTTTTAGTAATACAAAATAATTATATATTATACAACCAATGACTTTTTTATCATTTTACAAATAAAATAAAAAATCAACTTAATAATTATTAATATTACGTTTATAGTTTTGAACACGATTCTATGAATATCTTTATATTATATAGTATAGGTAAAATACATTTAATGAGAAGTTTGTGATCGTTTTTTTTTTTCTCACCAAATCCTTAATCCGTGGGGATACGTTTGATAACGCGCAACGCGTACCATTTTCCACATCCAACCGATTTCTTTGTTTACTTTTTATTTGCAAACGTGTGGAAGAGCCAGACTCGCAAAGACACGTTTAAGACACAATAAAAATTTCTAACTCGTACGAATTAAAAAAAAAAAAGGAAACGAAAATGTATTTATCTATTTCAGTCAAATCGTAATCGTTGTGTTAATGGATATGATATTGAAACGAATGTTATCGAATTTTTCAGATCTCCGCGGACACTGTTCTTATTAATCTTTATAATATGTACTCTCGAGTCAATTAATACGATGAAATATTTGTCTAAATCACGTAACAACAATATCGTTCCAATCGGATCGACGACTTGTTGAAATAATAAATACGTATCAAAAAAATATTATTATTATTATTATCGTGACACATTTTTAACAATCGTACGCTCCGCGTTTCGTTAGCAACTCGTCGACAATTTCGCGACGCTCCTGTTGTGCCGTCAAATCGTTATAGGGTTTTTTTCTTTAAAAAAAAAAAAAAAATCGAATTATTCCAATCCACGCTCCGGTTAATTGAAATCGTTGATTATTGCGACGATACAGTAACGTTCTTATATACATATAAAAAATAATAATAATAATAACAATAAGATGAAGAATTATTGGAGACGACGAGATTTTTCGTAAATAAATAATTAAACACATCGCGGTGCAGGCAACTCTCGTCATTTGTGCTAATGGATTTTCACGTTTTTCAATTGTTTACGATTAATCAATTAAGAAACAATTGAATAATTATTGCACCGCAACGGGAAAATTCGCGCGTTTTTTTTTTTTCGTTTCATCGGTCGGACAAACGAAACGAAAAACCGGGACGGCATTATTATGAGAAAGCGACGTGCAAACGGCTGTGAACTCGACGTTTTTCCAAAATTGTTATTTGCTCGGGGGGATGAATGCGATGTTTTACGAATTGCGTAGGCGGATAAGGAATGCGCTTCAGAATTAGATTTACTCACATTTGCTTCCCGTTCGTCATAACGTTATTGCACGAGAACGGACGAAATAATTTGTTTGCGCTTTTTAAAGACGAACGACTCTCTTTCGTACACTCCAACTCTCTTTCGCTCTATATTTTTTATGCGCACGCCCGCCGACTGGGTAAAATGAACAGTAAAAATAAAAAACAATCAATGTTATCATTTTTAAAACAAAAAAAAAAAAAAAAAAAAAAAACATACAAATTAAATAGAAAGTTTCTGATTGATTCGAAAGAGACGGCGCGCAGCTTCTACCTAGACGTGTATATATTATATAATATTAGCGATATTATTCTTTCAATAGATACTTCGAAAAGTTTTGTTTATTGAGATAAGAGATCTGCGGGACGGAACAGTAAGCGAATAGGTATAAGACAATTTATTATAAAATGTTTTATAATATTTATTTTTTATTTTTTCGTTGAAAAACCGTATACCGCTGTTTTTATTTTTTTTTTTTTACTGCTAACAGATTAATTCGGAAAAAGTTTATTAATTTTGATAAAACTTCGATATTTGTTTTATAAATAAACGACGTTTTCCAATGATCGGAAAATGTCGATTTAAATATATGTGTATAAATAATAATAATAATAATAATAATAAAAAAATGATTTCTCGTTTCCCGGTGCTGTAATGGATGTCGGCTCGACTGAAACGCACAGAAGACGGATATTTTATAGAGTCGTATTATTATTATTATTATTTTATTATGATTTTAATAAGTGGAAAAAACTGTTCTGAAATAAGAAAACTATTTATTTTTTTTTACGTCCGCAATCGAAATCAATTTAAATAAAAACGAATGACTTCAACGCGCCTCTTTAGAAACGCTTAACACGTCGAATAGATTAATTTTACTTGTATAAATATATGTATATCGTACAGAATGTTTTTTGTCTTTTCTTTTATCAATTATGAGTATAGTTATAGAACTGCACGAGTTCGAATTCGATTTCGGGCGAGCGTTTACAATTTTTTTTTATTTTTTTCGTACGTCATAAATTTACGCGAGAAAGTGAAAAAAATTCATTAGACGTCTTGAACGTACGCACACATATGTGTACACGTCACGCGAATATTTATATACGCGTGGTAAATGTGCGAAATAAACGAATTGACAATAGCCTCGAGTGGCGTTATTATTTATTTATTTTTTTTAAACGAATCGTATTTTTTTTTCCAATTTAAACGCTAACAAAACATCTGAATGCGAACAAATTGACAGAAAACGCAATAACGTTCGAGTCTCGTTTGTATATTTCGTATTCACCTGCTATTCGTTTTAAACGCGCACGAATGTGCGATGTAACCTAACCCCACCCCCGGCACTAATTTCAATTTGTCAGTTATCGCCTGAGGGGGAGCAAAATAATATCATATCATTTTTCTATTCGGCCGATATCACGAAGCGTTTATTCTAAAGAAGGAAATCGGATTCGAAATATATTTGAAAATAGTTTAACCCCCTTATAAATACGCATGCAGAGTGTGTTTAAAAAGTAAATAAAGACTCCTCATTTTTCTCGGTCGATAATTAATTTTTTTTCAATCTCGTGATTTTCGCTTTGACTTTTCCGATCTCTTGTGTCTTGAAAACGAGCGTTATATACGTGTGTTATTTGCTAAACACAAATGCTCGTTATTTAATTGCCACGCCTCGTATATACACGAGTGAATACGATTCGGTGAACTACTTTTTCGAACGTTTCCCGGGAATCGGCGGCAGTTTTTGTACGAATTTTTGGCCGACGGTTTTCGCTTCACACTTTTTCGATCGATAAAAATATTATTATTTCAATAATACGTGGTATTCCGACGGGACGCGTGGAAAATAATATGTAACAAAAGCGAAACTCGACAGATTTCGTGAAAATCTGTGCACGACACAAATTTGTTAAAAATGCCTATACTCGTATACGGAGCGCCGTAGTACGCGATCGGTGATAATTAATATTATTGTATTGGAAAAACTATTTTCTAAGCGACACTCGTAGGTAGGTTAGGATCCATTTGTCCGAACCTAAACAGTTTTCACCGTAATTTAACGTCGGTATTGCAAAATTCATGTGAATACTTATGTGTAAATGAAATTTTATTTAAACTACTATTGCGAATTTTGAAATTTCTATAAGATAATATATCGTTATTCTTGTTTTCCAATCACATAATATATTATGACAATAGACGTTGTGTTGAATTTTCAAGTATTTTTGGTCTCGAAATAGAAAACGTTATTAAAAACATTACGAAAATCGGAAATCATCATTGAAATTTTAAACATTTCGCACGAAATGCGTGTTGAACCTTTTCAACAAACATTGCGTTTATATTATATGTTTTTTAAACATTTAATGCGTTTTTAACGAGTTTAAAAGACGATTCAGTTTTTTTTTTTTTTTTTTTTTTTACAATTTTTCAACAGTTTTTCGTGCGTTTATCGTCGCAGATCGTTTCGAAAAACCGTGTTAAACCAATTAGATACGATTTTCGACCGAAATGTGGTGTGCTCCTACACACGCGTAAGGGACCAAAGCACTCCATTCACAGATTGTAAAACCAATACGCGTTTTTCCGCTTCGTTCAGTATAAAAGTGAAAAAAAAAAAAACTCCGAATCGTCTATAGATAATTAAATATAATGCGAACGATATCGTTAGAGCGATAAATGTATGTAGGTCACGGGAAATTGGCCTGCGGTTTATACGAAACGGGCGAAAATAATACGTTTGTTTTAGTAGAATGGACTACACGGAAATAAATGACGCACAACAACACACTCCGTTTACCGCCGGTGGAAAACGAGATACCGCAATACGCATATAACATACCGAGTAATTCACTTAAAGTGCTAATCGAGTTTAATAATAATAATAATAATAAGTGTTAAAAACTTAAGAGCGAAGTGTCTGCGCAGTGTTCTATATAAAATATATGCTCTGTATAACGTTATACGCCTATTAAACACAACCGTAAAGTTATCGATTAAAATTTTTTATCGTATTTTCCAACGTGTGTACACGATGATAACACCACGCGAGTGCGGATTGCACACTGTATAATAATGCGCGGTGTGTACGCGCTTTAAACGAGTATAATTATACTTAGATTGCAGACGGGAAAAAAATCCCAAATATTATGTCTGAAGAGTGTTTGTGGAAACCTTCAGAGATTCTGTATAGTGAATATGATTTAAAAAAGAAAAAAATTGAAAATTTGTACGTTATTATAAAAATGTAGATGAGTGAAAAAATATGGGGGAAATGTGAGAATATATATATATATATATAAATATATATATAAAATTCAACACAATCCCCCCAAATCGTGGGAAACGCGTCACACGTCTGGAGGGATTTACGAAAATACGTATTTGTGTGTCTAAAACGTAAATTTCGTTTAGTGTATATTATAAACTACGTGTAATTATTATATAATATACCGTTTTGAAAATCGAACCGGATAATATATTTTTCACTCTCTGCGCGTGAAAACGTATAACTATATAAAATTATTTTATTATACGGAAGAAACGAAGCAGAGCCGAATTTTTGTATTTTTTGCATTTTCTAAAACGACTAAAACGTTCAAATCTGTTCTCCGGAGGACACCACGCTTTTCACCACATTCCGCATAAAATAAACGTACTCGCATATATTATTATTATTATTATTATAACGCGGTAAATATTAAAACGCGAACATAATTATTATTATTCGTTAGTCTTAAAACTTTCACACGTGCCGAACACTTTGAAAATTACATATTATATATTTAGAGATTATCGCGTATAATATTATCGTGTATAATATATGAGTTACGAATAGGAAATTCGCGACGGTTCGGCTCGTCGCGGAGAGATGACGTGGGAGGTAAACTACGACGGTGTGTTCTGCGCAACGGCCGGCGCGTATTGAATATTTATATGTAGTCGAATTTATGGCTAATATTATTTTCTACTAAGGAGTTTCGTATGAAAGTTTACATCGTGTTATAGCCTTAGGCCGTTTAGTGAATAGCTACACACATGCTCGCCAACAACGTCTCGGAACTAAAACGATATCTATAAACGTACCGTCAGCGACGTATCTCTACTCATCATCGCGAGTACGCAAATATTATATTAAAAACTTTAAAAAAAAAAAAATTCTACTTCCTTCCGGCGTTCTCTTTCGTTATTATCCGTTATATACAAACGCGTCGATCTGGATGACGACGGGTGGCGAATTTTAAAAAGTACGCAGTTTTTTTTTTTTTTTTTTACTTTTAAAATTATTATAACATATTTTTTCGGAATACTGTTCGTAAACATTATAGTAAATATAATATTTGATCGGGGGAAAACGGCTATTTTACGCGTAATCATAGACCACTGCAGGTATTTGTCAAAATTTAATTTCGACATTATTTCATCCATATAGACTGTCAGTGCCCGGCAATTAAGGATAGGCCTCTCGTGGTAGGTCCTCACCAACTTCGATTTACGCTAACGGCGCCTCCACAAAATAATTATTTTGTTCATTATTTAGCAATAATATATTATTTCATCGCGTATTTCTTAAAATCATAATTATTACAATACGTATTTTCGACGACAAAAGTTTCTAAATTTTTTGCACCAGTTTCACCAGTCTTGCGACTATTAGATGGAATATCATTTTAAAAATCGACACGGTTCTATATTGTTCCCTGTTCGATAATAAAACTCGATAACAGTGTCGTCGTGTGGTGTCGCTTAACTTCAAAACGATGGCGTTTCTCAGTGCGTGCTTTGATAACATTTATATACCAGTGTCATTGGCACTATATCATCCAATACGAATGTTACTATTACAGAAATTACAAAAGATGAAATGTAAAAACTATATATTGTAAAAATATTTGTATATTGTATCAAGTCTCAAGACATTTTATATTGATGAAAATAATACGTTTATATCTCTTCTAAAAAAAACTGACGATATCCACACATTTTACTTCCTCTATATTTACGTCTTTCAATACCAATCGACGTTGATGTTTCACATCTTCTGCCTATCCCGTGACAGGCTCATATTTTTTTTTTTATATTCATTGACAATTCGTTCGTGACATTCGGCGCGAAACAGTAAACAACTAAAAACTATTCAATAAACACTATACTGTAGAAAATAAATAAATACATTAAAATAAATTAAATAATTATTGAAAACCGTTATAAAAGATCTACATAACATATTTGAGTTGAGATATATGTACGTTTATATTTATAGTCCTCTTTTCTCTTTTCTATTTTCTTTGGTTTCGCTTTACGTAAGTATTTCTGCTACTGGGAAGTGTTCAGGTCCATATTCTACGCCATGGAAAGTTTTCACATCTAACACAATTGCTGAGTCTCGAATTAACCAGTGCATGGTCAATTTAGTAGAGTGAAACGATGGTTTTTTTTTTTTAGTGAGACAATGAAAGGTTAGTGAAAATTCAAAATCAAAATGACACAATGCGTCACGATACGCGCGCATAAAAGACAAGAAACGCACGAAATTTATTTCACACACGTGTACTTAAGTCGAATGTAACAGTATCACGCGCGTTGCCTATAGCTACGAATATTATAGTGAATTTCACGTAGAAAAATTTCTGTTCAAAAAAATTAGTCGTGTTTTTTTCTTATTTTTTTTAAACTATACACACGACGACACACGTAGACTCCAATTACGGCGTGTTTGTCGTACACCACTCACGCTGCTGCTGCTGCTGCTACGTATTACAATATTACGAAATGTTAACCGAAAAAGTATTTTCTGGTTGTTTTTTTTTTCAGATGGAAAAAAACAGTCACTAACGAACGCGTGTATCGGAGACGAAATCTGTACACGCGTATTAAGAAAAGTTTGAAAAATCTATTTCGATATAGTATAAAAAAAAAAAAAGCAGACTGAAATCTGAGCTGAATGACGTCGACAGCACACGAGCTTCGACCCCCGGGCAAATCGATGATTTTTTTTTTTTTACGTTTTTTTCGCTTATAACGCGCACTTATTCGTATATTTATGTACTGCGCACGGCAGTGTTCGCAATCAAAAATTTTCAACAATATAATTAGTCATTTTTAAAATATTTTTAAATCGCGAGTTTTTTTTTTTT
Source organism: Chaetogeoica ovagalla (assembly GCA_032441825.1). NCBI lineage: Eukaryota > Metazoa > Arthropoda > Insecta > Hemiptera > Aphididae > Chaetogeoica > Chaetogeoica ovagalla. Next base: position 9,955,917 of record CM063737.1, read on the forward strand.
TTTAATCGTTCAGACGTTCGAAATGCCCACACACACACGAATAGTGTTGTACGAGGTTTTTTCGTCGTTTACAAAAAAATCGCGACGGAGCCATTACGATAACAACCGTACAATCCGAAAGGTTTCAGTCACTTTTTTTTCATCTTAAACTCACAATGTTCGCAAATTATAAATCTAGACTGTGCGCGTGTCCCTGCAATCGAATCGACATCCACTTTACAGCGTTCACGGGGGGAGGGTATCCGATTGAAATAGCGAAGAAGACAAAAAAAAGTAATAAGAATAATTAAAAATATTTATTTATAACTACTATTGGAGGGAACCGCGTTAGAAAGATTGATTTGTTATTTTATCGTGATTTCGGTGTTTTTTTTTTCTGATATTTGTGCTCCGACTTTATTCTATATAGAAATTTCACAATTAATAACTATCAGAACGTACATTTTTCTCTATTACTTCTGTCGTTTCTAATTTTACTTTGTCCCCTACTCGTATATATTTCACGTTTGTTATTTCATTTTCTTTCTATTTTCTCTATTTCAACCGAGAACCCGTTCACGGCTCGCTACATTTTTTCTTTACATTTACTTTTCACGCAAAAAAAAAACAAAAAAAAACAAAATAGGTATTTTAGACGTACGTTAGAATACCATATATATATATACATTTTTTTAAACAGTATTCGAAAAACGCATTCGATTATATTTTCAGATTAATAAGACTATTCGAATAATTTAAACGTTTAATTATTATATTGGACCGTATTGGTTATTCGTTACAAACGATTTTTTGTGCGTGATTAACGTTATTAATAAACGCGTGTGTGCGTTTGGAAATGAGTCGAATGAGTATTTATGACGATCAAGCATGGTATAATACCTGCGATATTATAATGCGCGCCGCGTATATTCGATTAGTTTCTCTTCGTATCGAAAAATTCTCGTTATGTTGTAAAAAAAAAAAAAAAATCAGACACTTGAAAATTGAACTAAACACGGAACAACACGAAACTCGAATTGGATATTCGAATTTCCAATTGAATAACGTGTACGCCGTTATTCACGAAATTCACGTAATTTTTTGCCCGCGCGCTGGTGAATTATTGCGAAAAAAAAATAATGATTATTTTATAATCGATGGTGTGGTAGTAACCGTATGCATAGTAAATGATTTTCGTTTATTATATTCTTGTATATAAATATCGATGAAAATACGTATAAAAAAAAAAAACAATGTACACGTGAAAAAGTAGCATATGTATAATAATAATAATAATAATAATAATAATAATAATAATAATAATAATAATAATAATAATAATAATAATAATAATAATAATAATAATAATAATAATAATAATAATAATAATAATAATAATAATAATAATAATAATAATAATAATAATAATAATAATAATAATAATAATAATAATAATAATAATAATAATAATAATAATAATAATAATAATAATAATAATAATAATAATAATAATAATAATAATAATAATAATAATAATAATAATAATAATAATAATAATAATAATAATAATAATAATAATAATAATAATAATAATAATAATAATAATAATAATAATAATAATAATAATAATAATAATAATAATAATAATAATAATAATTATACGTCAAAAGCACTTTTTTTTTTATAAATAAATATTAATATGTAAAACGCGTTTTTTTTTTAAAAAAAGAAATTTAATTTGATTAATTTTTTTTTTTTGTGGATATAAAACATTAACCAAATGTTATATATTATATAATAATTAATGTAATTATGTCTACGAGTCGAGTTAAATTCATTATATGCATACGACGTTTCGTCGTAGACAGTATAAAAACGCGTTTTTCATCGCATTATCATACGCGATTATATTATAATACGGACTTCTTTTTGGACATTAATTGATTTTTAATAGGCATTTTGCTTTATACAAAGTTCGGGGGATAATGTAATATATTACGTTGCGTTAACGGGATAAACGATAAAAGTCGAAATTCTTGTCGAAACTTCTTTTTCTTTTTTTTTTAGCGTACGAACACCTCGTCGTGCGCGTAATTCTATAAAAGAAAAATTCAACGTACTTACAAAATAGATTCAAAAAAAAATTTCCCGATTTTCACGCTAATAAATATATTTTCGTAGAAGAAACGTGACTTTATATAAATATAACATACAGAAAAATCATCGTGATACTGATCGACACTATGACTCGTTTTATGAGAAAATTTATTGAAAAACAAGTATGTCGTGCGTATAAGAAAATTACCATTATTTTTTTTTGTCATCGAAAACGTGAAAATTCACGTTAAATTTACTCGAAATTTATTTTAAACGAATCCGACGTCAAAACGATACGAGCGCATTTTTTAACACTTATTAAAATTTCGCAAACGAATCGATAAAAACGTAATGTCATGTACGCATTGTACGAACGCGTATGTGCGAATAAAAAGCTTAAATAAAAAATATACGCGATACATTTGTCAGAAGAAGAAAAAATTGTGAGACGCGTTCGATGGAGTGAGGAAACAAACGACAAATCGGTTTGCGGTGAATTTCTGTTTTGTTCTCTGTTTACGTTTAATGTACCGATCGATATTTATTTATTTTTTGAGTAATGTTTCAAAGTTTAAACATATATTATTATTTGTGTCAATTTAAGAACTTTATTAAAATCTAATCGAAAATTCGGCGTTCGTCTTTCGAGTACATAGATTCCGACAGATTTACACCGCGGCAAAACTTAAGACGATTTGATATGAAATTAGCGATGAAATTACGCGCGAAACAAACGATCGTCAACAAGGAAATTAGTCTTTTTTTTTCTTTTTTTTCCGCGTATATCTGTTGGGAAAACAAAACTATACGAAATGAACGTGGCGTATTTTAACAACCTGAGTTTTAAAAAAAAATATTCGGGTTATAAAAGAAAAATATCGTATTTACGATTTATTTTTTTATTCGCTGTTTTTATTTTCATACAACTCGTTCCGCGGACAAATTACTCACCTTATCTCTGAAAACAAATTAAATCGTGAAAAAAAGAAAAGGAGAAAATAATAGTTTCCTCCTCCGCCCGTTTAATTCCGGATTTCTTTGATGTTACTCGTTTTTAATTATTTCCCCCGCCGCATAACCGGGAATATTGTAAAACTCGCTGCAGTAACAATAATAACAATAATAACAATAATAATAATAATAATAATAATAATAATAATAATAATAATATAATAATTTTTCGAAAAACACCATCCCCGATATTATGTTTGTACACATGTATATATAATTAGGTCAGAAGACAGAAAAAGCGGAAGAAAACAAAAATATTACGTTTCGCTCTCTGATGCGGCGACGAAATAATCGGTTCCCGCGCGGAAAACTTCGGTAGGTAATTGACAAAACTTAAAATTACAATTGCCGCCGTTATATATTCACATTTGACGCGTGTCGGCGTGCAACGAACACGTGGACAATTACGAGAATATTATTTAATCTCTCGTCGTAATATTTTATTTTATAAAACACGATAATTTCCTCGGAATTGTATATAAGTGTCGGTTTTACGGCGTACGCATTTCTATAATACAGACACGTATTATGTTATACAATAAAATGAAATGTTTGCTAACGCGCCGCAAATTCTCGTTTATGAATTGAAAAAATGAACGAATTTTTCAACGCGCGCAGACGACGAACGTTTGTTTCTATTTTTTATTATTATAAATTTCGCGTTTGAATAAACCGATAAAATTCATCGATTGTGTACATATATATATATATATATATATATATGGATATACGAATATGTGCAAATCGATTTTACGTACACAGGGAAATCAAAACGTAACAGCTAATACGTAATATATTTATTATACACGATACAATGTGTTAATAAAATGGTGAATGTATTTCTAATGAAATCCAGTTAGATTATAATATATTATATTATGCGTGTAACGTCGCGAGAACGCGAGAATCAAGAGAAACTGTACGAGCAACCACTAGCGTATTATTATTATTATTATATCATCACGAAATATGGTGAATACGCGTTAAGTAAATCTCTATCTTTCTCTCTCTGTCTCTTTGTGTACATAATATAATATACTCTATTTAACGTCGTATATAATATATATTATATATTATATTATTACGAGTGTATATACGTTATTTCACATCCTAACACACCGCCGTCATTATGTGCTAAAATCGTGAATAATAATAATTTCATGCGCGTATCCCCCCCCCTCCGAAATCCTATACCCGCGGTGTACAACACATCAATACTTTCTATCGGCGATATAATCAATAATAACTTTTGTTATTTTTATATATTTCGTTTTCTTTTCTTTTTTTTTTTTCTATTTTCTATAGACTGCAGCACAAAATGCGGCGTGTATAAAACGTGTATATACGTATTTTACAGTCATCGACTTATTACGCTCTTTTAAATACCTCGGGAAGAATTCAAACCAAAATGGATATTAGAACATGGATATTAATAGCAGAGTATAGAAGGCAAACAACAAAATTGGAGCAATTGACGAAGCGAACAAGGATGAAACTTTACACGGCAACGGTGAGACCAATTACGTTAACGTGTATGAAATATAGCCACAAAGGATCGAAGATACTTACAAGAACTCAGAGTAGAACTGAGGCGTCGTATGGATTACAAACCCTATAAAAAGCCAAAGAATGGTAAATGGTACGAACACGCAATGCAAAGGGGAAAACGCAGAATGAATAAAGGCAACAGTTAAGTCGATTCCGAATGGAAAGAGGTCAAGAGGCACGCCTAAGAAACGTTGGAATGACGAAATCAAGGAAGACGTGGTACACGATTAGGTATAACAGCCTCAGAGAGTGAGTACACTCGATGTATAGAGAGACTTGGTTAGTTGATTTTTTTTTTTTGTTTTTTGTAGCAGCCGCAAAGGCTCTTGGGGGGCCGTAAAAAGAAGAAGATAAAACTATAAAAATATATTAAATTCTTCGTCTACGTAATCCGATGAATCGCAGGATAACAATTTATCGCGTATACCTATACAATTTTTTGTCTTTCCCTCGGTTCAAATACATATTATATCGTACGAGACAGTAAGTCTACGAAGTTGGTCACATGAAAGTATATTTTAAGAGATTTTGTATATAACATAAACAAATGGGGATTTAGCTTTTTACGCGGACAATTTTCCGTTTCTTTTATACGCGTGTAAAAAAATTAAAGAGTTGGTGGGGGGGAGGGGGCGCTCAATCTCTCGATTTATAAATACTTCTTCGAAATACGACAAGGATTTTGAAGAACCGAAAACACCTTAAAAATTATATATAAAAGAAAAAAAACGAGAATTTCTCGAAATTGCGTATAAAATATTTCTAAATTAAAAGAAAAAAAATCAAACACAAATAGCGTACATTATAATATAATTTGATATGAATAATAATAAAATCGAATGTAACGATATAATTTATTGCAGTTATGTTGACGTTTGCCCCCTTTTTTTCTGATATATTACGCAATGGAGTTGCGGTTTTAGATCGTAGAAATATCGTCGTCTGACAAAGCGTGTTTTCATACATTTTTTTTAAACAGCTGTTCTCAATGACATCACGATCTCCTTTTTTTGGTTACATTCAATAGAAAATTACGAACATATAATATATTACAGTAGGTATCGCACGAAAACTTTTCCTATACAACAAAAAAAAAAAAAAAAATTAAATAATATCCAGTACGTGACGTAAAGAAATAATTTTTTTTTTTTTTGCTTTTTACTTTTGACACAATGGAAAATGCACTGCAAAAAATCTTTTGATTTTATTTTTTATTACAGACGAAAACCTTTAGAATTTGTTTCTGACATTTACCTACACGCATAGCATGCTGTACGCAGTGTCAACAAAGCTCTTATAATTTCGTTTTCGAAATGAATTGTACAAATAATATTACAATATTGTCGAATTTTTATAAAAAAAAAAAAATCGAAATAATGACATATCGTATACACATATTATATCAATGTACATTATTTATTGACTAATATCGTTTGTTTAACACTAGCTATATATATATATATATATATATATATATATATATATATATATAGTATAAAAATATGTTTAAAATAAATATAGAAAGAAAATACGTAATTCAAATATGCGCATTATTATTCGTATTAAATTGTTTCGACTGACTTTAATAATAAGTGATTATTATATTAAAATAAAACGAGATGCCGTCGTTTTATAATATAATGAATTTGGAATTTTCAATTTCGTATATTATATACAAACGCTGGTTTGATATTTCCCCTCCCTGCAGCGACGGTTTCGTCCAGACCGATTGTATACAATAAAGGAGAAACTGTCTCGTCAAAAGCTTTCTCGTGAATATTACTCAGTTTTTCCGCGTTTCGTACACGCAATCTCTTCGCACCTGTTCGAAATTTCCACCCTTAACCGGAAAAATAAAAGATTTCTCTTTGAATACAACGCGGCAAATAACGTATTATTATACGCTCTGAAATAATATTTACAACGTTTCGAGTAGAGTGCGTTTCTCCGGAGCATCGAATGAAACCACATGATCGCCGTTTCGATATAGAAACAATCAAAATAATCACGACAAAATTGTACGTTTTATCCGAAAATTTCGAATAATGTTTTAATAATATGCGTTAACTAATATAAGTTTACATTTTTTTTTTTTTAGATATTACAATATTTGTATAGTTATATAATTGTATAATAAAAAAAAAAAAACAGATGAAAATGAAAATGATTTTTAATATAGTTTAAACGTTTGATGTTTGAAAAACTATAGGTAAAGAAATCCTTTATCGTGACGTTTATTTGAGTGTGTACGTTTGGAAAAACTACGGAGAAATAATAATAACGAACGCGGAGTTTCGCCGAGGTAATCTTCTTCGGAAAACGCAACGATTTATCGTCGATTTAAAACTCGGAATAATAATAATAATAATACGCCGCCACTCTATACCATAACATCATCCCCCGATCAAGTGTACCACTCGAACCGACATCTCAGCAAGCATCCTCCGCGACGTTGATTTCTTGAATTCCCGTCGAAATAATAATAATAATAATAATATAAGTCCATGTCGAAACTCGCAGCACTATAAATACGAATAAATCGTTGAAAACGGCGTCCGTTGTATAGTACAATTTCGAAGAAAAGAAAGAAAAAAAAAACACCATCACTTCGCGGTTAGAGACGTGCGGACAAGTACTATTTATGCGTGTATAAACAGCCACCGGTGGTGACAAATCAATTCCGTCCCCAGCAGCACATAAATATCGATTAAAGAGTGATACAAATCATTACACATACGTCGAACGAGACGACTTCGGCATTCGAAACGAGCAGAACTCCACTTGTACACTGTAAATTAATAATTTCGCGAAAAACAGAAACGTCTTTGCTCACAAATCGAAAAATATCCCGCTACGAGATACGTGTACACGTATCGGAACGATATTGTAAAATGTCGTCTTGAAACCAAATACACACTTTACTCTTGACGCGTTTGTTCGCCGCGTTTTCTATGTAATATTCATAATGCTCTTATCGGTCTTATAATGAAAACAAAAAAAAAAAAAAAAAAAAAAAAACAGTGGATTTCATTACGGAGATCTATACTCCGTACAGAGATGATCGTACGGAATTTTATAATTATTTCAATAATAATGAATGTGTTCGATAAATGATTGTGAAATACTGTTACGTGTAATAATATTATAACGAACGCAACACAAATATTATGAAAATAATATATTACACGCGCGTTTTAGTCTCGAGCTCTTAACACAAAAATAGAAAAAACATTGTCCACGTCCAAAACGAAAGCGTCGACAGTTTTACCGAGAATTTTCATTGATTCTCCCGCACTGACGAGAAATTCTAAAAAATACGTATTGGTATACGCCAACTGGAAAAAATATGCTCCGATCATTTTCACAAGCAAGAAAACGAAATATAAAAAACCACGCGCATTACTGTGTAAACAATAGATTTTTCTTTTCGTTCGAAATTTACATAAAAAAAAAAAAAATTCAATTCTATTAGAAAAACGTCAACTGACGAAAAACCACGCGACTTGCGGGACATATATTTTCTCTCGTACATAGATCCCGGCATAGTAATCTAATTACGTATATACTCGTATATATATATAAAAGAAAAAAATCTCCGTTAAAATAAAAAATAGACAAAAATGTAAATCGCCCCTATATATATACGACTTAAAACTGATTAGTTTTGTAATTTACTACGAGATTATGTGTTTAAGTAACATTTTAATAAGATTCTCAGTATAAAATGTATATACATAAGCTAAAACAGTATAATATAACGCATAACATTTTATTACTTCAACGAGTATATATATATATATATATATATATATATATATATATATAGAGAGAGAGAGAGAGAGAGAGAGAGAGGAAAAACGAGAAAATAAAAAAATTAAACGTCTTTACGTTACGAGGATTTTTTTTTTTTTAAATCCTATGCCATTTTGAAGAATTTAAAAACATTTCTCGTACATTTACCGCTCGCCATCTAATAATAATAAAATATATTTATAATTGAAAATTGTCGCGATGTTGATTTAATAAATAAAACGATTTTTAAAAACGTAATTTCCTTGAAACGATTCTTTGAAATTCCGGATAATTTCATAGATATTACTGCAGGCATGCGTGCCAATCAATTTCTATGCTTTTATCAGTGTCGATGACTTTTCTTAGACGGTGAACGGCGTTGACGTTTTACGAACTCGTTTCTCGTTGAATATGTTAGATAATAATTATTATTATTATTATTAAATGTCGTAATTTTCGTATGTATTTTAGTGTCTTTAAAAAAAGTAAAAAAACGCCGACTTTAGCCGTTAGAAATATGTAATAAGAGTAAACGTCGTTTTAAACATCGAACCCCCCGCGTACTGTACTCGCTCAGACACTGAAATCCACACGTGGCCGCGAATTTCATTTGTATTTTTTATTTTCACATACGAAATCCGATTCCAAACATATATTACACGGGTTTTTTTTTTTTTGTTTTTAATAGAATTCGTTTAAATCGAACTGATTTCTTAATGACATTCCGTCTGCCTTTCGGCGCGCGTCGTCGTCGTCGTCGTGAAATATGTTAGCCGTTTCGGTACGAAAAAAGAAAAAAAACGACGAAAGCGCCGTCGCGACGTTTTTTTTTCGGATTTTAACGCCGCGTTCGTACTCGGCACGGCCGCCCCAAAAAGGAATTTTACATCAGCGACGACCGAATATCGCCTGGGGTGCTTTTAGGGTAATTGGAACCCTGGCTGGCCGAGCGCTCCCGCGGCGAAAAAGACAAAAACCCTCTTTATAACATACCTACGTATATATACTAAAACACGGACAAAACGAAAATATAAAAAGAAAAAATCTTTCATCATTTTTACACAAAAAACAATTTCGCTTCGTTTCCATTAGCGCCGGTCTCGTATTCGTTTTCATTGCCATTATTATCATCATTATTATTATTATTATTATTATTATCGTAATTGTTTCGCCTGGAACTAATACGAAAACCGTTGAAATGCGTGCGGCTGATGTTCGTGGAAATATTTAATACACGTGTACTCGTATAATTGAAAAGAAAAAAAAAAATTTTTCTCTAATATTATTTTTATTTGTACTGGGCGTGTGTAAAACGATAACAATAATTATAAAAGAACATTTTGGTAACAACGGAAACCAACGAACGAACCGTTCGGCGGTGCAGGTTATACGGCGTATTCGCTGAAATTCTAAAATGCGTGTAGGAGAGTGTAGTGTTTCGTTTTGTATTCCATGATAGACATTTTTAAGGTTATGATATGATTAAGAGTATCGTGTGTTAATGAAGTGTACGGTAAAGAATGTAATATTAAAAACTCAAACTATCGGAATATATATAATGTTATTAAAATAAGTGTCTTGTTTTATTCAATAATGACCTACCTGTTTTCATCACGTTCAATCGCGGACACTACATAATTGGCGACGAAGTAAATGGTACTAGTGTGCAGAATGGCTACTAATGTAAGTAACAGTGCTCAGAAATGCATAGGGCAGATGGGCCAACTGTCAGAATTTATATTGGAAGAAGATGACTTTGATGCGTGGATTGAACGTTTCGAATTGTATGTAGCACTTAATGAAATTAATATGCATAAACAGCAGTTATTGTTTCTAACGTTATTGGGGAACAAGGGTTATATGTTGTTAAGAGATTTATGTACACCGTTAAAACCAAATGAAAAAAAGTATTCAGAGCTTAAGGAGTTAATGAAGAATTATATCAACCCAAAGCCGAATAAGATTACGGAGCGATATAAGTTTAAGGAGCGCAGACAGGCTGCCGATGAATCTGTAATACAATTTGTCACCTTGCTTAAAAAACTGTCGGAACATTGTGAATTTGGTGCGGCTTTGGAGGATTCATTGAGAGATCAGATCATTTGGGGATTAAAAGACAATAATATTAAGAAGAGGTTGTTGTCTGAAGACTCTTTAACATATAAGAAATGTGTCGAGCTAAGTTTAGCCATGGAATCAGCAAATAATGATGTTATAAAATTGGACCAATCAGGAGAAATTAATTACCACAAGATATCTAAGAAGCGGACAAAGAAATATGGTGCGACTGCTGACGACAAACTAGGTCAATCAACATCAAACTATAGGGATTTCAGAGTTGGAGCAAGCAAATCTACAGGAGACAGTAAAGTGGTGTGTTATTGTTGTGGCTTGATTGGACATACAAAACCCTTTTGTAAGTATAAAACCTTTTCATGTAAAAATTGTAATAAAATAGGTCATCTTAAAAAAGTGTGTAAGGTTAAAACTAAAAATGTGAATAATGTGGAACAGGGTGGTATAGATAATGTGGATTTAAATTTGGAACACTTATTTAATTTAGAATCGTTGAATGTAAATTTTGTTAAACCTTTTTGTGTTAAATTAGATGTTGGTAATAAGGTGGTTGAATTTCAAGTTGACACAGGGTCTGCTGTTACAGTTATGTGTAAGAAGGATTTACAGCGTTTTGGAATTAAGTGTGCAGAAAACATAATGAAAACGAATATTAGTTTAAAGGCATACAATGGGTCAATTATTATACCGGTAGGCATTTTAAAAATAAGAGTTAAGTATAAAGTGCATAATGAATTGTTGAATCTATACATTGTTTCAGAAGGGGGACCACCGATTATTGGTAGAGATTGGTTAACTAAATTGGGAATGTTACCAATGTCTTTAGACATTTGTGTTTTAACGGAGCAAGGGGTCATAGAGAAGTTTCCATCAGTTTTTAAAGGAACTTTAGGTTGTTTTAGAGATAAAACTTTTGAATTATATTTAAATAAAGATGTGCAACCAGTATTTTGTAAACCTAGAGTTTTGCCGTTTTCTTTAAAGGATAGGGTTAGCAATGAACTAGAGAGGTTAATAAATTTGGATTTGTTAGTACCTGTGGAAACAAGTGATTGGGCTACACCTGTGGTACCGGTAGTTAAAACAGATGGTTCTATTAGACTTTGTGGGGATTATAAGGTCACAATAAATAAGTATTTGGAAGTGGATAAATACCCGATACCAAGAGTAGGGATTTGGTGAGTATTTTCAAGGAGCTTCAGTGTTTTGTACGCTTGATTTATGTCAGGCTTATCAACAACTTTTGTTAAGTGAAAAAAGCCAAAAACTTACTACAATTTCAACGCATAAAGGGCTTTTCATGTTTAAGAGGTTACCTTATGGAGTTGCTTCGGCTCCGGGAATATTACAAAGAGAAATGGAGAAACTATTAAATGGTATACCAGGAACTGGGTGTTTCTATGACGATATTGTAGTATCTGGCAAAGATCATGTGGAAGTAAATGATAGATTAATGAGTGTTATTAGTAGATTGGATAGTGCAGGGTTAACAGTTAAAAAAGAGAAGTGTAAGTTTTTCAGAAACAGTGTTACCTTTCTAGGTTATCGCATAGACAAGGAAGGGTTACATATACCTAATGATAGGGTTAAAGCTATACTTGAAGTTCCATCTCCACAAGATGTTCAAGAAGTTAAAGCTTTTTTAGGCCTTGTTAACTATTATTCGAAATTTGTTGAGAATATGTCTTTCCTAGCGGGGGCATTGTATACTTTATTGAAGAAGAATGCTAAATTTGTGTGGGGGGAAGAACAAGAGTTAGCGTTTAAGAAAATTAAAGAATCTATTTTATCAAATAATGTACTTGTACACTATAATCCAGAGTTAGAATTAGTAATCGCTTGTGATGCTAGTCCAATTGGTATTGGAGCTGTGTTGTCACATAGAATGCTTGATGGGTCAGAGAAACCAATAGCTTTTGCATCTAGAACATTAACTAGTTGTGAAAGGAAGTATGCACAAATTGATAAAGAGGCATTAGCATTGGTGTTTGCAGTAAGATATTTTCATCAGTATGTATATGGCAGGAAATTTATTTTAAAAACAGATCATAAACCATTAGTTAGTATTTTTGGGAAAAGAAAGGGATACCAGTCATGGCAGCGCATCGACTTCAGCGTTATGCAGTTTTTTTGTCAGGGTATTCATATAAAATTGAATTCATAAAAGGTATTGATAATAGCAATGCTGATGCACTATCTAGATTACCTATTAGTGGATCAGATAATATTAATGATGAGGAATGTGATTATTTTTATATTAATCTAATTACTTCAAACGTTAGGTCTATTGGTGATTTAGACATTAGTTATGAAATTAAAAAAGATAATACATTGAGAGAAGTTTTCTTAAGGGTTTTAACTGGTAATTGGCCAGATAAAAATAACAAGGTTGAGGATAACTTAAAACCATATTTTAATCGTAGAAATGAACTTACTATCGAACTAGGTTGTTTACTGTGGGGACATAGGATAGTAATTCCTGTAAAATTTCGGGAGAGATTATTAAATGAATTGCATAATACACATATGGGAATTGTGAAAATGAAATCGTTAGCAAGATCTTATATTTGGTGGCCAGGAATAGATGATGATATTGTTAACATCGCTAAGAGTTGTGAATCTTGTTTGAGGAATAGTAATAGTCCTCCTAGGAGTGTTTTACACAGTTGGCCTTGGCCGGAAGGGCCAGCTCAAAGGGTTCATTTAGATTTTTTGGGACCGGTTGAAGGCAAAATGTTTATTGTAATTATTGATGCGTATTCAAAATGGGTTTTCGTTAGGTTCATGCCTAATATTACAACGGTAATGACAATTAAAGTATTAAGGGAATATTTTTCTCTTTGGGGCTTTCCTGAAAAAATAGTCACTGATAATGGATCATCTTTTTGTTCAGTGGTTATGGAAGATTTTTTTAAAACAAATGGTGTTCTTCATATCAAAACTCCTCCTTACAGTCCTTCCTCGAATGGTGCTGCAGAAAATATTGTAAGGACTTTCAAAAATTTTCTAAAGAAGTGTCATAAAAATTCTGATGTACATAAGAACATATGTGAATTTATGTTATCGTATAATAGCACTAAACATTGCTCTACTGGGGTAAGTCCTGCAGAATTACATCTTGGTAGACCTTTAATTACTTCATTGGATAAGTTAGTGCCTTTCGCAAAGGATAACTATAGTAAAAGCTTAGAGAGAGCTAAAAGAATTTATAGGGGAGGAAGAGTTAAGGATTATTTAGTTGGAGCTACAATAATGTGTAGGAATTATGGGGTAGGAGAAAAGTGGTTACCGGGAGTAGTAGTGAGTAAGTTGTCACCAGTGACATATTTAGTTAAAACAAGAGATAATAATATTGGTAAAAAACACATTAATCAAATGATTGACAGAGGAAATAGGGTCATAGAGAGTGATTATGAGGAAAAATTGGTTTTGGATCAGATGCAAGGTTGGAAGAAGGATGTTCAAGTTAATGAAGAGGGAAAAGAAATATGTGAAGATCAACCACAGACACAGGACAGTATTGAGGGAAATGGTGAAATGCCTATGACGAGGAAAAGTAGGAGAGTCATTAAACCTCCTAATCGTTTAAATCTGTAAATTGTTATTCTCAATATTAGATTAAGATTACTATTGTTATATAAATATATATATTTTTTTATTTTTAATTTATTACAAACGTGTGTTTTGTGAAAAGTATTTTAAAAAAAAAAAATTGTATAATTGGTAGTTTTGTTTGTATACTTTCGCTTTTTTTGAATTATGTTTTGTATTTTTTTTTTTGTTTGTATTTAAAAGAAAAAATAGTCAGGAGGACTGTAGTGTTTCGTTTTGTATTCCATGATAGACATTTTTAAGGTTATGATATGATTAAGAGTATCGTGTGTTAATGAAGTGTACGGTAAAGAATGTAATATTAAAAACTCAAACTATCGGAATATATATAATGTTATTAAAATAAGTGTCTTGTTTTATTCAATAATGACCTACCTGTTTTCATCACGTTCAATCGCGGACACTACAGAGAGAAAATCAAACGAAAATACGCGGGGGCGGTTAGGTCTCATTCAAGCTTAAAACACACCGAGTCGTACTGATTTGTAATGTGTACAATTTAAACATTGGTCGGTCTGCCGTTATCGACACGACAAATTATAGATTACAAAACGGGTGGTAACGTGTAATAAAACTAAAACGGTATTTGAGACAATCGTACCGACCAAGAGTTACGTTGAAGAAGAACTCAGTGTCTGTCTGCGTTGTCATGTCCGATTGAGTGATGGCATTAAAACATTCCAAACGACACAGTTCCGCCAGGGTTTAAATAAATACCCACGAATATATATGAATATTGCTTTGGAGTATTTATAAAGCGCCGCTGCTTGTATTGCTTACGCGATGATCGCGTTTAATATATTTATTACTGTTTACCTTGTTTCGGCAATATCACGTCGTGCCCAACGTTTATCTATCATTATGTCGTGAGTCTTGTTCGTTCTTATATTTTAAAATATTTATAAAATAATATATATATATGTAATATTTATATTATAGGCGAGCACAGAAATATAAACCAAGGGGGGGGGGAGGGGAACGTAAAAAGTAAAAAACTACCGTTAAATAATAATTCAATACTTATTATCAAAGTACATATTATTATTAAGGTCGAAAAACATAATTTTATAAAAAATATATATAAAATAAATATACACATGTATATCAAAATGTATATTTAAATATAAAAAAGAATAAAGCCAATGAGTATTATTAAATAAAATAAAATAAAAGAATGTTGTTGTATGTATTATATATTACTACCGGTTTCGACAAAAAGTCATCACCAGGTAAAATTAAAAAAAAAATAAAAAAAAAATACAACAACAGAAAAATATAATAAATGAAATTGATTATATTTGATAATCAATTTATTATATTATAATAAATTTTAATAATTTTTATTATTATATTATAATCAATTTCATTTATTATATTTTTCTGTTGTTGTATTTTTTTTTTTTTTTTAATTTTACCTGATGATGACTTTTTGTCGAAACCGATAGTAATATATAATATATACAACAACATTCTTTTAGTTTATTTAATACTCATTGGCTTCATTTTTTTTTATATTTAAATATACATTTTGATATACATGTGTATATTTATTTATTCTATATATTTTTTTTATTTATTATCACGACTATTAACTTATAATTTTCTTTTTCTTTTTTTTTGATTATTTATTTTTACAAATCCTTTTGATTTTTATTTTTACTTTTCTAAATTCCTCTTTGTTTTTACTACTTTGTTATTTATAATTTTGTATTAGATGCAAATTGATTGTGTGACTTTTATCACGGAATATAATGCGACAAATACTATTTTTCTTTTTTACAAATGATACAAAAATTAATATTAACACTAACGGCCGTGGGCGCCGTTGAGAGCGTAGTTGCTCATCGTCCACTTACTATGTATTGCGAAATTGAGGAGTACACCCAAAAGATTATTTACGATTACGCCGCTGGAACCAGTTAGGGCGTTTCGTGTTCTTTAAACGATCATTTTAGTAAAGTCATATTTTACCGTTTCGATCTTTATTATTTCGGTTTTTCATTACCACCGCATTGGCAACTCGATTTAACATTTTATTTTATATGTTTCAACTGAAATATCATTTGTCGATTACCCAATGAATGAACGCGTAAAATCCAACGAATGAAACAACGCATTTTACAAGTGTAAATGAGTACTTCTTGCGCGTACGCTTTACGCATAAATAAAACGAACTTTCAATAATTCAAAATAAATGTAATATTAATAAAAATAATATTCATTCGAACACGCTGTATTTAATGAACACCGTGTCCATTTATTAGATTATCATTAATCTCTCGTTGTAGTGTATGGAAAAAAAAACCAATAAAATATTTGTTTTAATAAAATTCAAACAATGGATTCGCGTTCGGTGACATATTTTAGAGTAAAATCATAATAGTTACACTTAATGTAAATAGGTAATTATCTAAAACTCTAAATACGTATGTAAAATTTTTTTTTTTTAATAATAATAATAATAAAATTATTTCCGTGATTTTATCAGTCATTATACGTAATGACAAAATACGTAAACGATAAATACATTGGTAGCCAACATATAAAAACAACGAATATTACATTAAATTTTCTAGAATCTGCTTTTATATCGATCCAAATTACCCTATACAATATTTTGTTTATTTAATTTCTTTTTATATAATATAATTGTTTATATTATTGCGTTGTCTTAAAAAAAAAAGCAAAAAAAAATGTAAAATGTAAAAAAAATTATTTTTTTTTAATATTTTCGAAAGAAAATAAATTGTAAAATACAATACACGTGTAAACTGTAAAATAATATTACTTTTATACCGAAAATTTCGAACGAAAACATATTGTAAACGCGCACATCCAAATATTTTTATGTATATGAACAAAATACGCATATATATGAGTATATATATATATATATAATATATAATAATATATATATATATATATACATATATATATATATATGTTTTTTTTCTTCGTGAATATATTCGACTTTGAATATTCGTAACGCATTTTCTAATCAACAATTCAAGGATGAATCGCGTGGATATTACGAGCGGTTTATCGCATATTTCCTTCGCGAATGAAAATTTTCAAATGTTAGCATATATGAAAATCGTCAGTGTCTAACCACCGTTATTTTAGCGAATAATATTCGCCGTTGAAATTCCTTTGGATACATACGCGCTATTTCGACAATTTCCAAATCGCTTGTGTGTAGGTAATAAACAGCGTAACGCTAAAAACACGATCGTCGGACAATACTTATGAGGGAAAAAAAAAGAAGCGTAACAACAACGTATTAACGCGTCATTGGAGATAAACGGAGTGTTTCAATCGACGAGAATACAAAAAAAAAAAGAATTCAATATTTCAAGACACTGATTCTCGCATTCGACGCCGTTTCTCACGGTTATTTTTCGCGATTTTTCAAACAAAAAAAAAAAAAAATCAACACGCGTATTTCGAATTAAATCAATTACGCGAAGAAAATGCGTTCGGTAAAGAGAGAGAGAGAGAGAAAAGAGAAATTGTACAGTACAACGAGCCCCGGATACATGCGACGATTATAATGTGTTGTTCGCATCTGTTGGATACACACGTATAGCTCGAACAATAAATGCACGTTGCGAAAAATATTATTGAAAATTGAATTTCTATAACTATAGGTCGTCGCGAACTGAAACAAAACCGTGTATCCCCCCGACGTCAATGTAAAATATACATTTTTTTTTTTTTTTTTAATAAGTTTCGGTTCGATGATTTATAATGGTCGACGGGTAATTATTACGAGGAAAAAAAATCCAATAATATGTTTACAACGAGAACGCGTGTATAGAAATCGAGAAATGTATTTCTCGATCATATTTTAAATATATATTCGGAACACGACAGTCAACAAATGAACGACATAGTATTTACTTTGGAGATTGTAAAGCGCGCTAAACATAATTATTATACTGCGATATTAAAATATAATATTATCGTATACCGTGTGACATTAATCGGTCGATTACGAAAGATAGGCATTCCAGAAATCGGAAGACGGTCGCACGCGCACGCAAAAGTGAATGTTTTGAAAAGAGAAAAATAGTCTTGTACTAATAACACACAATGATTTAGACCTAAAAGCTAGACGGAAATTTAAAATTCCGAAAAACAAGATTCGTATTCATCGCCTTCTTTTCTAGGTTACGTAGGAAGTCGATTTTTGATTAAATGTCTCGTAATTTTTTTAATCTGTTTTTTTTTTTTACTCTCGTCTAATGACGTAGGGTCACAGAATAATAAGAAACGTTTAATTAAAAATCGACTTCCTACATAACCCGGAAAAGAGGCCGATGAATTCAAATCTTTTTTCAGAATTAAATTTCGTTCTCTCTAAGTAGTAGTCAAATTTTCGTCTCGCTTTTACGTCTAAAAACGGTACAAATATAATACGCCGTTTCCATTCGCCTTAATTGCAATTACGCGTGTGATATCCATGAAATAACAGAGAATAATATTCATTCGAATCTCCTCGCACCACCAGTCGGTTATTAAAACGTATATATCTGTCATATGCATACAAGGACGGCCCGAGATATTATAGCGCCCCGGAAAAATTTCTATAAGGCACCCTTAAAAAATATTCAATACGCTAAATACTATTTTACACATAGATATTGTTTAAAACTACTCATATTTATAAAATTCTGGAATAAAATAATTATTCGGGCACAATTATCGATAAATGTATTATTATTATTTCTTTAAGTACACAGTGATTCTTAATTATTCTAAATATTTTCACAATATTTCGCTATTTTGGAGTGTGGATCGGATTTAGAATATATGACCAGCGATTTGACTGAAAACGAAAAAAACCGCCCGGTTCGCCCGTGTCTTGGGCCGGCCCTGCATGTGTATATGTTTAACACAGCGCGTATATTTTGGAATTTTTAAATTTCAAGACGTTTCGCACGAAGACGATTTCGCGAGCTTTCCAGTAGACTTTTCGGATTTGTCGTAGGACAACAATAACAGTTCAGAAAATAGTCGACGGGGAAAAATTATGTTACTTTGAGAGAGAAAACGCGAAAATTGAAATTTCTATGTCTTATACTTGAGGTTACGGTGAAAATGTAAACTTTTTTGTTGCATTTGAAGTGTAGAATAATAATAAGTGTGTACCACTTTATTACAAATTCTTCCTGAATTGTAAAGTGTACGGATGAGAGTATTTAAATACTTGTTTTTATTTTTTTTTGTATTCCAATAATTTTTTTCTGTTCTACGTAATTTTACTGGTGTATTTTTATTCACGAAAAAAAATATTTCCCCGGCCCCGTCCGGACAACGAGTATAAAATTCGCGCGGTTATCGATTTATGGCGAAAATATAATACGCGTTTCGCGTTTTTGCATAACACGTAAATATCGTTGTGGCGTAACCAATGTTAATTTTTAAACGGCTCGTCTCGTGTACGAGACATTGCAGCGAACAAAGCACAGTAAATTTTACACAATTTCGGCATTTCGTGATTCATACAACACACAATTTTATCGCAATAAACGCGCGATTTCCGTGGTCTCGTAATTTTTTTTTTTTTTTTTTTTTTGACATTATTTCCGTACGATTTCAGTGCAGCGTTCAAACTTCGATATTATATTTCGATGATTTGAAAACAACGGGAAAAATCCAAACGGAATAAACGGAGTCGAGAAACGAATAAACACTCGTTGAACTGTCAATATATATATATAAAAATATATTCTCGTTTTTCAAGCGTTCGAATTCCCAATGTATATTTGTTTTTTAAGTATATTCGAATAAACCTGCAGAGCTATTCCGTGAACGTACTCGTTTACCCGTTTATCCGAATGAATGTACCGAATATAAAAAAGTATATTCCTTACAAGCCTGCGTTTACGCGTATTCGATATTGTATTTATGAAAAACAGTTTTAACGAGTTTTGAACGTAACGCCGCATATATATATATACGCGATAAAAATGATTTCAATTTTTAAGTGCTTTTAGACACGGTAAAAAAAAAAAAACAAACATTACTTTAAAAACAATGTTTGTTTTTTTTTTTTTGTTTTCTAACGGAACGCAGTGCGAGCGTGTTCAATCCTATTACAAATAAATATTAAATCAAAGACGGTATAACGTGACGATATATATTTACTCTTTTTTTTTTTTTTTAAATAAAAACTTTTTTCCTCGTATTTAAATTTTTTTTTCTCCTTTTTTTTCCGTTCTCTTGTATACGAGTGGGAGTTCTTTTTTTTTTTTTTTTTTTTTTTTAAAAAAAAAACAAGTTTGACAAAAATATGACGGGCTTTGAAAATTGAGTTTTATAGTTATACTTCCATATTATTTTCTCTCTCTCTCTCTCTCTCTCTGTCTCAGTCTTCCGGTGGATATAATTTATTATTATCGCGCACCACTCGTCGTCGTCGTTTATCACCTCCACCGCGCGTAATCCCCAGGACAGGTTCTAATTCGATTTTAAGACTCTTCCCTCTCACTCTCTCTCTCTCTCTCTCTCTCTCTCTCTCTTCGAACCGTTCGGGGTCGCACCAATAGGAACTTTTTTCTTTTCCCCCCTCGCCTATTTATCGGAGTGTGATAATGATCGTTCCGCAAACAGCGTTTGTTCGTAGCCACTGATCTGCCGCAGGTCTTCAAAAAAAAAAAAAAGTTTTATACTCTTTTATTTAATTTATTATTATTATTATTATTGTATTATTCGATAAAAAAAAAAAACACTCCCGTCGGCGAATTTCGGCGAATTAATTCCGAAATATTCTGTTCCGTGGAATATTTACTTTAAGAACAACGCGTGGTTTACGACGAAATAATTGACTCTCTCAAAGGCGGTAATACTACGCGTGCCGGATACAGCCGAGTTCTCCGCCCGTGCAGCCTTATGATTATATCGCTCCGGGACTACGATATCGAGCTCAAAGGGAGCCCTATGCGTACTTCAACGGATTTATCGGTGTATTAACATTACGGCGTAATTATTGATGACGGTAATAATAATAATAATAATAATAATAATATATTATACGTTACCTATGCGGCGAATAATTTCGAATCAAATGCGAAATTGATTTGATTCCGGTTGCTTTCGACTACACACACGCGCACACACACACAGAATTTCATTTTCGGGAAAAGGAGTTGAGCGGGAGATGGCCGGTTATTATTACAACAGAAAAAACTATCCTGTTCGTCATTATTAGGCACTCTCTTTTTTTTTTTTGGTACAAAAAATTCTAATATTTTTTTAAAAAAAAAAAACCACGACTTTTAAATATTTCCCGGAGGACGTAGTTCAATTCGATTAGTCGAATTAATCGTGGTTTTTTTTTTCGTTTTTAATACAAATCGAAGTTTTTCTTCGTTTCGAATCGAATCCGAGATTAAACGCACGAGAAATCGTTGAAAAATACGCATGACGAAATGTCATGTAAAAATATAATTTTACATACGCGTGAATTGTGTACACAATGAGAATTTAATTCCGAAACAATACGATTAATTATTAAATATTGAGATAAACGCGTGAATATCGAACAGTATTGCCGTCGTTGACAATTAGTCTTCTTTTGTTGATCCAAAAAAAAAAATATATATATATATATAATAATAATAATATATACATTTTGTACTAGTTAAAACACAATTACTCGGTTTTATACCTCGGAAATCGCATTGTACAATTATGAATGGTTATTGTTACTATTATTATTTTTTTTCGTGTTCTCTCGAATTCAAAAGAATACAATATATTCAAATTTTTTTTTTCTTTTTAATTGTCATAACCAGAAACGCATTTTAAATACCCAACGTAACGACATCACGTTGTATGCCGACGATCGACGGAGGAATTCGCGAACTCACCGACACTTGTCACTGGCGCCGGTGACAAACCAGGTTGTATGTTATAATGTAATGGATAATATAATTGATATCGAATAAATAAATCGGACGAAATTATTAATATTTAATAAATTATCGTCGCTGATAGTTGAGTAGTACAACGGATATTTTATTTTATTTTAATAACATAATACGGGCATGTGCCCAATTTACAATATGCACACATAAATTAACTGTAAGTTTACATAAATATTAATTAAAATAAGTAATTAGATAATAATACAATAAATAATACAGTTAATGAAAAAGAAAAGAAGCGGTCCGAATTAGCTAGAAACATGCAACGCCTTTATGGTTCATTCAGACCATATTTTGTGGATGATGTTAAGAGTTTAAAGGGGGCAAAGTTACGTGTAAAACGTGTAGGAACTTTAAAAGAGATTTTGGAAAATAACTTAGGTGAATCAATCCGCTCATATTTTACGGATATTAAGAGAACCGCGCGGTATAACGACGGATGTCAGAAAAATAATAAGAGGAGTTTAGAAGAAATTTATATCACATAATATACGAGTATATGGACGAGACGCTACTCGAAACGAAAAACAAACAAAAATCATACAAAATTAATAAGACGCGGCGATACGCAATAATTTTACTTTTACTTATAAAGAAACAATAACCGGATTTCTACAACAACAACAAAAATTTGTATTTTATTATAACAAATACGTATTTCAAAAACGATGTTTTTTCTGCAGCATTAAACAACTACTGAGCAATCGTTCCGGTTTATAAAACGGACGAAGTCATCCGTCTATGAACCATATAGAGCATCGGCCGATGATTGACTCTTCAACGTTTTTATTATTTACCTAACAATTTCAAAAAATTATGTTGTAGAGGATCTAGGCGTCAATTAAACAAATTTCTTTCTATTCGTAGACATTTCTATTGCTTCACATATGTTTATGTTAATAATTTTATTGTTTGTATATTATGGTTTTCCTCTAATACGTGTTCTGCTATGTAAATTATGTTTAACGCCGAAGACGAAAACATTGTTTTTGAAATACGTATTTGTTAAAATAAAAACACATTTTTTTTTTTTTGTAGAAATCGGATTTTTATTATTCTAAAAATAATTCTACAAGTAATTCAACAACAAAATATTACGTTTACTTATTTTTTATACAGTAATACAGGAAGGAAAAGTTTAACAACGACAATTTACCCACACCGCCCCTTCCTCACCGTGGCGTGTATCAAATATTATTTAATATCCGTTTCGATATATATAAAATTTAACGTAATACTCATTAAAGTTATTTCTTTTACAAAAATTATGTACATCAGTAAGTTCAACATATATAATTTTACATAAAAAAACGTAAAACAATAAAAATACATACGAAAACGTTTATTTACTTGAGAGTTTTTTGCTCTAAAACAATTAGAAATTTTCGATAATCAATTGATATATTATAATATAGTGATGAATTTTCCCATAGGCGAACCTACAGGGTGTTGAAAAAATTAATTAATATCTCATTATTAATATCTATTTATATCTACCTAACAATTAATTATATACATGCGCATGAATTGAATTACGGTTTTCTTTTTTTGTGAGTAAAACTGCAAGTGTTCAGAATAAGTCTCTGAAATAATAATTACACGTATTTTTTACCAATCGTTGTTTTAGTTACATTATTGACGAAGCGACTCACTAACGAACGGTGTTTAAATTTTTAAATCATACTACGTCGCTTACTTGTTTATCGTTATTGTCAAACTGTATTCAACGTCGTTATTGTCGTCGACGCGAAAACTTCGGTTTAATAGCGGCGGGCAGAGCCGGATTAATGATATAAGTGGCCCCGGGGCCGACTCAATCTAATTTTACAAAAAAAAAACAATTTCTTACATATATGTATAACGTGTATTTACATTTAATGACGCAACAGAAAAAAAATTTAGGTAGAGGACTTTAAATCAATGCGAAAACGCATTGAAATCTGTACTTATTATTATTTCGATAAATATTTTATAATAAAAATATCCCACGTAAATAACTGTTTTTAATTAATGTTGTAGTTATATATTAAATTTTTAAAAACTGTGCCGTCGTTAAAAAAAAAAAAATTATGACAGTCCGAAATTTTTTTGGGGTCCCTGTTCGTTAGGGAGCCCTGGGCTCTTAGTCCCTCCCTCAATCCGACTCCGAGCGGCGCGGTGACGATTTTTTTTAGCGAAAAATATTGCCGTTTCTCGGGAACCGTTAAGCGACAAAAAAATAATAATGCTCTGGCCGTTCGGTATTTCGTTTAACGTGACATTTTGATTCAAGCAACTCACAGACACTATAGGTAACATTATATATTATCGTTAACTTGGTGTATAACAACAATATAAGACGGATATAAGTACCTAAATATTTTGTATACCTAACCATCTCAGTTATACGCAGTTGGCACCACGTCATTACGACAACGCGCGGCTAAATATTATAATAACGACATTTAAATATATCAATAAAATATTATAAATATTAACGTTGTTTAGCTATGCGACGACGGTTAGTCAATGTCAATTGATCTATTAAAAAGGAGCACAAAACAACGATCAGTGTTTCAGAAGATTCTGAAGTCTTAGGAGAATTCAAAAGTATTGTACCATTTCAAAGGCTTTCGATCAAATATAAAATTACTAGCTGAATTACCCGGCTTCGTCCGTATGTAGTTTTTGTTTTCTCTAAATAAAATTTTTAAATCGACACGCATTGTTGTGTTTTGAAGAAGGAAAAAAATTTATTTTACTTAATCTAACCGAGTGCTAAACAGTAGTAGTAGCCGAATTACAAATAAAAAATAATAATAATGTTTACAAATGATTAATTTATACAAATACAAGTAGCTGAATTACCCGGCGTTGCCCGGTAAAATAATTGCGTGTTCAATCCCTCTTGGGTGTAACTCGCTGTGGAAACAATGCCATTTTAAGACTAATCACCCGAAATAAAGGATAAATTATTTTAACAATTTGTATCGTATTGTATAAAGTGAATATTAATTGAAAATAAAAATTGTGGACTTCATTTATTTATAGCTGTAAAGCTGCATTACCCCGTGTTAGATTGTTCTGTTAGTTTTTAAACACTTTTTTTTAAAAAAAAAAACATAGCAACCCCGTACATCATTAAATATAAAATAATAATTTATAAATTAATACAATATAAAATGAAACAAATTATTATAATGAATACTTCCATGTTGCGTTGTATATATCCAATAGCCATATAGGTGAAAGTTATTAGAGCTCACCCCCTCTATATTATAGAAAAATAACTATAAAAAAAAAAAAAGGCCGGGCACACTCAAACGTAAAACTCTGAGCCCGCCTATGTATTTTCCATAATACGCAAAACAACGCAACTTTCTATTCTGTGACGATAAAGGCTGGATAATTCATATACATTTTTTTTGTTTCTTTTTTAAATTTCATCGTAACTCCTTTAGATCGGAATTCGGCTATGAGAACTTTCTCGTTCCTATCGCGCACCCGGTAACATACAATATAAATATCGTTGTCCACGAAAATTTCGAGATAATTTTAAAAATATTGTCGAACGCCCGTGTGTGGAGTAGTCAAAAAGTCGACGTTTTCGTTAGACTCGCTCGTATCGTCAATATAACTTTATATAATAAACGCACGTACGTATATGTACATATGTGACATATTCAACCGTGAAAAACACAGATAAACGGTAAATATAAAATTAAACTCACGTGTAATCGATCAATGTCTTTTGGTCCGAATACGTGTCGAACCATTCGCTCTTGCGGTATATAAATATTATCGTGCCATAAAACACACTTCAACGAATTCCACAACGTAAACACACTCGAAAGTTAAATACAACAATTTCCCGTGAACAAATATATATATATATATATATATATATATATATATATATATATATAATGGACGCGTTACAAACAACAATTTGAAAAATATTAATTAAATATTTTAAATAAATAGTAACGAGTACGGTATTATTATTATTATTATTATTATTTCTTTTCTCTTTATTTCGCATATTATAGAAAACAAGAATGGTTAACGCGAATAATGTAAATAAATATAAATCAATAAATATTGCGTATAATAAATTACAGAAACTAAATGCACGTTATTCGGATCGTAATACGTATAATGGACGAGAAATTGAAAACGTATGTAACAGTAGAATGATTTCTAAGCCGAATGTTAGTTTTGATAAAAAAACCATTAATTGAAAATTATTTGCGCACCAGTAATCTTTTTCACTTCGATTCACTTTTTTATTATTTATTATTATTTTTTTCATGAAAAAGTTTTCTATAAACATTACCGCAAAATGTATAACAAGCGTTTGGGGAGAAAAAAAAATAATAATAATTTTTTTTTCTTATATTTTTACACTTGCAGGTATATTCATAAAAATACCAAGTATCCTCTGTCACTTATTATACATGAGAGAATAATTCCAATAGCGCTTATATTAATTTTACAGTAACGATATCGCGTTTTACGTTTAATAATATAACGTTGAATTATCACTTCTTCTTTTTTTCCCTCGATTTTACGCATTTTTTATTTTTATTTCTTATAAAAAAAAATAATAATACGGCGAACTATAATATTTTTCGAATTTATTTAAATACAAAATCACTATAAGTAAAAAAAAAAAAAAAAAACGCTAGAAATCTATATAATATAATAATTTGTTATTGCGCAAAAAATGTTGTTCAATTATACATATTGTTTAGATCACAATCTTACTATATTGTATAGTAATTGATATATTTTCTCTTTTTCGGATAAATTAAAAACTAAATATATCATAAGCAAATAAAAATAATCTAAACTATTTCGTATAATACAATATTATGAAATTCGTACATAACAATATTATGAATTTATGAACGACTTGTGAAAACGCGTGTATTGTTATCATACGTTATAATACGTAACCTTTAAATTTTATTACGCGTTTATAACTCAATAATTGACGATTGTCTACGTATAATTATTTTTACTCGAATGTTATGAAGTATTTACAGTTAAAAAAAAAACAAAAAAAATTGAAAGAAAACGAGATGTATATATATATTTTTTTTTTGTGACAGCGAAAAAGAATTCCCCATTAGGATTTTTCCTCGGCAGTTCGTCTGGATTTATTAAAACCATAGGAGTAGTAGTGTCGATCGCGGAGAAGATGATAGACTCGTGTGCTGTTATTTGGTCGTGTTACGAGAAGAGAAAGTTCGGAAACGGTAAAATCGGTTATGGGAATGGACGTTGAAAGAAGAAGAGGTAGACCGACGAAGAAGTGGTTGAACGCGATTGAGAGGACTGCTGGTGTGTGCGTGGAAGATGTGGGGAATAGCGTCGAGTATAGAGGTTTAAGACAAAGGCGACCCCGTAAGAGTTGGAATAGAAGCGAAGGCGAAGGAGAAGAAATCCGTTTGGATTTATGAATTCGGCGCGATCGTATAGGGAACGGTGAAGGATGGGGGGGGGGGTCGAGAAAAATTATCGAGTGAGAAGAAATTTCAAAGTGTACGTATAAAACATATATTATTGTACAAATAAGGAGAAAGTAGGAAAAAAACGGCCAGCGAGAAGAACGTGCAGTGCTCGTGATACGTGACCGAATGACCATCAACGCGAAGAGCGCAATGGACTGATTAATAATGAATCGAAACGGTTAAGTCGGCGGTACAAGTGTAACAACACATAGGGATGTGAAGTACGGAGAGGAAAATGAATTTATCGCGAGGCACAGCGCGCGGTGTAAAACATTATGGTAAATCGTATTCTCGCGGTAAACAATATAAAATACAGTCGAGTTGTTATTTTTCGGGCTTTTATATAGACTTTGTGTGTGTGTGTTCACCCGTTCGCGATATAATATCTTTTCTTTCGGATCGGATAACCGTACGAAAAAAAAAAGTGTGTCAATGAAAAGTGAATACATATGGGTAATTTCTAATATTCAATATTTGCGACGTTGTAATGTATGAAAACAGAATACTATATATAATATACGTAGTGTTCTTTATTACGGGGCATAAACGAAAGACACCGTCGTCGTCGTCGTCGTCGTCGTCGTCTCTTTCCAAAACACAACGCTTTTGACGAGTTTCGAAAAATATTTTATTGAGCGCGTACATATGCAATGTGTGTGTGTGTGTATGTGTGTAATAAAATAAAAATATATTATATGAATATAAAACGAAAAACTTTTTATAGTGTCAGTTGTTTCGTCTTTTACCCCGGAATACGTGTAAAAAAAAAAACCGTTTTTTTTTTTTTTTTATTTTCGCGTTGAAATGAGCGCGACGTGTGTATATGCTTTAAACACACACACACACACACACACATATTGCAAATATTGCTCAATAAAAATGTAAAATTCTTAAACTAGCGGCTGAGAAAAAAACACGTATTTCGCACTGTCCGACGGTCTGTGTGACAAAAAAAAAATTTATACTCGCGTTTTCGGATATTTCAATAACGATGCAGTAAATTCGCGATCCTGCACGCTGGAACACACCGCTATAATCAAATGGACAGACGAAATGGTACGACTTTAAATGATTCACACAGACAGAAGATGGGATGATGGACGAGAAACATCAATGTGTCCGAGGACGCGAGTTAACCGTTAATATTTCGTGGAAAAATTGTACAAACCGATGTGTGATCATCACGCGTACAGGCCAAACAGCAAAAGACCGGTGGTATTTATTAAAATAAACGATGATATGTGACGTATAACAAAACGTACGATTGCTGTCAGTTCAAAAAGTAAACAAAAAAAATACCCTTTTTAACTACGCTCCAAACCGTTTTAAAACATAAAAGTTACATATTGTGCAAATTTCGAAGTTATTAAATTTAATATACAAACAGATCGTCGAGGAAAACGCGTCATTTTGCGACGTATCTGTGCCATCGGATTTTTTAATATACTGTTTCATACATATATTTTTTTCCCCAACAATAAATTACCGTGAATCGTAACTACTTGTATAATTACTTTGCTAACTTAATAATGATAACACAGCGTTTAACGCACTTCCAAAACTCCCGCAACAACATTTACATAATGCACGTACGCAGTACAATATTATATTGGAACGTCTTCTCGTTTTTGTAAAATTAAAACGCGTTTAAGACTAACCGACGAATAATAATAATAATAATTAACGTACCAAGTCAAACGTGTAAGACTGCGAATAAACAGCAAACAACAAACTCGAAATTAGATAAATTCACGCGTTCTCCTATTACGATATAATATTAACGCGTAATTTAACGAAATTCGCGCGAACGACTACGGCAATACCGCGACAGCGTGTGATGATGATGATGATGATGATAATAATAATAATAATAATAATAATAATAATAATAATAATAATAATAATAATAATAATAATAATAATAATAATAATAATAATAATAATAATTATTATTATTATTATTAACAACGAACGGTTATCCTATATAAACTTCGTTCCCTTAAATCTTTCAAAAACTTTATTTATTTAAAAAATTACAATCGACGGATTCGCGCGATTGTTTAAACTATTATTTACAGCGTTACTCGTTATATTATTTCTGCGCCTAATTAAAAATACGAGGGACGATATGAAAAATTAAATATTGCATTGTGCCATATCTGTCCTAAGGAAATATTCCGGCAAACACATTTCACACGATCCTTTTGAATTATTGAATCGAATGTCAGTTGCGAAGCTTGTCGATCGATTAGCTACTGCCGCTGCCGCTGTTACTACTACTGTCACGTCGTGGATTTTTATGGTTGAAAAATTATGAGCTATTGCGAATTCACAGGGAGGCGTGTGAAGTTTATGTTAAAAACAATCATTTCGACCGGAATCGAAAAGAAGTCCGATCGAGTGTGGAAACACACGCACGACTCCTTCGAGCGCAAAGAAAAAAAAATCCAACGGTCTACGGTAAAACGATGCTGACGCTTTTCCTTGATAATAATCAAGGCGTTGTTCAATCAGAGTTTATATGACAAAAAGTTCGACGGCGGTCAACTCGGCTGCGGCGTATTGTGAAACCGTGGACGAATCGAGAAAGACGATCGCAAAGACCGTCGACCGGGGAAACTGACGAAAGGGATTTGTGTGCTCCTCCGTGATGACGATACGGCTGCTGCACATCAAGCAAACGTAACGAAGGATCTTGTCCGAAACGGAAAGTGTGGAAACACATCCTTCCCGCAATCGTTTAAATACAGCGAATAAATATTATATTTTCTCTATGCCCAACGAGCTTCGTCGTGGTAAACGCTTGTCGGTTATTTCGACGAACGCGTATCCTAATAATACTCAATAATAATAATAATAATAATACGGTGGGTAGAAACTTTTAGATGATATGACCGTAATATATATATTTCGCGAAACACTGCATCATAGAGAGAGAGAGAGATGTTAGAGCGGTTATTGATCTAAAATTATACGTGCCCGAACTATAATACGAGTTTATAGCCCGCCCTTCGTCGTCCCGTATTTATTGCCGCGTTTATAAATGTACGCCTATCGTAATATACCTATAATGAGTAGGGTTGAACCTGGTCTAAAAGGATGAGTGGGGAAGAAGAAGTATTATAATTTCCAATCTGACGCTAACGAGAACCGGAACGGCGGTCCACGAATAATCCGATTGTTTCGTGATGAAAAAACAATACCCGTTTGCCGGACGGACTACACACACTGATCGCGTGTACTTGAATAACTAATTTGTTTTTATTATTTTTTTTTTTTTTGTTTAATATACACGTATTAATATAATATTATTGGAGCCGTGTTTTCAGGTAATAATAAGCGCGCGCTTGTACGAACGCTGTATTTTACACACTATTCCGCTAATCCTTAATAACGTTTCCGGTGAGTAAACAAAATGTATACGAGATGAACGATACGGAATCTCTCGTCCGTAATACGCAAAACACACATACACCGCGTTGTATTACGCGTTATAGGTCGGCAAACAAATTATCAATAAATATCAACGCGTAAATAACAAAAAAAAAATAAATAAATGTTCGTTTGAATAATAAAATACCCGCTGTCTCGCCAACGTGTTTTTATTACAGTGATTGAATTTTTTCTTTTTCTTTTTTCTTTTTTTTTTTTTTGCTAGTAAATCAGTTAATAAGTTAATAAAATGGTAAAAAGTGTAAAACAAACGAGTAAACGTGTAAACGAGTGTGCATTGAGAAGAGATGAATCCTAAAGGAAATCCCAATCCTCTCCCCCATGCAAGCTGCCCCAATCTTCACAACTATAGACTCCGCGCTTCGGTTAAATCCCATCCGAACCCCACGATCGCCGCAACCGCAGACTACTCACACGGAAACCGCGACCGGGTACACCGCCCCTGCTCCCTCCCGGAACACCCCCCCGCCCCCGATCAACCAATACGGATAGCGCCCTGCAACTACCTCGGCCCACCGAACCCCTAGCCTCGTGACGCACGCGAGCGCCTCCACTGCTCCGCTCTATGAGCAGTGGCGGCCACCGACCGTTCGCCGCAAAGTCTATCCTCTGTTCCCTTCCCGCTTCCACTTCATTCTTCTCAGGGCGTATTACCTTACGGTTGCTCCCCGGGGACGAGGTTTTAGCCCCCGCGGCGAATCCGTCACTACCTCTCGAGGTGTCTTTTGAAGATTTCCTCAATGAATTATCTGCGAAATGAAATAATTTTTTTTTCGGCTCGTTTGCATCATAAGTATGCAGCGGCGAATTTAACGGGCCATCGATATTAGTTATATATTTGTAGTATACAGTTTTCCATATTTAAGTGATTTCCGCGAATTCGAGCAATGCTTTATTTGAGTACCCCGTAACGCGTCAAATTTCTAAAAATATTGTAAAATTATTATGACAAATTTTAGGCCCCCCCTAAAAAAACAAAAAAATCGTAAATCCGCTACTGTTCATACGACACGTGAATATTTTTTACATTTTTTCTAACCCCTTTGGTACAGATATGATATTCTTATATTGAATACGCCTCAAAACAGTCATAACGATTTTAATACCTATTTAATTCAAAAAAAAAAAAATGAAAGCATCTTTAAAACCTAAATGCACATTAGGCGACGGTTTAATTTTTAACCAGCCGTTTAATACGATTACGTTATAGATGTGAGAATATAAATAAAAAAAAATGGAATCATTATTGATAATACAATTGTATGAATTGATGATAAATACGTAGCTATCAGTATGACAGTTTATCCTCATCTCTATCGTGACAAAAATATACGTTATCTGGTACGTAATTTTATCGCAAAACTGTCTCCAGGGGCCATTCTAACCCCGAAATAGTTACTCAGTCGACGCTATACGTATACACAAGTGATTGAATTTAAATTCTGAAAATTAGTACGTTTTCTTTTTTTGGTCCATTTTTTTTTTTTTTTTAAACATTCAAGTGACAAAAAGTGGCAACTATATCGTCGCAATATAATATTATACACATAAACGCCCGTTGTGTTCAACTCGTATAATAATCACACTCGAAACGTACACAATTTATTATTATTAAAGTTTTGTGTATTTTAATTAAAAATCTCGTTGGCGACGTATTATTATTCACCGTCGATATAACCTACCAATAATGGAATAATATTCGCACAAATTATATAATATATTGTGTGTTTTATGGATGCTGATTATTAATGTAAATAATTTAACATTATGACATATTATAATAGGTAGGTGCGTAACCATGTAATTTATTATGAAATAAAAACGACGGTAATTTTAAACGAATACACTTCTTTCTAGAATTTCGTGAATTAGTTCATTGAATGAAATGTATTTCTGTAAAAAAAAAAAAAAATTAAACGACACAATATATTTATACGTTTAATTATATTAAGAACACAAACACTCGTAAAATGTATTTATTTAAGTACATTAAAATACAGTATCGATACACATTTCGAAATATTATTTTTTTATGATATATTAAACGTGTACAATTCTTTTTTGTTTCAAAACGATTTCCAACAATTTGTTTTATAGAGCGTGTTAAGACGTCGGTTACTTACATTTGTACTTAAAATTTATATTTCTTGTCTCTCTGAAAATCACAAGGATATAAGTTGTTTTTTTTTTTTTACTTAAAAAATAGAATATTGGACGAAAGGATTTTTCTAAATACCCTTTAACATTTTGCTCGGATAAAAATAAAATAATGCGCTCCAAATTCCGATCGATTTCTCGCTATATACGAGTCCAGTAAGAAACCGTTCGAATGTCGTACAAAACGGATTCGAATGCAACGTAAACGTTTTTTTTTCTCAACTATGTTTCGGTAGAAAAAAAATACCTTTCTGGACGATCGTATAACTCCTCGCTCGATACCGCGGCGATTTAAAAAAAAAAAAGAAAAAAATTGAATTTAAACTATAGAAAAGAGGACGGGCGAGAAAGATGAACAAACACCCGATCGTTGCTCGAAATGATAACATTTTTAAAGAAGAAAATTCAAAGAGATATCAGTAAGTTTATAACGTGTAAAATAAATCAACAGTAAATGGGAAAGCAAATGAGAATTGAAAAAAAAACTTTTGACTACTAATAAAAACCAATATACTAAAAATACGAACATTAAAACTTTCGTCGTCAAACGTCCAGTGAATTTTAACGTATAACGGAAGTCTTAGTCGAGTAAAACAAAATAGATTGGTTAATATTATACGAGTGAGATCAGGATAAATAATAAAGAACGGAGCAAATACGCGTCCTCGGAATGAGTCGAAAACCGATGTTATTAAAAAAAGGAAGACCACTGCCACTGATATAAATATCGAGAATTCGAACGAACGAAAACGAATATAGGTATTAATGTTTTTAATTTTCAATTATTCTTGTTATTTCAATAATAACAATTCCAGTATTTTTTTTTTTTTTTTTTAGTATTTCGATATAATCTTATGTATTTCGAGTGAAAAGAATAAAGAAAAAAAAATCGAATTTCCAACATAATATCGTTTTAAATAAAGTTATGAACATAAATAATTTATACAGCGTATCGCTTATTAAACGCAATATTGAATCGTAAACCGTTTGGAAATTTTTTTATTTAATTTCCGTTAATGGAAAAGACTTTTATATATATATATATATATATATATATATATATATATATATACAGTAATTACGACTAAAAGTAAATGAAAAAAAAAAAACTCGCAAATTTTAATATTTAACCCTTTCGCAGTCTACCGCATAATTACCGAATCGGATATAGATTATAATATGAAAACAATATTATTATTTTCTCATTTAACAAACGCATGTGTTACGCGAGCAACGAATATTATTCGTAAGTCACAACACACGTGTGCGAATTGACCGCGTGCCGTTTTTTTTCTTTTTTGCTTTCACTGTAATTAATAACATTTTACGCGTTATTAAAAGGTCAGCGAAATAACTTACAAACGTGTTATTTGATTAAAATCATCGGACAATGTATCCGTTCGTATCGAAATGCTATTTTTGTTTTTTTTTTTTACGATTATTACACGGGGAGAAATAACGTTCGTCGCAAAACAACACTTTGCTTGAAATTCAACAAAACGTATTTATTTTACAAAAAGAAAGAAAAAAATCGATTATTTTTTTAGTCGATAAAGCGTTACGGTCATTTTACCGACTCGAACGAAACTGTGTAATATATTTAAAAAAAAAAAAAAAAAAAACGAATTTTGAAGAAATTACAACGTAAAATGTATTTTTATGAATTATTATTATTATCTCTTACGTTTCGATGTCCCGCGCAAATTAATATGCGCGCGCGCGCACAAATATTTTCTCTACTCAATATTACCCGGTATTTATTGTCCGTGGCATAACGGCATAATAACGTTACAAAAATTATTTACATTTATAAATGACACTTAAATTGCACTTAGTTTAATACGATTCTGGTGTAATTTTATTTTTGTAAGAAATTACATTTTTTTTTTTTTTTTAACTTTATAAAAATGTAATCTCCATTAGATAAAATATGTATACATACTCGTATATTGGTAAGTTTTACGCCGAAAACAAAGTGAATCGGCCATTACAGTACGTGTAGAGGTAATCCGATAGAAAATGTATTTAACGAAAGAGTTTAATCGAGAACACGTTAAACGTGTTGTATTTTCAAAAGTCCGTGCACAATAAAAATGATTGCGATTGCCGTGATACCGGCAACGATATTTTTATTTTTGTTTTATTGTAAAAGCCTACGCGACTGTGTATTATTCGTTTAAGCGTTCAGCGTTCGGAAGTAGACAATCTTAAAATTATTAAGAATTACCCGAAGAAAAAAAGAATGCAAACGCGAATTGAAAACGTTTAAATAATAATTTAATTGTTTCGAAAAACGCCGAGAAAGGAGAACGAAACGACTTTCGATTTGGATGAAAAATGCGAGAAAAAATTACTACACAACGAACCTTATTTTCTCTTTTTATTATCCGATTAATTTCAATACAAATTATTAATCCTGTTTTTTAATAAAACGATATATATATATACATATACATATAATAATACGTAAAAAATAATTTTTTTTTTAAATTTACGAAATGAAAATTACGAAAGGAATTAATCAAAATCATAACGTTTTCCATTTTGTGTCAAGTTATTGACACGGACGGAATGGATCAGTCTTAATACGCGTTGTATTATGTAATAATATTTTCTAAAAAAAAAAAAAATATTTCGCCGGTTCCGTCTGATATTATTGTATTTTAGTGAAATATAACAACCGATCAACAAAAATAATAACGATAAAAACTCGTTATTTGTTCCATCTCGTCTAGTGGGAGGAAATAACGACAGAAATTCAGCGAAATCGTTAAAAAATTAAGCAAAAGAAAAAAATCGATTTTTCTTATTTACAATTTCTCGTGCCCAATAGTACTTATTCGCGCCACGTGTATTATTAATGAAAGGTTATAATTTTTTTTTTTTTAAATATTTGTTATAAATTTCATATATATTATTAATTCGTTTGACAATAACCGTGGCATAGGCGTGGTGAAAAAAGAAAAAGTAGAGAAAATTTTGGTTTTTTTTCCTTTTTTAAAAAAAAATCAAATAAATATTGCATTATTATTATTATTATTATTATTATTATTATTATTATTATTATTATTATTTTATATCGAAATTATTGAAAATAATATATTGATAATCTGAAGAGGAGGTGTGGACCCACACTTTTTTTGTCTTCTGGAAATTATTCGAAACTCTCGGTTGCAAAAAAAAAAAAAAAAAAAAATTCCCGAAAACGTCGTTGAATTTGTAATTGGGCTGGAAGTGATGGCGGACAAAAAAAAATCCTCCTCTTCTCCCCCCCCCCAGTCATAGAACGTTCTCGTGTAATGGACAAATAGAAAACAGAAGAATAAATCGTCGAGAGGCGGTGGGGGGGGGAGGCCGAAGCGGACTAAAGACGAGCCGATTGTTACTGAGCAGGAGGGGAGCAGGCGATACGGGCGATTACACGTACCTGTGCGCGTACAAGCTGTTGCTTCGCGCGATTTGCCAACGGCAACAGTGACGGCGCACTGTTGAGACCGTCGTTACCTTTCAGGGGTGGAGGGTGGAGGTGCGCACGCGCGTTCGAGGATTTCGCGACCTCCGGCGTGGCGGCGGCGGTGACTCCGCGGTTTATACCGCGCGCGCGCAACACCCGTGACCTGACCATCACGACCACCTCCAGAGCACCCACCTCGCCGACGACACCGCTGCACGTGGTGCGCACGCACTACGGCACCACCACACCGCCACCGCCGACACAAGCCAGGAGACACCTGTTCGAGTCGCTGTGTCCGACTTACACGGGGAGCGCGAAATGATGAATCAATACGCTCTACCGACGGTTACCCACAACTATCCACCTGTGCGGCGGGCGCGGTGCGCGCGCGCGCGCGCGCGCTTGTGTGTGTGTCGACGAGTAACGGATTCCCGGGGAAAACGCGGAAACGCCGTGGCCTCTTAAGGACTAAAAGTCCTCCTCCCCGGAATATTATTATCGTATCGCGCGTTTCTTCGACTCATATATCAGGGCGAAAGGGATGTGCGGGTGCTCTCGGGCCATCCCTGTCGTCTAAGCCACCGATGAGATAATTATATTCATTTAACGATATTGAAATTACTCCGGAAGAATTTAAAGTAAAAAAAAAAAAAAAAAAAAAAGACACTCGCGAAAATCACAATTACAATATATATTTATGAAATTAAATGTCGTTTTTTAAACGATATTTGAGTTCGGTACGAAATAGAAAGTTTTCCCCCGTTAAAATTTCCTGGATCCGCGCCTGCCGCAATATACGTATAATAATCTAACGTTTATAATAATTACATTATTTTTTTTGTTTTTTATCTCTGTAACTAATGTCGAACGAAATAGAAATCGCTACGTTTTGAATCCTGAACGGGTTGCATCTGTAGTATCCGGTACATTGAAGAGATGATGGTTTTTTTCAAAAGTTCTTTTTTCCCGGAGGAGGGTTTTTTTTTTTTTCAAAAAATTCATCGCGGCCGAATAATGTACGCGGTTATGTCATATCCGTTTCGTGCGAGTGATACACTCCGTATAAAAATACTATAAAACAGAGTATACGGACGAAATACGATGGCGAACGACACGGAGACGTGCCGGTGAATTATTTACAACAAAAACCTCGCCTCACCAAACCGTCTTTCCGAGTATAACGGCGGCAATCCGACGAACTTATGACCGCGAACGATGAGTTAACGCTGGATACATCTACACGTCACGCAGACGAATAAATCCCTACGCACAACGTTATCGTGCAATGGCGGCTTTAAGCCAAAGTAACGTCCAAGTTTCCGAAACTTTTATCGCGAAATTAAAAAAAGAATTTTTTTTTATTTTTGTTTTTCATAATATTAAAAGCGCTATTCCCGTTGAAAATAACGCTCACGAACAATTTCAATAATCGAATCAATCGACGAGCAGAAATGTCCCCCCCAGTTATCGTCGAACGCCGATTATATTATTTTCATCTCTCTCCGCCTCCTCCCTCCCCGCGGTCGTGTTTTAAAAATATATAATAACAACTACCGAGGCAAAAATGACGGGATAAATTATTGTAAAAATTGACCATTAATTTGATACATTCTCGCGTTACAACAACTTATACCTCTCTCATTCTGTACTCGGCATTTTGCCCGTTACAACAGCCGCATCAGAAAGGCTATAAAAATCGAAAAATAATTAGAGATTAATTAATCGGCACACGACCGCGGTCCGATCGATTATGTCAATTATTTTCATTGAAAACTACAATGATGGGTGGTCACGGCAATTAAATTTAAATGGGAATCCATTGACAAATTCATTTTGCAAACGAAGACTCATAGTGTAGTAAAACGTTTTTTTTTTTCTAAATCACTTTCTAGAATTATTTAATTCCTGTGTTTGAGATGGCTTCAGCTCGCTACGGGCTCACCAAATCCCACGTCACGCTATTCGCATGCTATATATCATAATCGTGTATGTTACGTATGATTATTTTAAACTCAGAAATTTCACATTATTTCCTCCGTCGACAATACATTTAAATGGAATCGAATATTCTCTTCAAAAATATTTCTATTTATTATACGTCATCGTCGATTGAACGCAATTTTTTTTTTTTTTTTTTTTATGTACATTTTGGACGAAGAAATATTCATGCGTTTATTATAAACATCTTTTTTTTTTTTTAACGTAATTTTAAATATTAAAACGTTTATGTAAATAATATTTTACCAAACGTTTAAACGACTCTAATCAATCTTCGTTTTAATCGTATTAAAAGAACGTTATTACTAAATTACAATTGTTCACTAAACCAATTATTACTACAACGCGATTTTCAATCTATTTGAAATTGTTAAATGTACGTTCTCGGTTGCCGGAAAAAACGCCTTACGCGAAACAAATGTTTGTATTGCCAGAAAAGTAAACAAACGTTTATTTAAAATAATTACAACCGATATAACAAGTGTTTAGGACGACTTTAATTAAAACTTTAATTTTTCACTCGCATTCTTACTTAAACTATTCGTCATTATTAGTAATTGCATTCCTTAATATACTATACACTATTACGTATTAGTATTTAATAATAATAATTGAGTTTGTACGATAAATATTTTAGAAAATTAATTTTACAAATTCACTTATAATATACGTTCAGATAATAAATAACAACGTAGAAATTAGGGTCATTCAAAATGACGCGTATTATTTACGAATTTTACATCTTATTATTGTGTTTTTATTGAAAAACTTCCAAAATAATATTAATTCGTCGAATATTTAATATACAAGTATAAATTCGAAAATGATATATTTTTTAAATATAAATTTTCACAGACGCGTGTAATAAACTCTTAATGTCGTTTCATAATCGAGAAAATAAAATAATAACCACGGTGAAAATAATAGTTTGAATAAATAAAATTATTAGTTAAAAAAAAAAAAAAGAGTTTCGTAATGTTGTTTTATACGGTGCCTCATTTTACACAATATCAAATTCAAATTTTCTCACAAGGGACATTATTGAAGTGAAAGATACCCAATTAAACTTTGAAGTGTATTTTAGACGTAATTGAAACCGCCGACCTCAATAATGATTTATTGAAACTTAGATGATTACACTAAAGTTACAAGTTTTATGCGCATAATAAACACAAAATTATAATTAATCTTGAAAATGAAAACAACTGATATTAAAATTTGAACATTAAATTATTTAATATGAGCTCATATACCAGCCGAATATATATATATATATATATATAACGTAATAAAAATTTTAGTGACTTACAGGTAAATGTCATTATAGTCAAGTAAAATTTTTAAACATAACGTTTTGTATATTAAATGTACAACACACACACACACACAAAGTATAAAATTCAATAAACCTTATTTATTTTTACATATAAACTACAATTAAAAAAGAAAAGAAAAGGACTATTGAGATAATGTTGAATATTACAATCGAATTAAGAAAACATTAATTTAGAATCTGTCACATTCGACGTGTAACACAATAATACGAAGCATATCCAAATAGTAAGAGTACTTAATTTTTGTATTTTTAAAAAAAAATTACAGGACATTGTGTAGGTATAAATATTACTTATTTTTTCACATAGTCACCTTCCCGTTCTATGCATTTTGTAAGTCGTGGCACAGGCCTTTTGATGCCCTCCTCATAGAACTCTCCCGCCATCTCCTTCATCCATTTCAAGACCTCTTGTTTCACCTACTCGTTTGAAATTATTTTCCACCTGTGTAAGTCTTCAGGAAGGTAAAAAGAAGACCGTCCACTACCACTTAGCGTTGCCAATTTTGGAAAAAAAACTCTCACAGCACGACAGCCAAACAGTACTCTTATTTTGTGGACATGCCTCGTATTATATTTCTATTGCAATCTATGGATTTGAAGCAAATTAATTTAATTTTCATACGTTCAACACGACACATTCAAAACACGAAATGTTATTACAGTGGCTCAGTGGCGTAGTCAGGATTATGCAGTGTTGGGGGACGGGGGTTTAAGAATGAATGAAACTATAGGTTTTTACATTTTTTTGTTAGGTTTGTTGCTCAATGCTCATATTCTTAATGAATCATACAAGGGTCCACTTAAGTGAAAACGTAAAAAAGAAGCAATGGGGGGGGGGGGGTTAAACAACTAAAATCCCCCCTGGCTACGCCACTGTTACAACTAATATCATTATAAGTGAATTAAGTATATATATATATTGAGTATTGTCCTAGAACATCAAAACATCAAAATAATTTACGATTGGTTCAAAATTTAAAAAGAATATTAAAAATTATGTATTTTTCAATGCATTACTACAATTTCGTTATCATTTATTATTTATACGTTATTGATTTCGATTGTTTTTTTTCTTTTTTTTTTTCGGTCGTGTTTTAATAATTTTCGTCGCGCTGTCGAGGGACCGTGAGCGGTATATAGAGTTTTTAATTTGATTCCATCGCCCCAGGGTCGACCGAAAGCTTGGTGGTCTGTAATAATAAATGTGGCTCAGCCTAACAGGCTCTAAAACAAGGAAAAAGGTAAAAGTTGATGGGGGTATGGACCCTTTTTCACATTTTCTCTTCTACGCTTGGCTCCTCTCCATCACCGCCGTTGCAGGAGATAATCTTCCTTCCGGCGAAATTCCGGACATAATTTATAATATTAGCTCTCATAATATAGTACAAACACACAAGTATTGATTTAGTCGCACAGGTGCTAAACTGGCAAAAGTAAATGTCAATAAATTTTATCTTTCGTTCTTTACATTTATTATAAAAACACGTTAAATGCAATTATACATAGGAAAATGAATCGATTATTATTTGAAAATTTCAAATCATTTTATTTGATTGAAACAGTCACTATTACGAGTAAAATATATTAAGAACGTCTATACTTCCACTTTTATACTTTTAACGTTATTTTTGATAAACTGTTCGCGGTATGAGAATAAGCATATATTAATGGCTATAGTGATTTCAGAACAACACTGCACACACATATATTTATTTGCGATGATGCAATATCAAATAAAACTACGAAAAGTTGTAAAATTATATCGTTATAACTTTAAGAAAACAAAATTATTTCTTTTTCGAGTGATGATATAATGTCTATGAAGTCTCGAGTTCGACTAATTTATTTAATACCTTTAACTTATCTCCTCCGAAGTGATGGTGCACATTTTTTTAATGATTGTCAAAAAACTTAAATGCCCCTTAATCATCTGCAGGAACCAACAGTTGTGAGAATACAAGAGCGTAATATAAACTGAAAACAAAATGGAAAATTATAAAAACCGACATAAAAATAGATCTCAATTTACTTCCCTTAAAGTTTTTAATTAAAGTAAAATGAAAAATAAATTCATTATAAAGGATATTTAAAGAAAATACACGTAGCGTCTGCAAAAAAAAAAATTATACAAATTATGTAATCACTATATTTAAAAACATTTTTCAAATACCTAAACATAATTTTATTTAAATTCAAACAACGCGGTTTTAAATTATTTGTTGTTCCATAACAACAAATAATTTAATCTTTTATAAATTATTCATAAAACCCCCCCCCCTATTAAAAACGCCATCGTCTTAATTAAACAAAGCTTTTCTCAGTGAAATCAATTTTACTGCAACGCGTAAAAAGAAAGACTACAAATATTTCTTATATTAAAAATGTATTTTAACATTGATACGATTTTTACTTATTTCCATGCAATTTTATGAATACAATTCAGAAAAATGTCATTCGACATAATATAAATTGTATTATAATATATCTACTCCTTTGGGGAAACATTTCAACAATTTTATTCAATTTAAATTCACGTAAAAAAAAATATATGCGTATGTAAATTTTTAACCCTCAATACGAATTAAAATTCAATTCATCATAAAACGTCAAATCAAACGACACTACGTATACCTATTTTATACTTCATAAATTTTTTTACTTCTTCGCTCAATTTTTATAAGATTTTTCATATTTTATTTATCCATTATTTATTGTCAAATACAATTTTATGTATTATTGACTTGAATAAAATTATTGAGTTATAAAATCGTTTTACATTGTGAGTTCAAAAATATATACATAAGAAAAAAAATACAATTTTAATTTAAATTAAATATCAGATAATCCTATTGGAAAATATCATTTCGGATAATTACGGAATTATATAGTGTCTTGCCTAACATTAAACGATAATCAATGCGCTGCACATCATACAGATCAATAACTACAAAATTAAGTGTAAAATAGCGGTTATCGAACATTTTAAATTTCATTTTTTTTTTTTTTACTATTATTTAAAAATAAATGTGCGCGTAAAGCGTCGTAAATATTATTCGTTCAACTCTCATCATAAATTATATTACTATCAACTAACTAAAAAAAAAATCATTTAAACACGGGATTATATAATGTATGTTAAATGAATAATGAGAAATGATATAATGTATAATGAGAAAAGCAAATTGATTAAAATCGAATTATTCCGAAATGAATAAGTTCAATAGTCAAACACACGGTCGTTTCTAGATTTATGATGTTCTCGAATTTTCGAAAAAAATATCTGTTAATTTATCACACACACCTACACTATTTTACCTTAATTAAAACATTATAATATATTATTATATATATATATAAATATATGATAGAAACCACTTCGTCTCATAAAACGGTTTCGGTCTCGATAAAATCGTGAACGGATGATAAATAACATTTGACGAGGGATTTTTGATTAAATAACAACAGGTTGTTGGCGCGCGCACGTTACGTTTGCCAACGTTTGCAAATCGAATTTCTTTTTCTTTTCTCTTTACAAAAGTAAAAAGAAAAAAAAAGTCTGTAGTTATCAAACCAGAACTAACACGTATTATGTGTTGTGGAATAAAATAACAACGTACGTAAATATCAAACGGAGATTTTCTCGTATAGTGGTATTGAAATTTTCGCGTAGTATTAACGGCCGTGTGCACTGAGAAAATAGTAAACGTTCATGGGACACCATCACGTTGCGAAATCGATTTGAATTCTAAAAACAGTCTGTTTTATTAAACGATAAAAATAATGACGCGAGTAAACGTATATTCGTATAAACATTTTTTTTCCCCGCATTCCGACTCGCGGGGAAAGTAATGTTCCCAAATCGATCCAATATAGTAAATATTAAATGTATTTATATTTTTCCTGGATGAATTTTAGTAGACCAACTTCGTAATACAACATTCAATTACATACGAGTATAAAAAAAAAAAAAACTCTATATCGGCGAATTTAAATCGCGTATAATAATATTGTATTATTAACGTAATGTATATGTACACCGAAGAACTTTATAGTCTGCAGTTATCAATTGGAAATTGAGAGAATACACATATATTGTGCGGCCATTATATTGTTACGAAAACTTGTGAAAAGTTTCCCGCGGTCTCATCAATCAGTGTCGTGTAATTGCCCGTCCGTTTTATACACGCGTCACCGAAAAATTCGCGAGATCATCGTGTTGTGTTTTTTTTTTGTTTTGCGGACGAAGATTGTCCGCTGTTAGGAAAATGGGGGAAAAAAAAGTCAGTACAAGAATTAAACAAATTCAATTTAAAAACCATCGACGGATTCTCGTGAGACCATAATAACGACACCTGTTATAGCTTTCTTCGTGTGTCTGCCGCAGACGAGTTCGAAACGTCAAATACATTTTACGAGACGACGATCAAAACGCAATCTTTGAACAACGCGTTCTAGTCTCGATTTGTGTACGTGATCGAATTTTTTTTTTTTTTTTTTTTAATATAACGTCCAAATGCCTACACAACTGTGGGAAATATGGCCGATACACACGAAACGTTTGATAATTCGACGATCGCCCATCCGAATATTCTCAGTGACACCGTAAAACACGCTTTGACCGGCCGTTTTACCGACACAACGGGATACGCCTAACCTACTTATAATCTACTTATTAATATATTATATATATATAATACACGACAAAGGATATTATAATGCGCCCTTTCAGCAAAGTGAGTGTATTCTGAGTATTAACGCGGGTTAAGGAAAACACAAAGAACGTAATATATTATTTAAACGTTCTTTATACGCACGCGCACACACCTATTATATTATGTATATAATTATGATCGTTATAAAACGAGTGAATTTGTAAATTTTCGCCGCACTTTATAATACGCGCTTTGCCCCGTCCAAACTTCAAATGATTATAAATTATATTGTACCGTTAGTTTATTACGTGGTGTCGGGTGAATTATCCTGTATTAAAACGCGTCGGCGTTATTAGGCAGCGGATCGTTAATAATTTTCAGGA
This sequence comes from Chaetogeoica ovagalla, assembly GCA_032441825.1. Classification (NCBI taxonomy): domain Eukaryota; kingdom Metazoa; phylum Arthropoda; class Insecta; order Hemiptera; family Aphididae; genus Chaetogeoica; species Chaetogeoica ovagalla. Next base: position 10,000,891 of record CM063737.1, read on the forward strand.
AAAAAAAAAAAAATTTCCCTCGCCTTACACGTATTATTATATACCGGAATAATAAATAATAAACATATATTATTATTATTATTATTATTATTATTATTATTATTATTATTATTATTATTATTATTATTATATTATATTACGGGCGTTTCGAAAGCCATATAAAAGAACTTTTAACCGCCGCGGTGAGACGATAAACATTTTGAAAATATGGAGCAAAAAAAAAAAAATAAATAAACAACGTTCGGTAACGGTTAGGTAACGACTTTAATAGTCCGTCAGTATCTGTGCTCGGGGTTCGCGCGCGTTATTAACCGTTAAAAGTTTTATATTTGTAACCGAACGTTATGCAGAGAATAATGTCGAAAAAAGAAAATACGTATAATAATAAAATATACCGTCGCGATAAGTACGTTTATAATATTTTTATGACGATCACAGTGGCCGGTTTTTACATGGTCGTCACCACACGAATGCAATCTGAACGGGTCTGGTAATAATAATAATAATAATATACTCGTATAAAAACGTCCTTCCGTCGGGGAATCGTAACAGGATATCCGATTATTTTACGTACAAAACCGCCCAGGTATTTTTATTATAGTTTACGATTCTATCCGTTACGTTTTATGTACAGGACGGATGGACACGCCACGGCCTGAAATCCAGCACGCGCGTCTAAAGAATGTGTAATTATCACATGTTAATAATTACAAGATGTCAGCCGAGTCCAACGACGCCGGCAGTTAGATAAGTGCAAGACGAGAAGTAAAAAAGTGTGGAAGAAACAAACGTTTCGGACATCACTCGCGTATGTAACCGCATCGTGGAAGGCTGACGGTTAAGTCGAGGAAAAACTTTTTGATTACCACAAACACCCGAAGCGACAGGAATAGACCAGTTCCGTGGTAGAAAATGACAGAACGCAATTCGCAAATACAGAACGTAATTCGCGAAAGAAAGCTTGTCACCTGGTCTATACCGCATGATGGTCGACATGGAACACATTATATAAATAGGCTCCGAATTACTGGGGGCCGGTAATACGGAAAAATCGGGAATAAAATATGACGGGAAATGTAAGCGTGGCGAAACCTCGTTCATTTTACGCGTTCGTCACTATCCACAGTTAAGTGTATGTAAATGAATGTTTTTAATGACGACGACCGATGTTTCAGACGAGACGCTGTTACGAGTCGCGAGAGAAGAATGGAAATTCGGTACTGAAAACAAGAAGATGTCTTTAATTTTTTTGTTTTTTAATATACACGTCTTATGTATTACATTTTTTTCTCTAATAAAAAAAAAATCCCTCCCGAGAGACACGGCGGCAGCAGATTGTACGTTAAACCGATAATGTCAATACCTAATAATACACGTCGTTCAATGGACGGGAAAAAATATGCTAAACGCGCGTTATATAATAATAATAATAATAATAACGCGTATTTTATTACGTTCGAAATGGTTTCGACGAGAAATACAACGACAAAAATAAATAAATAATAATAATAATAATAATACATTTTTTCATATAAATAGCGGTGCAATAACGCGTTAAAATATTTTATAATATCGCCGCACGTACTCTTATTTTCGTATAGATTTTTTATCCCCTCTACGTGTTTCCAACACTTTTTTTTATGTTCCAATCGAACGAGGCGGGGAAAAAAAATAATAATAATAATTTCGGACGATTGACGAGTGGCGGCAGATGTTCGGTACGCGACAGTGTGCGACTTTTTCACAATTCGGCTTCGGGGTAAGAGGAAATAAAAAATATCGCTCGTCAAAAATTCGCATCCCCTGACAAATCCTCGTGTGGTGCCCGCGGTGCGGTTATCCTTTACTGAAACTCGGCATACGCGTACGTTATAACGCGTATACGGGGCCACAATAGTTCGCGAAAATCCATATTAAATTTAAAGCTTTTTTTCTGTTGTTATTGTACACGCGTGTTATAAAAAAAAAAAAAAAAAAAAATTGTTTTTCCTCTTACAAGACCAGCAACATCGTCGTATGTGTGTACACAGCAACACAGTGATAACGCATTTTTAAAAAATTGAAATCCTACAATAACCGAGAGCGCACGGGAGGAGAATATAAATATTTCGTCGAAAATGAAAAAAAGAAAAAGAAACTAATCGCGTTCACGTATGATTTTCTTTTTTTTTTTTGCTTTTTATCGTTAACCACTCATCTGCCGAGTGTTCAATCGAACAATTATTATTATTATTATTATTATTTCTTAATCGTTCTGTTCGATAATACGCCAAACCTATTAATTTTTTTCCCCTCTAAAATAAAAATTGATTTTTTTCAATTTATTTTTATAATATTTCGTATTCCCGTATTCCGCTATACTGTACTTACGAGTTCCGATAGTCGCCGCGTAGCAATCGCTTTGCTCAGTAGCGCGCGTCCAAGAGTTCGGTGAAAATAATACGCTCATTACATTTGATATGGTTATTATAGCCCATTTTGCTTATTTAAAGTTACCGGGCTCAGAAAATTCCTGATTAACGTTTCTCCCAAAAAAACAAAATGAATTTTCATCATTCACTGGTACAGTACACGGCCACTGTGTCTCAGATTCAAATGCTTATTACTCGGAAATTATATACGTATATATTTGTCAGATATATATATAAAAAAAAAATCGACTTGTTTGTATTCTTTAAGAAGTTATAATCGTAGATCGCAATAGCAAAAATTAAAAATCGATGTAAGAATACGGATGAAAAAAATATATTAAACATTACGCGAAAAAAAAATAGAATCGAAAAATGTTTTTAAACAAAATATTACGAAAATAATTTCTTTTCTTTTTTAATCATAGACTGACACGTAATAACAAAAATAAAACGACTATATACACGATGATAAACACAATATATTTTAAAATATCGATTTTAATAAAGCAAAAAAAAAGGGAAAAAATATTATTATAAACATAATGATAATAATAATCGATACAAAATATAATAAAACGAAATGTACATATTGTCATGTAGGCGTTAAAACGCGTTTTAAATAAACATTTTTATAATACTATAATGTTCATACTGTACACGTGTTTATAAATACGTTTGTTCTTGACAATATTACAAAAAATTTATTGTTGATTCGATTCAATCTGCGGTAGAATGTATTTGTTAAAAACGTTTTTTTTTCTCTAAAAATCCACAATACCGCAGTTAATGACTACTATACATAATTCATATACGATAAATTTAATTTGAATTTATTTATACTTTGCGCGTCGAGTTATAAGTTACTGTAGGCGTTAAAAAAAACCCCGTTTGAATAATAATTATAATGCGCGCGTTTTATAATTTACAATTTTTTTTTTCAATATAAACTATCGATAAACGTACAAGACGCGCGATTTGCAATGAAGTCCATTGCATACACACATGTAACCAGATCGCGAACTATAGTAATTAGTGGAAGCAAAAATTGTCGTTTCGTTTCATAATTGATACGATACGATTGATATATTTCGGATTAATTAGTTTCAATCGCGTTTTGTATTTCAAAAATCACTTCAAATATTATATAATAATGGATTAACGCGTTACATTCACAAAGATATGTCGTTATTGGACATGTGATTTCCAACAGACGCGAGTAACTATAATACGCGCTGTTCATACACTCAACATTGCGATAATTTTTTTTTCTTTTTAAGTAATATTGAAACGAAATTAGTGTATGTATAAAAAAAACCGACGTCGTTTTCAGAGCCCGATTCTGAACTGACAATTTTGCAGATTTAGTCGATCTATACGGGAAAAAATAATTGAACTCTTGAGCTTATATAATATAAAGCCGCCGTTGATGTACCATATATAGTTCTATAACTTTCGATTCAAAAAAATACATACTTCGAAGGGTATTAGACTCGTACGGTTTTAGATATCACTTGACATAGAGCCTATACAAATTGTCTGAGATTAGTTTTCGACTGAAGGGCTAATACTTTTTTTTTTTTTTTGCAAGACGTGTAAGTGTATCGTCGTCGTGTTTGACAATGTTTTAAGTAATGTTTAATCTTTTCACCGTGAACAAAACGAATCAGCGTAAATATAGCGTTTTGGATGACTGCAATAGAATGATCAAAGCGTTATTCTCGAAAGTCTGTTTTACGTGGTGGCACAGGGTTAGTCGAGAATTTAAAACGCGTTATTATTTTAAATCCGATAACAATACGAGAACGCATTAGATATTTATATACGCAATTATGAATTTCAAAATTACGATTCCGCGAGCAAAACTATATAATTTACTAATGTTTATAGATTATTCCAAGTAAATAATCCATACGCGTAACTATCTTTACCGTCCAAATACACATATCACGCATTTTATAAATTAGATTATTAAAAAAGAAAAAAAAATTATAAATAATCTAATATATTATTATTTAGTTTTAAACCGTCCGCGCGTATTGTGTGGATATTATGACGATTAAAAAAAATATATATAATACATACAAATGACTTCTAAAAAAAAAATAATATAATTTTTTTACGCGACGTTTTTTTTTCTTTCTAAATTCACATATTTGTGTGTATTTTAGACCAGATTTATACGCGCGATTATATGGAGGAGATTCTAAATTCACGTAATACTATTCGCATACTTATTGTGCAAAAAAAAAACAACAAATGTATTATTTCAACTGTATAATAGTATAATACACGTACAAAATGAAACATACCGCGTAATAACAATTTGAATTATTTTACAAAACGTCTTAGAAACGTAAAATACAATAATGCGTGCGCTCATATTGTGTGTGTGTGTGTGTGTGAGTGTATCATACACTTATTTGATGTTTGTAGTGTAATACAATATCAAAGGAAGCATTCAAATTGTCAAGAACAGATATCCCAAGACAATCCCTTATAATCTATTATGCGTAGGTGATATTAAACGTTTTCGCGAATATATTATTATATTATAATCTGTTGTAATTTTAATAGAACGTGTACATATATATATATATATATATACATGTATTTTATAATATGGCGAGAATCTGACGGCTGAAAACACAAAACGCAAAAAAATAATAAATAAACGCCAACCGGCTAAGTGATATTTTAATTGATACAACTCGAGCCGACACCGCGCGATATCAACCGAGTGCTGATGATCACAATTAATATTTGGTTTGTTTGAATATTATTATATATTAATATATGGATAATACACGCTTATAAAGTATAATGCGTGTTCGCGTGTAGGCGAACATGCTGCGAAAACGGCGAGCTCAGCTTTTTCCTGCGCAGCAATTGATGGGGGATATTGAAGCGTATCATCATCAATAATAGACGTTTTATCGTGTTTCGTATAGGTTTAATTTCTGATGTTGCGAATAAATCAATAACGTTAGCCAACACCCTTTGCGCAAAGTCACTCGACATTTACATTATTATTACTGCAGTATACGTGTAATGAACGAAATTGTTTACGAAAGACAATATTTGATTTGTATCGGAGGACAACTTTTTTTTTTTATATATATATATATATACTGAACTCCCGCAAACAGATTATAATTTTTTTTTTTTTTAATTTAAACGATTATGTAATTTATAAACGTCGTATAGCACATTTCGTCCGTGACAAACCCGTAAATTAAATATTTAACTTACGAAAATTCGCTTCCGTGCCATTTCGGTTCGAAATTATATTTTTATTTCTAGAGAAATTGTTTAACGTGATTTTTTGTTTTTTTTATGTAATTTCTTTTTTTAAGCTTTACAAGCCATTTAGGCTTTTAGCTGCTAAAAACTACTCCTATCCGTTTCTCTCTGTCCTTTGATGTGTTCCATTTCTGAGTACGTCCGACGTCACAGCGTTTTTGATGTCCTCCGAATCCACAAAACAGCACGCGGTCCCTTCGTCTCTGGAAACAGCCGAAAGTCGAGTGAAGCCAAATCTGAGAGGGAGAGACCCTTTCCCTTGACCCAAAAACTGCAGCGGTGAAAGATCCAAACGTTCGCGGCTAATTCAGCCCGAAATAAACTGTCTTGTTGTAACTTTTGGCGAACGGTTTCTTAACCTCGCCGTGCACGGATTTTACGAAGAATTGCGAATCATTTTCAAATCACTCATTTTTCCGCCGACGTCGCGACAAGGCGCACCATTAACTTTAAAAATTCTTATATCGCTATATTATATTCTAACACGATAGCAGGCGCGCGCAGGCAGGTGTAAAGAACTTTTGAACATATTATGATAATCTAATATTGATGGCATCCACGAACTCTGCCGAATTGCACAGTCGCCCCTTGAGGTGCTCCGGACGAATTCTCGTTATTGAATTTGCCACACACACATACCTCGTATAATACGTTACGATTGTGTTTTCCTCTTATCACTTTATCGGCATATAGGTAAATAGATCGATAATATTTTCATTGGAGAACATTTAAAATTGCTAGGAATTTCGTGACATTCGACTGTTGAACGAGCATTATCGTTTTATACAAGTATTAAAAACATAATATCAAAAGAAACTCTCTAAGGCACATGTTTTTCGTTTTGAAATATTTTTCGTATAACATAAAAATAAAAAAACCGGGAAAATAATCGGCGAGACCGTCATATACAGAAGACTATAGAGTTTGTTTATCTATAAACCATATAAATATTTATTTTAAACGTATGACAATTAGAATTTTACATCAGTGGAATTTTTTTCTTTTTTATACGTTTCTCCTCTCTGTGCGCAATGGTAATCCTAACCAAATACGCCATTGAATTCGTGTATACAATTTGATATTAACCGCTGTACACCATTCTCCGCGCAACTATTAATGCGAATTTCTCTATCACATTATCTGCACGTACTACACGATTAATAATAATAATATATAATCGTTTTATTACTCGTACAGACCGAATATTATTAACACCCCCCCCCCTGTGTCCGCACGATTATATATAATTATATATATATATATATATACAATGTATACAAATAACGATATTAATATTTTCTACGGAGTGTTGTAAGCCTATTCGTATACGGAAACAATCAACTGGCTAATGCTCGGTCTCGTGTGTTTTTAACCACCGCACACATAATATTATATTATATATGAGTGATTTGCCTATAGATTACACGAGTGTGTTGCTCGAAAGAAGATCGGTGCGCGGACCTAAAGCGACCGACCACCAACTGAGATGTAATTTCACTAAGCTCTTCACTGGTCGTGTCCGGCCGGTCGCCCGCGCAAAGCTCTTCCCGAACGTCCAGAATAATAATTTTCTCGTCCGCCATAAATGAACGTAATATACATATTATTATATATTTATGTCGTGTATAAAACACGCCCACGATGTAAACGATTTTATCCGAAAAGAAGCTTATACGGTATTCCGTTTAAATAACACGCGACACGTGTACAGTGATTTTTTTAAATTTATTTTGGGTTTTTTTTTTCTTCGTTCGTATTCGTTGTAAGAGTTGAATTAAATAAAAATAAAAAAAAATTCCGCGCGTCCACGAATATTTATGAAAATATACGTTAAATTTTTCAAATATATTTTCTGTTTTCGTCTCAATCACGTTACCCCTTCTCAATGAAATTAAATAACGTAATACAGATATATGTATATACGCGTTACTTTCAACCATTGCATATCTGCAGACGCGAAAATCCAAACTGGGAACAAAAATCTGTTAAACGTATTGTAAACGCCGGGTATAGTTTAAAAAAATTATAATTGATCACTTAATTCGATTAATAATAATTGTAGCGAATAACGATAATGACTCGTTCGTGTCTAGTGTTCTCCGTCTATATCTATACATATATGTATATCGATACTATACACTGGATTTTTAATAAAAAAATTGAATTATCAAAAACGATAATAATAATAATAATAATAATTTAAAATCGTAATTTTTATCTCTATATATCGTTAGAATTAAATAATATTTTCAAAATCAATTTGATTAATTATAAAAATTCTTTTTTCTGTTTTATTAGAAATTTAACGAGTTATTTAACTTTTTTTAGTCACTATTGTGACGTACAGAAGTCGGTTTATAACGATAGTAAATGACTGTAATCACTCGACTAGTAGTAACCGAAATTGCAAAGCAATTCGTTCAGCATGTAATACGAAAAAATATTATTGCACCGCGTGCGATCACTACGATGATAACTCCGGTGAACTCGTATCGACCAACGCAAGTATATATTATTATATTTTTTTTCATAAAGTTTGATTAAATTTTTTCCCGTAATAATAATAATATTTTTTTATCGTCCACTTCAAAATTATCATTTCTTTTTCTTAATAAACGATAAACACTTTTACGCTTTAACCAACGATACAAATTTATGAAATTTTCGACCGTTATACGAGTACGTCGTCGTTTCTCTCTTCTTTTTCCCCCCCCCCCCACAAACCTAATCAAAATACAATTTTAATTTATTAATATTGTTTTTAATGGTCGAAAAAGAATATTGTTTCGCTAACACCGTTCCGATGGTTCGTTTCTTGTCTCGTTTATTACCTCGTACCTATAGCAATTTCACTCGTTCGACTTATATGTAAAAAGAAAGTAATTTAATAATGCCGCGTAAATTAATTCTTAATTTAATATCCTGTAGCATTGTAGACGGTACAACATGGTAATATAATGTATAATTTTGCACACTGCACTAGGTATAAGCGACAAAAGAGAAAAAAATTTGTATCCATTATATGTTTTTTTTTCTAGTCCTAATCACGTCGTTGTGAATAATAATTCAATAGTCAATTTACCCGTGTTAGACATTGGATTCGATTGTTGTGAAAAATATAAAAAAACAATATTTGTAATTTAAATTGTGTTACGAAAATTCTAAAAAAAATCGAAAAGTATAAGAGAAAAGAACATTATTTTAAATTAAAAAAAATTCTTAAGTATATCTAACATTAATGAATATTACAATAAGCGCTTGGATTGTTCGCGATTATGATAAGAGTCCGATATCAAAAATATTGTGCTGCAGGTAAAACATCAATTATTTAATATCGGAGTTATCTCAAACTGAAAATAAATTTAATACACATTTGTATTATCATCTGCAGTTCATAAAAATAAATTGTTCTATCAACAAAATCCAATTTTTATTCCGACGTACCCGTATTTTTTTCCAACATTTAAAAAGAAACTTAATAAAACTTGACTTTAAAAAAAGAAAAAACGATCGTTTATACGCAATTTTTTTCTCTTTTTTTTTATCATTAATAACTATAAAAATACAACTACAAAAAATATCGCTTATAAAGGTATAAAATATATTTTTATGTCTATTGACTATAATTATTATTTTTTTTTATATTGTATAATAAACTAGTGTACTTTATATTTACGAGTTGCAAGTTTTGTATAAAAAAAAAATTGCATAAAACTTCAATACTGATTAAATAAACAAACCGTGTCGTATTATATACTCGTATACTCACGACATAGTTTTCCAATTAAATTTATAGCGTCTAGTAAAAAAAAAAAAAAAATAATGTTTATATACTCGTAACGAGAAAAAAATAATCTCGTAATATTTTAGTAAAAAATAATTTTCGATCTATAAAAAAAAAATGAGAACAATGTTAACGATAACGTAATAACATTATTAATACCGTAAAAAACTTCAAAATTTTTAATAAAAACAACTTGAACTTAAAATGTCAATAGTGTCGAGTATTTTCACAAGATTAATTATAGTAATAGGTTCTAATTATTTGTAAGTACCTCGGAATATTGTCAATTACGTGTTTTAACAATCGAATAAGATCACATCATTTGATTAGAAAATCATATAAACGCCAAAAGCGTCCTGCAATCACACATTTTAAACTCAGTAACACGTTGATCCGCATCATTGCATTAAATTATTTTCAATGATTTCTGTAAGTTCGTTAATAATTCATAAATATGTATAGCATATATGCGTAGTACACACTGGTTTTTTTTTTTTTTTGCCTCGTTCAAATTCAATCGATATCAAGTATAACAAGTGTATATAAATTATTAATAAAATACTGTACGGAAAAATGATGTATTACACATTTTGTAAATGTTTAAAAGTAATCGATTTTATCAAAATGTAGAAATATTTTTGAAAAACTCGTTAAAAATAAAAAAAAAATGAAAATTATAAAATCACGTATTATTTTACTTATACTCTTTCATACTATCATGCATGATATTATAATTCGTAACGTTAGTATGTTATTGCACCTGGGAAAATATAAAAAAGTTAAAACGAATTTTATATACGACTTTTTACACATTTCTTTATTTTTTATACCAACTTTTAATATTTTAACCACTATATGACTCCTCAAATACAATAATATATTTTTGTGAAAATTATGAATAATTCCCGTGTATATAAACATTCAAGACACGGTGCAGAAGTGGAGATGTAAGTAATGCGTAATATTGAAAAATTACCCTTGTGCGGGATATGGAATTATCAGACACTTTTAATTCTGATAGTGCTGAAACGTGTGTTCATAACAAATAAAAAATGATATAATGTCAAATACGCGTGAATGTATTATTGTTGTGCAAAATCACTACACCGTTTCCGCCGAAAAATACGGGGGATAAAAGCGACTCCGATTACCGAATATTCATTTACAATACGGTAATTCGGCATTACAACGAAATAACAAGAATAAGCTGGTATTTATTTATATTTTAGTTTTACAAGATAGAAAAAAATATATACGGTGACATTTGAAAAATGAAAATTTCACGCGAGTTTAAGGTACCTATACATTATATAGTGAGAGAAAGAAATGGAGAATTTAAAAATTGCACTCCATACATTTGATAATAACGAATTGAATTTGCTCGAAATCGCTGACACGTGATAATAGAAAATCACTCCTTATAAATATATATATATTACAGTTAAATAAATAATACCCAATCGAAAATATTTTTTTTTAATGTATAAAACAAAGACGAAATTCTCGAAACTATATTACGTGTTTTTACAATTCATATTTTAGAAGTTTCGAAGAGTACAGAAGGGCTCGTCTCTTAAGAATTCTATATAAAAAAAAAAAATAGTTGTTTTTAGCGTGAAAACTTTGTGGTGAAGAAAAATCATATTATTGGTGGCTAACAAAAAAGAAAAATGTATTATTCAAACAATATATAAGTGACGAAGATTCTTTATTCGACCGAATAAATGGAATATTCATATACATAAAGTTTCGAAACAGATGTGTTTGGGGTTGTTTTTGAATATTTTTGTTGAAAAAAAAAATTGTTTTAATTAATTCTCGTGTAACGAAAAACGCGGTATTGTTCGGGACTTTCTTACTCGGTACGCGATGGCAATATTTGTGTATTTTAATTTCCACACCAGCCAGGCCCGTGGGATAAGGAGGCAATTGCCTCCCTTCTGATAAAACTTTGAAGTTTTATTTTTGTGTTTGGATATTATAGTTTGATAATGATAACTACGATTAATAATTAAGTAGAATATTTTTTTTTCATAATAATATATTCAATATTGTTGATTTTTTTTTTTTTTTTTTTGTATAAAATTCAACGGCAAAACGATGTTTACTGTTGGAAATCTATTATTACGCAGGATTTCTTCGGGATGATAAAAAATTACGACATTACGCAGAACGTAACACGCAGCTATAGCTATACAAATTCGCAAATGTATTTCATTCTACTTCATAAATAATATATTGTGTTCATATAATAGTAATAATAATATTATTTTTTTTTACCGTTATTTTTGATTACGTTTGAATACGATTTTGCGCAAAATTACGCAATATTTTATTATGTTATCGGTTTGAATGTGAAACAACACGTGGTTGTGTCGCTACTCGTGAATATTGTAAATTGTAAAGGCTAACATTACTAACTAACTAACCAAAAGTTTATACTTTTCATTCCATTGATTCCCACTACGTCGATTTTCTACAAGCAAGCAATAATAAGAGTTATGTCAACCAAAATGGATGAACGTATGCATTTGCTATCGAATGTATTCAGTTGTCTAAGGAGATCGGCCACTACTGACGGCCTTTGTGTAAACACGCATTAAGTAATACATAGGTGACATAGCCAACGAATATTTTTCAGCTGAATAATAATATCGAGAGGTTTAGAAGGGAAATGAATGTCGCACGAAATATTGACACGATTTGGACTCAATATTATTGATCGTGTATGGGACCGCTCTATAGCGCGTATTATATTAATATAAAAAAAAATACAAGTAATTTGGTTTTTATAATTTTTATTTGTAATACTCTCTTCCCCCTCCCCTGTCGATCATATAAAAGGGACGGAATTAAAAAATTCTAAACACGACCCTGATGCCAACGATTCATAATATAAACTCATCGTTAGAATAAAATATTTTCTCAACTCGATTCTTTATATTATATAATATATATTTATATATAAACCAATCAAATTTAATCATAAAATATTACGCACATAATTCACTTATAAGTTCATTATAATCATAACTATACGCGTTTTAGGTTGGTTTTTCTTAATGCGCGTAACTCGAAATTTTTCAGAGTTATTTGTTTTTCGACAAAATGTCTGAAACTTTTCTTTTTTTTTCTCATAATTTTTCCATAAAACGTGTATGGCACTTTATTATCACGCAACTACTACAGTATGACGGGCGAGAAAATATGTTAGTAATTTTTTTTTTCCAAAAAAAGAAAATTAAATAGTTTCTCAAACCAACGACGTGTTTTCTAAATAAAATTAATTAATATTATATATATATATATATATATATATATATTAAAATATCCCGTTTTCTTCTACACTTTAAAAACGAAATTAATTGCCACGGCATTATATAAATCTCGGATGTCTTCTCTTATTATTATTATTATTATTACCTATATATAGCAACCGCGTGTAACTTTCTCTTCTCTTCTTTTTTATTTTAATTATTATGATTGCCTATCTGCGAATAATATTTATAATTACAATTTCAAACGATGTTGTTTTTTAATCCGACTTTCAAAAATAATCTCGCAGAACGTAAACAAAATTTTTAAATAACATTATATATAAGTGTATTCGGGAGGAAAAAACCAATATAATATAATATAATACCTACCATCCATTCATTTAAGGAATATAATATAACAATTTATATCCAATTCGACTCTTATAACGTTATATAAGTAACTAATTATAACAATTCGGTTGTAATTCTATATACATATAATATTGAGTTAATTTTTGAAAACACAATATACTTTATACTTCAGAAAGTCTTTGAACGCCGTTTTTTTTTCTCGGTATAGTAGGAATGCTCGCGATTGATCTATTGACGTGCGCGTTAACTTTCTGATGAAAAAAAATAAAATGAAATTATAACTGATTTATATTATATTTTATATTTTGATTTTTTGTAGCTTTTCGATTATTCTCAATGATTTCCTTGAACGTACCTAATTCAAAACAACACAAAAATTGAAAGAAAACCATCTGGGAAAATAATTGTAGGCGTACCTAACTCCTATACGCTGCTGTATACAAACAACCGATTTCATAATCCGCAGGCGGATCATCCATTCGCTTCTGCGCGCGGCGTCTCGTTCAACGAATTTTCGATTGCATAAAAATATTTTCAACGGTTATCTCATAAAATAACTACTGTAAACGAAATGGCCAACAGACGCGTCACGACAGCGTGAAATCTGCCACGACAATATTAAAATAAAATGAAATAATAAGACGTTAGAAAAACACACACACACATATTATATAAACACAATTTTAAAGCGTATTTAAGCGTATTTCGTTAATTAATTTTTCTTTTTTCACATCTGATATTTGATATACCACTAATGAACATGTATTGAAATCAAATAAAATGTTATATGATACTAGCTGTATATAAATCGTTGCACCAATGATCTATATCATATAGATTTTGGAAATTATATACATATTGAAACGATATGTGAGGTTTTGCTGGTTTTCATAAAAATCATATGTTTACTTCTTGTCCGCAAGAGAGGCCGAAAGCTTCTTTTCAGTGATGTTACCATCGACGTTCGTGAAAATATATTGTATTTGACCGAAAGATTGCAAGAGACACGCGTTTCAGAGTCCTCCGCTCGTATTATAAGTGTCGTACCGGTAAGGTTTTGCCTTATTTTTTTTTTCTACGGAAGATCATACATTTGATGAAGTTCTTTATTAGTTTTTCCCGTTGAAATTGTATTTTGTTTCCAGCGTATACCATAATATACGGTGATAAATCCGTTTCGGTGTCCGACTGCTCTCGCTGCGCGCGTTATATAATATGTAAACCATAGTTCATCGTCAGCCGCGGCTCTATCTTTCGTTATCTGCTGCTGCAGCGTCGATTCATTGAATCGAATTTTTACTACGAAACTACAATGTAAACGAATATTTCAATACAATCGTCAGAGGGATACGAAAGGGAACGGGTGCGGAAAAGGACTCTGGCAATTGATCTCCAGCCATTGTTTACCGTGTTCAGATGATATGCGTCGTGAAAATTCTTGAAATTTCCGCAAAAAGACTATAGTAATTGATGCAATCAACCTGAGTACGCTGCACTACTACATCAAACAGCTATACAATACGCTTATAAGTTGAATACGAATAAGCACACATACACACTGTCAGGACGGTCCTTATTCGCGCGTCTAATCCGTCAATTATTGCCGGAGTAAAGTCGGTACGGTACAGCTGCTGCACGTTAAATAAACAAGACGGATTACTTTTTCGACTTTTCGCGTTCGTCGTTCGTCCAAATTTATATTGCGCGAGTTGTTTTTATAAAATAACTGTACGCATACAAACGTATGATAAATATCGTTAAATATATGAAAACGATTCTGAGAGCTTCGCGGTGTAGGTATATACATATTATGCTATTAGGCAGCCAATTTGTTGGAAAACTTAAAAGTAATAATAAAATGAAAAATTATCGCATCATTGTATTAAGACACTGTTTTTTCTTTGTCAACCCTTAAGACCAAAAAAAAAGAATTTGTTTATGTTTATTCAATCAAAATTCGGTGTGTATTTCAAGACTCTTATGACCATTATATATTTCAATAGTTTTTTTTTCTTTTTTATACAGCGTTTAAAAACTTATAGAGAAAACGAGTTTTTCTTTCAATACATTTATATATTTTCAATATTTCGAAATACGCGCAAACAATTATTAGGAAACTGTATTAGAGAGAATAAAGTCAATAAACGTTTTGCAAATAATGTAAGAAATTTGTACACAAAACAATCGTTATAAAATCAAATGGCTTCCTCGTCGTTTCACTCATAGAATATATCGTTGAAAAATTTACGTCAATTATTACGTTACTCCTATTTTTATTATTATTTTAATAGGGACGAACTGTTTTTTCTTTCTTTTCTTCCAACATTGAGTACAGTTGTACAATAACATCATTAACAAATTCGAGAAATTCGAGAAATAAACTCGATGTAGGTATAGCGAAATTTCAGCTAATATATTAAGTTTCAATATATATATAATATACAAAATTAAAACTGGTTTTAATTTTCTTAAATGTATTTTGCAGTGGAAAAAAAATATATATATAAAATACACATTTGGTTTCTTTTTTAATACAATACTGTTTTTTTTTTATTTACATTATAAAATAATAACTCTCTTAATCTGACTGTTCATAACAAAAATATAACAATATTTTATAGGAAAATTATTTAACATAATCGAGTGTCTGCGTATTTTCTATAAAAACATATTGGATTTGCTTTAACGATGTCTGAAAAGCAATGAAATACACAAATCAACTAGAAAAAATATGTAAAAAAAAAAAATAAATAAATAATAATTAATAAAAATTATACATAAAATTTATAAGATCACGAAACAAATTTGTATCTTAATTAAACTATAAAACACGAAAAATCCTAAAAAATTTCTCTGTCTTAATCATAACTTATTCGACGGGATTTTTTTTGTAAATCTAATACACATATTAAAATTATTTATATGGTTTTTGTTTTATAATACTAAGTCGTTCAAGAAAAATTAAAGTTTATTGAAGCAAAAAATAGGTATAAAACAAGAACACAGGTAACAATTGCACTACTTACACAGAACAGTAGTAGACTTATATTTACATGGTTACATTACAAATTGTATACAATGACCAGTATAAATAAAAAAAGTAATAATAAATAAGGAACTGATATCCCCACAGTAGTTATGAATTCGATTCGCTCGGTCCTTGGTTGGCGTCTTGATTGTGCGACTGATGAATGAACACGGGTCTCACGCCATCAGGATTTACTATTCGGGCAAACATTTGCGATCGTCCACCTGTAATCACAATATTTTTAGTCTTTAGTATAAAATCTAAACAC
Source organism: Chaetogeoica ovagalla (assembly GCA_032441825.1). Lineage (NCBI taxonomy): Eukaryota > Metazoa > Arthropoda > Insecta > Hemiptera > Aphididae > Chaetogeoica > Chaetogeoica ovagalla. The sequence goes on from CM063737.1 coordinate 10,017,311, forward strand.
AAAACTAATATAAAAACAACGTCATATGTATTATTTACCTTTGACACTGTGTTGCGACAGTGGTATAACTTGAATAGACTTTAATGAACTAGCTGGCACGAGTATTTGTTGAGAACCTTGCTGGAGCACAGTGTAAGCAGTGTTAGCTGTAGAAGTCCCTACTGTTGATGACGATACTATGTTCGAAGACGTTGACATACCCGTAATAGATGTCGATATTTGAGCCTATCAAAAAAAAAATCAATTACATTTAATAACATTTTTTTCTTTTTTTATAATAATAATTATTAATAGATTGATAATAATCCACTTTATTATTTGTTTAATATGTTCATAGAAGAGGTTGTTCAGGAACTCAAAGTTAAAGCTAAAGGTATAAAGATAAATGGAAAGGTAATCCATTGTATCAGATTTGCTGATGATATTGCTATGGTAACAGAGACAGCGAAAGATATGCAACAATCACTGGCTACATTTAATGAAATATTAAAACGATACCTTATGAAGATCAATATAAGGAAAACAAAAGTCATGGTAGTAAGTAAAGAGAACAGAGCCCCCATCGTTAAAATACAATTGGATAACAAAACAATTGATCAGGTACAGCAATTTACATATTTAGGGAGTATATTAACGAGTGACAGTAGATGTTCAGTAGAAATAAAACACCGAATAGCCATGGCAAAAAGAGCCTTCACACAAAAAAAACAGCTACTTACGAACAAGAATCTTAGTCTTAAGACTAGGAAAAACTTTGCCAAAAGCTACGTATGGAGTGTTTTGTTGTATGGCAGTGAAACCTGGACCTTAACAGCACAAGATAAAAAAAAAATTGAAGCAATGGAAATGTGGACCTGGAGAAGATTACTTCGTATTAGTTGGACTGAAAGGAAGAGCAACGAAGAAATTCTTCAAATAGTAGAGGAAAAAACAGTTTTACTATCCATCATTAAATCAAGAAGTGGAAAACGTATAAGACACTTAATGAGACATAACCCTTTCATAACCAACATAATAGAAGGAAGAATCAATGGACGCAAAGGAAGAGGAAGACATTCATAGGAGAAATGATTGGAATGGCTGGATGTAACGGGTATTCACATATGAAAACTCTGACATTGGAGAGAGAAGAGTGGAGATATATTTTTAAACTATGACAAGGCTAAGCCTTTAGAAAAGAAGAATAATCCACTCACTTTGTTGGTAACTAATACAGGTTTACCGCCAATCTGTGACTGAACCACACGCAGAGTTTGTGGCTGATTGGGATCACCAGATTTCAAACGATCATTGAAAGCCGCTAATCGAGTAGATGTTTGCTACAATAATTATAACATTTAGAAATTTACGTGTACATAAATAAAATATCTATCCTATTTACTCACCTGACCGATATTTAGTTGATTCGAAGGCATAAGTTTTGGTTGGGCGACACTCACCACGGTGTACTGAGGTTGACCACTCTTTGATGTCTGTACACCCGAAATGCGTAATGATGCACCTAAAAATTAAAGTGATGATGTTTATAATCAGAAACTCCTCGATAAAAACCTAAAACACTTACCTTGGGGAACACCTGGTAATTTTCTATTTGCCAGAACACTGTCAACGGATAACTGCGCTCTTTGATTAGACAAAATCTTACCAACAATAGGTTTAGTAAGTCGTCGTTGTAAGTTTTGACCGACCTGTTTTGTTTGTAATAACAAATTGGCAGTTTTTGTCGGACTTTGTTGTATTTTTGTTGTACCTCGTATTGATGTTAATATCGGCTGGAATCAAATAAAATAACAATATCAATAACACTACAAACGTTAACATTTTAAACAATATACACAGTCAAAACCACAGTTTTGTTCATTATAGTTGGTATTTAGACCAGTATTTTATTGCGTTCACAGCATATTGAACAAATATTACGTTTTCACGACTTCTAAGTTTTTCAGAAAATAAATGATGCCATTTACAAAATTTTGAAAAAGGCCATAGATGTTTTTAAATGATTAAGTCGAGAATAATTGACATTAGTTTTCGATATTCAATCTGTAGGGTCACTTTCAAGTTTAATAGGTAATCCACATTGAATTAATTTGAATAAATTCAATGTGAATGTAATATGAACTACAACTATTGAAAACTGCGCGATTAGTTATTTGAACAATAAGACCGAAAGTCTTATGACAAACCTTGATAGCAATAGGTTTTTGTTGATCATTCCCCGGTTGTTTAACCATAACGACCTGAGTCGATTGCCCCGTTTGTTGCTGTGGCCTCATCATCAATAACTGTTGTAATTGCTGTTGTGTTATCTGTTGTGTTTCAGTCTGGACACCTCTTGGTCCCTGTTTGACAAATATAACTTGAGGATGTTCGCCATCTCCCGTTTCCATGTTATCATCCACATCAGACTTTCTGATAATAACTTGCTGCTTATTTTGTTGCAACATTTGCTGCTGAATTTGTTTACGCTGCAAGAGTTTGAGTTGCATTTGTTGTTGTTTTTGCAATTTTTGTTGCTGAAGTTGAAGAAACTGCTGAACAGTCTGCGGTTTCACCATATCTTTTTGGTTGATAATAGTTGCCGTTTGTTCAGAACTAGAGACAGAATGGTCAGTTCGCTTTTGTTTTAAAACTAATATCTGACGTTGAGGTTCTTTGCTTTGAGACGGTTTGGTAATGGTAAGATGTTGATTTTGTTGAAAACTCGATGGCACTGAAAGACGAAAATAATCGTATAAAATACACGCATTTTTAATTTATATAAATTCAATATACCAGATGATTGTCCAATGGTAACTGGTTGAGTGATATGAATGTGTTTTGCTTTCTTTGTAGGAGGACCAATTGTTATCAGATCACCAGATGAAATCATTTGTTTCTAAACATGTAAATATAAACTTATAAAGAATTTCAAAAAATAGCACAAAATGAAATACATACATTCGAGGCAATACTATTCACAACCATTTTATTGCTATTGACAAGTGTCGATTGTTGACTGTTGCTTATAGATTGGGGAATGTTAATCACCTGCCCACTACTAGCAATGGTCTGTGTGTTGACGACTTTTAGGCTTGTATTAGCAATTGATTGACTACCGAGTATATTACAAGCTGCCATTGATTGGCATGTCATTTTACTGACAATTGGTTGATTAATACTCTTACAGGTGAATGATTGACTGGCAATAGATTGACTAGAAACATTACTAACAACTGACTGACTAGAACCAATGTTACTGACAATCAATTGGCTAGTAACATTACTAGCTGTAATAACAGGATTATTACTCGTCGTAACCATGGAAACATTGTTAGAAACAGGTATGGTGAACAGTTGAGAAGCATCACTACTATTCTGGTCCATTAGTGTTGGACAACACTCTACATTTAATTCCACTGCATTATCAGTTGTTTGCATAGTCTGTGCAGGAAATTTCTGACTTTTGACACCTCGAGAGGTTTTCATCAACTGTTTCAAATTCTCTATACTTGGAATTATTTCTTGATTGACACGCATATTCACGTCAGACAACACAGGCGAAGTGCTCGAACTAGGCAAAGAATCTGAAGTGGAACTCGTTGGCAAGTCTAACATTGACAAAGATTCCAAAAGAACGTTGGAGGTCAACTTTCTATTTGATGTTTGTTGTTTAGCGTCCGGCGACTTTTTTTGAGTTTTGTTTCTCCGCCAACATTTCATTTTGACTGCACCTTGTTGTTCTAAATGTAATCGTTCTAAAAAATCACAATACACAAATATCTTGTAAACAATAATTACATTTAATTTATAAAACTAAATTATAACTATAGATATCCAGTGCGACTGACGTTGTGGCTATACATACCAAATTCTTCCATTGTTCGTCCCCTGTGTAAATAAATCCATATTTTACGTTTTGGATCATATTTTACACATGGATCATGTTCATAATGCAATCTATCTAGCGCACCGCTAACAGCATTATGCAATTCAGTTTGATTAGCTTCCATCAGGTACTGTGAGTCCTTAAGTAACGTACAAATATCACTACGAGTTCCCATTCCATTAGGTAATCGAGCTGTGGCATCACGTACTGAAATCGTAAAACGTAATAAAACAATTAATGATTTTTCCTTCCTAACATTGTGATTATCAACTCACCTAATACCAATATTGATATGAAATGAGGTCGGTTTTCAATCAACAAAGAATGACCACGAGCTGCTTTATGAATATTGGATGAATTGTAAATACCACGTACAGGTCCCACAATAGACTCATAACCATGCAATCGGTAAATAAAAGAACGATGTGGTTTTAAAAATCGTTGTCTTTCCTAAAGTTCAAAGTAAAAATATTATTTATAATATTGTTTAAATATTATTTTTTTAAATTGTAAATACTTGATCCTGAAAATCCAAACGTTCTTCAACATTAGAAGGTGTCACTATCCATGTATCTAACAATGGTGTAGGTAAAGAAATCGATGAATCTGTTTCAGATATATCTACTTTTGTAATAATATCTGTAGCAGGCGGTGTTGGGGAATTAATGTTACTACTAATCACATCTTCTTTAATACTCTTCAATTTTGAACTGATGTTATTTAAATTATGTAACCAACAATTGCATAACTCTCCGAGCCGATTATCTGAATCCCTACCAGCACCGATCCACTGATATGTGTCCAAACTAGGTTTATATTCAATAAAAGGAACAAAGTCTTCCGGTTGCCATTCTAAAGAAAATAAATTTCAAATATACATATTAAATAAATATCTACTAATGATTGACATCAATAATAATACAACAACAAACGTTAAATTACCAGGAAAGTGTCCAGCTAAAAAACCTATCGCTGATTGTAACGCTTGATGCCAAGTTTTTAATGACAAACTATAATACCAATCTGGATTATTCGGATTCTTTGATACAGACTTCACCCAATCTTGCATACGTTCCATTAACGCAGCCATATTCATACGGTACTCCCAAGTGGAACATATAATGTCCCTGATAAGCGCAAAGAAACTGGCAGCTATTTTTTTCAGTGCTGGAAGCCGTCTAAAAAAATGTACACAAAAAAATTATTTTAGAATAAAATAGGTTCTAAATATTTTTAACATACCTTATGGCTAAATCTTCATTACACTCGGTTTTAATATCTAAAACATGGAAACCTTCTAATTCCGACAATGATCCAACATAATTCGAATCTGTAATAACTTTACTAGGGGTGGATACTGGCGATAATGATAGCTGTTTAGAACTATAATCACTATGAGTCAAAGAATGTAATATTCTTGGTGGAGATCTAAAAAAAACAAATTTTTATCTTTTTTATTTTTATCAAACAAATTATAATGAAATGGAAATTACTCGGCTTTTATTGATTGTACAGCTGTACTAGTTAACATATCTTCTGGATGGAACTCTCTTTTAATATGATAGTCAGGTGGGCTAAATTGAGAACCTGAAATGTTTTCAGTCATAGGTGGTGAAGGCAATGGCGGTGGTGGTGACGGTGTTAAAGGTGGATTGTACTTCTCTTCAATATCACTCATTTGTTCTAACAACATGGCTGCAGCAACCTGACCTTCTTCTGCTTTACGTATTTCATCAGCTGTTAAACACTTAGGTTCCAACTTAATGGACTGATCTTGTAATATTTCTTCTTCCATTTTTACTATATCATTATTGATGGGCGAACAATTTTCTAATTTGATAGCATTCAAATTTGTCTTGATTAATTCTTCTTCAATAAGATCTGGTATTGGTACTGACGTTGGTGGTGATTGCAGAGGTGATGAAGGAGACGGTACAGGTGGGGGTGAAGGAACATTTTCAAGTATTTCTTCTTTAATAAATGGAATACTATTATTTCCTGATTCAATCGGTTCTTGTTTTATTATATCTTGCAATTTGTCAGATTGCATAGGAGGTTTTACATCTAACTGTATAGATGGTTGTACTGGTTGTGTTTGTTGTTTGATAGTTTTTGTTCGCTTCACCCGAGGTCGATCATTAACTAATGATCTTTTTTTCTCATTTCCCATTGATACTTTAGGTTTAGTATTTTCTTTAATGAAGTCAAATCTTATTTGTTCTCGGTCCTGAAAATAAATATACATGTGTATTAATTATATCATATTAGCAGCTCATATATTACATGTTTGCATATTATCGTTTTAAAATAACGTACTTGTTCGATTTTCTTTTGTTTTCTTTTATGAGACAACAACATTTCTTTATACATATCCTCAGTAGGATCAAATGGATTACTCATTGGCAAAGCAACTTTAGATAAATCTATTCCATCTGGATGAGTTGCCAGTGTAGATGTAATAGTTTCTAGTTCGGGTGAAAGAGAATTTTGTACACTATTTAAGTTACGCCGTTGCTTTTTACTCAAACGAGCTGGTGGTCCTTCTAAATAAATAGAAAAATAAATTAGAATTATTAAAAAAAGTGAAAAGTAAAAAGTATAAACCTTGATAGTTGCTATCTGAACTGTCTTCAGAGTTGTCTTTTACTAAATGTTTAATATCAGAAAGTTCCCGAAAATACCGTCTTCTAACTTGTTGTTGCATAGTAAAACTAGTACTACCTCCATTACTCAGCATAGACGCGGTTGTAAAACCATTCAAATCATCAATAATTTTTTTACGCCCATGAACTAATTTTTTTAACATATTAAATTTATATATACGTTGATTCTTTCTACAAATATTAATAAATGACACATATTAGTTAGGACATAATAGTAAATATTTGCACAATATTTACCTATACTCTCTCTTGAGAGATCGTCGTAAAAGTGATTTCATTTTGACAATATCAGGACGAAAATGTCCATTTTTTAATTTGTCATGAAAATCATCAATTGGATTAACTCCAAAACGAAAACCCTGTCCACCAAAAAGCATTCTTAAAGTAATTTCTTTCTCCATGAGATCATTTTCAGGAAACGTGGGAAGAAAATTCTACAAAAATAAAAATTATAATGAAAAATAATTTTCTATAAAATAACAAATTTAATATAAGAACTAATTAAAAAAAAACCTATTTTCTAAATTTAATTACATATTATGATTTACCTTTAAATGTTGCTTTTGTTGATCACTAAGGCACACCCAAGAGTTTACGGAAAACAATTGTTTGAAAACTTCCTCATCCTCACACATTCCGACTGGTAAACATAATTCAGTATTATTGGCCACAGCTATTTCAGTTTTCAACAATATAGTTTCGTCTTCTTCGGCAGTACTAGTGCTTCCAGAATCTGAACCCGACTGACTGCTAGTACTACTAGTAGCCGAAGAACTGCTACTAGACGTTGAAGATTCAGAATCGTCATTGCTGTCATCTTGTTCGATTTCAGGAGATGATAGTTCATCTTCATCTGTATTTGGTGTGGATTCATGGGGCCAATTTTGATATTCATCATAACCAGACATGGTGTACGTTTCAAACCGAAAATATTCCTATAACAAACATGAACGTATTAAATAAAATGTATTCCAATAACATAAAATGGCTAAATTATTAAAATACGAACAATACCTGAACAAAGTACTGTAATGTTTTTAAAACTATTTTTAAAATAGTAGGTATTAGTTTTATTTTTTACATACATCATACAAACCAATTAAGTGAAAAATATAATCGTAAATAAATAAATATAAACCAGAATAACCTAATTATAATTACCAACCAAATAAATAACAACCAAAATTTCTTTTAACAAATGTCAAGGTTATTGAATCATAACAATATTTTTGCACCTGTAAATAATACTAAATTACTCTTATTCTGAAGTGTGTGTTAAAAACTATAATTTTCTTTTTTTAGCCACGACTTTTTATAACTGTGTAAATTTGTCCAGACAATCCAAGTATACGAAATAATTTAAAAACATTGTATTATAGCGTTTGGAAATAATGTTTGGGTCATTAAATATTCTTTAGGTACGTTTTAAAATAAATCACGAATTTGTTCCATAAATTCGGCCCACAAGAGAAAGTATTCACATCACACATGTGAAACGATAGTGGCGATATGCACAACATAGTGGATTCTAAAACGTACACAGATTGTTTTGCGAGTATCTTCTCTCAAGAGTCAGGGTACAGTATATTAGTATTACTTGCTAGTTGTAGACGAAAAATTGTATTTTTAAACGAAATAATGAAAAAACAAAATGAAAATTGTTCAACTTCAGTGGAAAAGTATTAATACAAAATTAATATTCTGAAAATTCTAGGTAAATCGGCAAAAACTGTCACAAAATCAGATATTAACTGGAACCGTTTCGAGTTAACAACAGAGGGAATCACGGCGTTTCATCGTCTAGCAATTAAAACAAAAATATTATGGAACACTCACATCGGCTGCTTTTTAAAACAAAACCGATCGAAATAATATTATTTTTCGACCAACATAATGGAAGCCCGTTTTAAACAACGAATTAATCGTATTAACTAGTGTACACTAGAGAACGCGGAACAGTTTAAAAGCGAACAGTGTCTTGAAAAAAGTACTCGACGACGTACTCGGTGGAACCCGATCGACGGTCGGTCCGGCACCGTACGCCGGTTAGGTACCAGCTACCTACTCACCGTAAGACGACGGGGAAAAAGAAAACCCCGGTGGACGATTGGCCGGACGAGTGTGCGAATCCAAAAACAAATTTCCTTTTGTCTTTTTTTCCAATTACTTTTCACGGGACGTTAGACGGAGCGATACGACGTACCGTGACTGTCGTTGTCGTACCACGCGATGCGTGCGCCGCGGACATAACGTCAATAGTCGTGGTCGTGGTACAGGAGTAATTGGCGTCCTCCTCACCACTGACATAATAACAACGGTCGGTCGGAGAGATAATAATATAAAAATGAACAAAAACAAATACGAAATGCCCGTAACGTTTGTCGCACTGAACGAATGTTAGGTGGTTCCCTCTCGGCCGTGCCGAACGCGACGAGTGGAGAGCCGGAGGAGTCGAGCGAATCGTTTATTTACGACACGTTCACAACATAACAATAATAATAAAAATATTAAATAACAATAATAATTATAATTACAACGACGACGACGACAATCACCGCGTTATATTATTTCGTATCGGTCCGCGGTGCGCGTTTGCGCCGCCGCGACTGATAACACGAACGCCGCCGCCGTCGTCGCACGTGGTCATGGAGGAACAAACGGCGGCGGTGGTCGTCGTTTACGCCATGACCGACGATCGATTCACGTATAGTATTCTCGGGGCTTGGCGGTGGTGACGTTTTATAATTTTATCCGTTTTCGTCGATCCCTTCGCCCTTTGCGATCCTTTCGGGCGTTTCGTAGCGGCCACCTTAGTGGCGCGTATACGAATTCCGCGGGAACGATTAAAATTTCATACCCATATAAGTAGTGTGAACGACCCCCACTCGGTAACGGCGCCCACAGGTTTTTCAAAAATTATACTACCACCAGTGGTGTATTTTAACAATTTTAAATTTATTATTTTACTCATACTCGATCTTATTTATTAAGTTTAGGACGAGTCGTAAATTTCTTTTTTTTTTTTGGTTCTGGAAAAGGAATCGAGACGCCCCTCCGTTAATACACGACTAATATTACAAGTTAAAAAAAGGGACCGAGTTGTGGGGAGAAAATTAACCACCTTTTATAACCTTTTCACGAATATAAGTTATAAACGCTACAATTTAAACTCTCTTTAAACGGTACGGCGCGTCCAGTAAAAAGATATTTTCAAATTTTTGAACTCGTAAATAATATAGAAAATACAAATATAAAAGTTTTCAATTGTAATTCATTAAATATAAACGACGACTCGTTTTACCAAAATTGTTATTTATTGTAATTGATTTTTATACCATTTTCACGTGATATTGTGATGAGATTTTCCAATCTCGTATTTGTTGTCATTGTCGACCTAAGAAACGGGGGACTCGTCAATTTTGTTCAATTAAAACACGTTAGACTTCGATCCATTGACACCACTCCTTTTGACAACCTATTACTGTGTTACTACTTCAAACGCTATCGAGTCACGAGGACCGCGATTAATAGAATTGCGGTCGAAATCTTTGTGACACACTGGCATGAGATGCCACTCGGTGATAGCCGTGTATTCTCATAATCACTCGTCGTGATTGTTTGGAGGACGTCCTTCCTTTCGTCACAAAAAAAAAAAAAAAAAAACTCCGGAGAAAAAATATTTGAAACGTCATTGAATTAGGGGAAGAATTATTTACCAGAAATATTTTGAGAAAACTGATTTATCAAGTCCTATACGAATCGACCGTTATAAAATACTTTTTAAACGATTTTGTTCCTCGATTACACAATAAAACATTTTTATGTACTTAATTTCTTCAACATTGAATACTTTTTATTTATTTCATCGCCTTTTCGTTCTATTCGGTCGAAACGAATGTTTTTAATTTTTCAAATCAAAAAAACTCTTTAAACTAATATTTTTATAATATTTGATCATAGAGACTATATTTCAACATAGTATTTTCTACCGATACGCTCTTTGATTCGAGTTTGATTAACGTTGTATACAATATGCATTATACGTTTAAAACAGCCAAATACAGTTAAAAAAAAAACACCTGTTCAAATAGAATTACAAACTAACAATTATAATTATTTTTCATTTTAACAATTCTATATTCATTTTATGCCCGACAATAAAAATTTTATTTAAACAAAGTCGGTATAATTTGTTCTGGTTCTATTTTTTTTTTTACAAATTTATATATATATATATATATATATAAACAAATATTATTAAAAAAATTATATCTTTATTACTTATAATTTTAAAATGTATTTTTCCAATGACAACAAATAATTATAATAAAATATGTTACACATAAAGATAAATATAAATTCTATATGGAAAAAGAAAACTATTTTTCAAATCATAAATAAATCAATGTAATTCTTGGCCCAACAACGATAACTGTTCTAAAAATTCTGGAGCATTGTTCACGACGGTCGACCCATAAACAATTCTCAATTGCGGAATACCGGGCGACACAGCTTTATTTCTCACATACTCCAACAAATTTTGATATTCGATGTAATTGCCTCCACCAACTATAAACACTATTACCTCACTGAAAGTGTTCTTAGACTTGAATCCATCAGAATTGCGTAACTGTTTCGGATCAAAATGACGAAATTCATCTGATGTGCCGGACGATTGTTTATTCTCTAGTATTTCATCCACGATTCTAGTCACTGGAAATATATGTCTTTTAACTACCAAGTTTTTCACTCCTTCCATAACAAACGATGAGGTGTGAGAAAGTAATTTTTCAAACATGTTCACAGATTTGGTACCGCCCCCATACTGATTTGATGTCGACGTGATTTTAGAGTACATTTTCCATCTTTTAATGTATTTCAACGGGCTGAGATCACAACCTTGCTTCTCTAAAGCTGACGAATACGTATCCATGTCTGAATCTGTTATGGAATGGGTATAGATGTAATAAATTATGAATAATCTCATTTTATCTTCAGAAGTTCCAGCTTCTGGATCATTAATGATATCTAATATTGGTTTATCCAATGACGCTTGACCCATCACTTTTTCCTCAAACTCAAATAGTAAATCTAACCGACGAGATTTAATCACTGATAAAATGCTCGTAGCCAAATCTGTATGCATGTCTATTAATCTTTTTTTTTCTAATAGTTGGGGTAGAGAATTAACGGCCGATGTCAACTTGGCTGTATTATCACTCATCATGGCTAAGGCCACATCACTTTCGCCATCTAAACCCATTGATTCTTTTAGCTGTTTAACTTCTTCTTCAGAATTCTTTAATTGTTCCAATTCAGACTGGATTGATTCCGCCACTGTAGGAAATGGGCTCCCTCTATGTGTCACCCAAAAAGAGTCTTTTGGATCCAAGTCAAAGGTTTTTGGTTTCTTTTGATCTAGAGCCACTGTAACCCTGTTTAAATTCAGTTTTAGTACATCATGTACTAGTGCTTGATAAGTCCATGTATGATGTAACGGCGTAGCCATATCAACATTACGGTCAAGTATGATTAAAAGAGGTCGTTGAAAATTGTAAATTCCAGAGGTTTCGGACGAGAACAAACTATTCCTAGTATCTCTTAAATTTTCTCTTAATTTTTTATTTAACTTTTCAGCAACCATTTCTGCAGCATTACCTTGAGCACTACGAATAACAGGTAATGTTCCAAGAGTAACGAATACTGAATATAGACCATCGACCGTATCGTCTATCATTACATCTATGTCTGTGTCTTTTGAATCCGCACGGTTTAACGCGTAATACGACACTGCTTGTGTATTTTGGTTTCTTAATATAAATAACTCGTCTTCCAAAGAGATAAAATTTAAATACTGATCATATATTTTATTGACATGGCTAACATTTTCAGTTCGTAACGCAGAACTGGCCAAGTCTTCTAATTTCTGACGACAAATTGCTGAAATAAAATTTAAATAATATTTTTCATACACGTTATTCTGGAAGTCTTGAGCTATTCGATCGAGATTATCTTGGTCTGGCATACAAAAATAAATAGCTGCTACATCAGGTATAGGATCACGTTCAGAATGAATACTCAAGTGTAATGTTACACCGCATTCTCGTAGTTCTTTAATTGGAATTAACGGTGATAAAATATCTTGACCGCGACGATCATATATCAGCACTTTCCACACAGGTTCTGAACCACTGTCTTTATAGTCTGCACTGTTTAGGTTGAGCATCTGCTTCAACGCAGAAATTTGTTTATCTCGAATTGACGCCATAATACTTTTATTTTTTATAGATTTTAAATAATGAATATTGATATCATAGCTACAATAATCTTTAAATCATTGCAAAAACGTAAAAACTTGATAAAAATTATATAACACTATTATAATCCATATATCACCTAAAAATAAAAATAAAATGATTAATCATAAAATGAAAAAAAAATTTTTTTATTGATATTTGTTAGTTTATGTACATTCTTCCTACAAATCAAAATATGATTTTTTAAACAAACAAAAACCTATTCCTTAAGAATTAAAAATATGTTGTACAATATTCCAATTTTGTATATGAATAAACATTTTTGTAATTTAAATTAAACTTTATGTAAGTACGATGATTATGCTTATTGTAATTAAATAAACTAATGAAGCTTACGTTTAGTTTTAACTGTCCAAAGACACCTTATCTTATGATCAAATTTAAGAAATGTTGAACTTTTGTAAAACTTACAATTAGTTACGCATTATTTAGTTATTAGGTGTTCATAAACATTGTTCATTAAAAATAAAACTGAAAGTCTCATTCATTATCTTCTGAACAACTCAAATAGTTTATTATAATTCTTATTTTTATTATTTATACTATAATTTTCTGCAAAAAATTAATGCATTTTAAGATTATTCGAGCGCACCTATACACGTGTTCCCAGACAAAAAAAAACATATCATCGTAGAACAAATACATTCTTTGTTTCACTCCTAATCTAAAACTGTATTTATTAATACTGTTAAATTTTCATTTTATTATTTAAAATTATAATGAATTGTACACATTACAATATGTCGATAGAAATGTACACATTATTTTATATGTAATTTAATGCTAATTCATGTTTAATATGTATTTATAAAAAACTTTTTAAAATTTCAAAGTAACCGAATACGGTTGATATGTTGTACAGAACGCTTACTTTTTGATGAAATTTCAACATTAGACGTGGGCGATTAATTTTTTAACACTTAAATAAATAGTTTTTGTTCAATAACAAATATATAACTTTTTGACCATAAAGTCTTAATGATTTTGACAGTTTATTTTTTTAGAAAGAAAATAAATAATTTAATATTCATTGAAATAAAGCTTACCATAAATTATAATACACCGAACTTTAATAACATTCACTTTTACCTTTAAGCTTTTCGCCGTATCAATTGTTATCAATGCCGTGTTGTCAGTAGTCACGTTACCACGTCAATTCTTTTACGTTACCAATACGGTTACCTGGTACGGTGTGATCAACAGATATAACCTCAAATTTTATACATTTTTTTTTTTTTTATATATGTATAATTCTTTTCTCGGTAGGGAAAACAACTTTTTCGTTCTCATAAATTCTCAAAGAATTATTCGAAATTTTCGATTTTCTACCGTGTTCTCTGTGTTCGTTGAAAAAATGGCGTTCAATTTGACTGTAAAAGTACACCCTGTTGTGCTGTTTCAAATCGTGGATGCATATGAACGCAGAAATGTTGACGCTCACCGTGTAATTGGAACGTTGATGGGTGAGTAGTAAATATATATATATATTTAAAAGAAATTAAAAAAAGAAAAACGCAACGTTTACGCTGTAATAAAATTATAATTTTTCTTTTTGATATTTCAGGTACGGTGGACAAAGGTGTAGTTGAAGTGACCAATTCATTTGGAGTCCCTCACAAAGAATACGAAGACACCGTTAGTGAACTAATGTGTTCGGGTACCGTCTAGGTATAATAATGTGTTACTTATGGGTATTTAGGTGGAAGCCGATATTGTGTATGCAGCAGATATGTTCAAAATGAATCAAAAAGTCAACAGATCGGAACAGATCGTCGGGTGGTGGGCTACCGGCAACGAGGTCACTACACATTCTTCAACCATACATGAATACTATCTGATGGAGTGTAACAATCCAGTGCACATCACTTTGGACACAACATTAAAGAATGAAAATATGGGCTTGAAAGCATACATTAGGTAAGCTTTTAAATAGCAATATGTATACTTGAAAACAATAATAATGTTGTATTGATGATTTTATTAATTAGTGAATCGTAGCATTATGAGTATTGTGTGAATGCTTTGTACACGAAACAAATTCAGTTTATCAAACACCTCTTTCTTTGCTATTAATTGATTTGTATAATTTAATATGTTGATTTTAATAACCAAAAAAAATTTGTTTTAAGACTCAGTAATTTAAAATTTACTAATTTAACGTACCTATTATTTAGGTTAAACGTTATACACATGGCTTTTGAAAGATCTTTCGTTTTAACATTTATTCATATTAGTTTTCGATTTTTTTCATTATTATCGATGGATTTGTTAGATATTTAGTCCAATTACTTTGTGTGTATTGTGTACAAAATATTAATGTTAGTGTTATTTTAATTTGTAATTTTTTTTTTCTACAGTACGCAAATCGGTGTACCTGGTGGCAAAACTGGAAACATGTTTATAACTGTCCCGATCGAAGTTACGTGTTATCAGCCTGAAAGTGTTGGATGTATGTTATATTATTATTATTATTAAAAATATGTAGAATATAAGAATAAGAAAACAAGATAACAAAATATGTTTTTAATTTTATTAGTAAGCTTATGTCAAAAAACCATATCTGTCGGACAAAAATGCCAAGAACCAATTGCTGAACTAGTTCAAATAGAAGAAGCATCTTCAAAAATCTCAGATCTTTTAGATGTAGTTCTATCTTACATTGATAAGGTTTTGGCATCGAGTGATTGCAATGCAGCCGACAATAGTCATATTGGTCGTATTTTACTTGACCTTATGCACAGTGTTCCACATGTGCCACCCGAACGATTTGAAGAAATGTTCAATTCTAATGTCAAGGTAAAATTCATTATTTATTTATTTTTTTCAACTCATGTATGTAAATAATAACAATAATATAATATAAATAATAATAATGTTTTTTTTTAGGATCTATTGATGGTTATTACTTTGTCTCAGCTGACCAAGACTCAATTAGAACTCAACGAAAAACTTACATTACTTAGCTTGTCATAAGTGTATCGATATATAATAACAATTCCAACCTATAAGAAAAAAAAATTTATTATCTACAAAGTATAACAAATTATATTACGCTTTACAGAAATAAATTCAAAGCACTTTATATTCAAAAGATTTAAATAACAAAATTTGTTGTATATTCAAAATAATAAAATATAAGAAACTTTCAGTCATCAAATAAATGATCAATTGAATTATTTTATATATGTATATCAATATTCATTATTTAGTCATAACTTATATATGTATATGAGTATATCAATCGATCATTTTTTATTTTATACAATAAAAAATTTTCATTCCATAAAATTATTTTGATGAGGTTTTTAGATAACATTTTGGTTTACAGAGGACCTATAAATGTTTTTTAACAATAAATTTCTTTAAGAAATTGTTTTGATAAAATTTTTAGAATATGTCATTTAGAATATATTTTGCTTTCTTTGCCTTTATAAACTTGTCATTTTTCTTTCAAACATTAATTAATTGCGTAAGTACGCTCTTAAGTCGAAATCCGGTTAATTCAAGTTCTAACTAAAGGTTCCAAATAATATTTATAAATATAAGCTTTGTATTATTATCAAACAAAGTTTTCTTGTCATAATAAAAATATTAATTTAGAAACTGGAAACAATAACAACAAAAGTGTTCAATTAAACTATTAAATATATTCAAAGAAATGACTTTTATCTTTCTACAAAAATAAATTACAACTAATGTTAGTATTACACACTAAAATTCAATCGTAAAACTAAATTATTATATTAAGTCTTGAATTAAAATAGTGTACCACAAACATGTACATTTTTTGTTTACAAACATTTAAACACTGTAAATATAGATTTTTTTTGATTGAAAAAATATATTTATATATTCAAGCAGAACGGTACAGGATTATCGAGCTCATAAATAATAAGTTTGCAACGTCTTTAAGAAAATTTATCGCTGCCTACTTCAGATACCTGCACATTTCATTCCACTGACTATTGTTTTCAAAATAATTACATAAATACTAATCGTGTATGTAATATATTAATATCTTTATATCACAGGTAGCTGAAAGTATATATTCACAGTTTTCCATGCGTTCGTGCATAAGACTTTATTTTTTTGAATCTACAATTATCTGATCTCCTTTGACTATGTTGTAACTGTACAATCTCTTGTTAGGATACTTCATTTCTTCGGGACCGATTACTGAAGACACTTGTTGGTCCACGTAGAACACTCGCATACGGTGTGCTGATATGCCAGAAAACGTTTCGACTTTTTGTTTAAATTCAGATACAGTCTGATACACGTCCAATAAATGTTGTTGGTACTTGTCACCACATATAATTATCACCAGCACTTTACTTTCAGGTGTCAAATCTATGTTAACCAAACGATCGAGTTTACCATGAACTTGAACTAATTCATTATACCTGAAACACGTTTGTAAGAATAAACCTATTGTAATTTGGAACTTTTGAAAAACAGATTCAATACAACCGAAATGTTTTAAATTATAAACGGAGTCAATATGACGAATATCTTCGCAAATTAGTTTGTTGGATGAAAAATAAGACGATTAGAAAATTGTGTGTGTGTGTGTAATTTCAAAAATGGAAAAAGATTTGAAATGCAAATCGTATGTGAATTTTGTTTGAACGAAACAATTAGATAAAAATAATGTTAAATGTACGTGTCACGAGTGAGATATGTGTATTATTTAAAGAATTATTTGACGATTCTTACCTCTCCGGACGTTCGTTTTCCGACTTGTCCATATAATATCTGATCAAAAACCGTTCGGCGTCTTCTCTCTCCTCCGGTGTGATTTCTGCGCCTCCATTCAACGTGTGTACACAGGGTAAACGTGCAATTAACAACTGTCTGCGCTCGTGTTCGGTGTATTCCTGTCTCTCGGAATTTTCCTAATAAAAAAAAAAAAAAAAAAAACAGTATGACAACTCCCGTTCCGCTTATTCCGTCCAATATCGGCTGACATTTTTAAACATAATAATAGTAATAGTAATAACAAAATAATAATCATCGCTCCTCACTTCGAACAACGGACAGCCTTGTATCCTGAGGTATCTTAACGCAGGGAATCGTCCTAGGATGTCCACGTCGTCCCACGTTCTGATTAACGTCCGATTCAGGTTGAGGAATCGGAGACGAGTGAACGCGTCGTGTGGCGAATCTAACGTCATACCTGTAATTATACACAAAAGTGGACATACGTTTTTTTTTTTTTTGTTGTTTTTTACTCGTAACGAAATACGATTTATCGACAAACACACTCACTGCAAAATTTGTTCCCCTGTTTCGGGTAAGACAAAAGGCCCAGATGAGAGTCTGGCGAAGGCGGTGGAGTCATGAGAGACTGCAGGGGACACTCGGCAAGCACCAGCGATTCGAGATTTGGGAACGCTCGTCCTAATTTGCACACTTCGAACCACGTGGACACGGGGTTTCCTATGAATATTATTTACGTTTATTGTCGAATTTTAATTTGTTTTCATGCGCGAAAACATAATTGAAATTATCGCGCGCGAAGGGGGTGGGGGATACCTGTAAAATGTAATCTTTTTACAGAAGGCATCTGTATGGGATGACTGCAGTGCAGTTCGTCGTCGTCCAAGTCGATAACGTCGTAATTGTTCATGCTCAAGTGTATTTCCTCGATCCTGTGTGCACAATACAATCTCGTGTAAACAATATCGTCTAGATTCCGTCGTATTGAAATGAACTCACATGGGTATTCGTTTCAGTATGTGTCTGAAGCTGCTCCACGTGATGTTTGTCGAGTTCAACACGATACTCTTCAAACACGGATACGTCTCCGTCTCTCGAACGTCCTCGCCGCCGCAAGCGCCGATCACGCCGTTTATGTCTGAACTCAAATTGTTAAAACTCAGATTGGCGAATTTCAGTCTCGGCATAACGTGCAATATTTTAAATATCTTAAATCACACGTAATAATAATATTAATAATACACGATTGGTTCGAATTCGAATTCTGGACGCGTTTTACAATATACATTATAATACGACCGACCGACTTACTTCGCTCCATCTGGACAAACAGTTCTGGGCTAAATCCAATTCTTCGACACCGTGACACTTGTCTCTCAATTCGGACTCCTGTCCGGCCGAATCAATGTCACAGTCGTTCAGTACCAACAAATTCGGTATCATATTTCTTGGATTTTTACGTGGCACGTATATGGCTATAGGCATCTGATCGAACGTATCGTCTTCGAAACATCCGTATTTTTCCACGATCGCTTCTAACAGCGACGGCATGGCAGTTAATTTTCTTTTCTTTTTTTTTTTTTTTTATCGTCGTCTATACGGTTTAAAATCCCTGCAATTAAATAAATTAGGTATTATTATTTTTTTCGTGCGGTTTACCGACGTTTGAAAAAATCAATATAAACGCGTGTACGATTTTATAAAATATTTAAATCGATGATCTCGACGGGATCCTGCGAATACGTGAACAGTTAACATTCGATACGTGTTCAAATCGGACCTGACCTCCGCGAGTATCGTGCATAAAGTATTTTTAAAGTGTAGACGAAAAACGTTTACTTATTAAAAAAAAATTATGCGTTGGAAAACACGAGCACGCGTGATTTTTATTCTCGTAAACGTTAACATTTGAAAATGTTCCGCGGTAGTTTTATTTAATTTACCGAACAATTTAATATTAACTGTTCGACTATTTTATTCTAACACGTGTTCCCGGAGATATTGTCGAACGCTCACTCGGAACAATGTAGGTTAGTATAGGTGAGATAAATAATCCAAACTCAATATTATATACGGATGTTACACATTTATATGTGTTTTATTAAACGACAAATACTTATCAATGTCTAGGGCATGTAATTCGAAGAGATTAGATTAAGATACCATCAGATGAGCACTAGGGTGGAAACTGCTATAGAGACTGCGGTAGACAAAAAAAAAGATGGATCGATGCATTTGAAGAGGATGTAAGGAAGGAAGGAAGGAAGGAAGGAAGAATGGACATCTATATGGGGGGTTCAAGACTGCAAATAGATGACGTGGTGTTGTGTTGGCGGTAAAAACACTCTGAGAATTGTAAAAACCAAAAAAAGAAGAAGAAGTAGGCACATTTAGATACACTAATGATATTTTGCAAATAATCGTTGCGTAGATAACACACAAAATATGTTTTGGATTAAAAAAGTCTCGTTATTTTTTTGTGTCAACACTTCGAATAGTACGGAATTGACGTTATTTATTACGTCAGAACATTATAACTACTATAAGAAGTAGTCTATTGCCTTACTATAAAAATCGGAATACATACAATATGATAACTGTATGAAAGAAAAGATCGTGATTTAATAAGACAAACAAAAAAAAAAGAGAGATTAAAAAATCTCGGTTGATTTCTGTTACTCTTAAACCCGGAAAGGTACACGACCTGCGATCGCAGGTCAGAAACCTGTATTGTCATTGTGACTTACGTAGAGGCCAGATGGCGTTCGCCCGTTTATATGTAACCACCTGCAGTAAACGACTGTTCATAATAATGGTTTCGTATAATTGGACTATATAAGCGTAGTCTGTCCTCCTCCGCACTTTTCATTGTTATCAAATGCATATATATATATATATAAAAAACATAAAACCAAAAACAGTTTCATCATTCACTTATTCAATAAACAGAGTCATGAAATATTCACTAGAATTTGATTTGCAGTAACGAAGAGTGTGATATTTAAGTCGGTCACTATATAATAAATACATAAAATACAGTTATATAAAATATGTACTCGTATATATAACGATTAAAATTAACGTCATTTTATTATAGACATTTTTTTTTCTCTCTTTTTAAGTAGCCCAAAATTATTGTTTATTCTTTTCGTCGGCAGACACAGGAGATTATATTATACTGTATAATAAATTATAAAATATAACGCTATAATTAATATACGCTTGTCAAACGAATACTCTCATTTATATGCAGAGGCTCGGTTATTTGAAAATATAAACAATACTATATAATTTTCCGCAGCATTTCCCTATACACATATGTAAGTTATATTTCGATTTTTTTTTTTTTATATATATATTTATATCATTTGTAAAACTACAATTTAGACCGTGTGGGAAAGTATCTCGAAATCCTCGTTTATATAATTATAATAATAATAATACGAAATGGGATTCGTCGTGTCTTGACTTCTATACGCACACGAAAACACATATACGACGATAACTTAATTGGAATTGAACTAGAAAAACTGGTTTCTTTTAAACAATTAAATTCTCATATATTTATACAACTTTATACGTCGATTTATTCGTTTAAAATATTTAATAGGCATAAACATAAATTAAATTTCCAATCAATGTATAATTATATAAACAATAACGGAATGTGATTTTTTTTTTCCAGTAAAGAACGCATCCTCGGTTCAATATTTCTTATTTTTATAGATCAGTAGAAAAAAAATACCACTACGTGTGCGCGATGAAATGGACGTTTAGATTTTGGGCGTTTTTCTTTCATACAGATGCGCGAATAATGATGCTGCGACGGTATCGCGAGTTATCGCGCTGCAGTGTACAAAATAATTTATAGACATATTCGATTATAATTTTTTTTTCTTCCAAAACGTAAATTTTCGCCGAATCGTGTCGAATTTCTTGGCCAAAAAAAAAAATCGTTTTTACGTACAGAGTTTTTTAACGCGCATTATATAATGTAATAAACGCGAAAACCGTTGACCAGAACGTCTCACGTATCCATCGCCGTGTCCTCGTTATTTACGTACACTGCACCATTCGCGCGATTCGTACACAAATATTGTACACGGACAGACAGATAAGTATAATCGAGCTCGGTTTCAGCTCGGTTGGATGAAACAGTAAAAATTTTACCTAGTAAAAAAAAAAAAAAAAAAAATGAAAAAAAAAAACGCACGTCGACGATGATATCTACACTTTCGTCTTCCCATTCACGAGCCCACGACAACGCGATCCATATATTTTGTTTTACTCGTCTCTATGTACACATACACACACATTGCATTGCATTGCGCGCGTATCGATGAACGAAATTTGAAACGCGCGCCTGCTTGTGTAAATGATAAACAGTCGTAACAAGTTTGCGTGCGAGTGTATTTAACATAAATAACGAATCGCCCGCTATTATACAGGGCACTAAAAAAAATTTTTTTCTAATTTATATCGAACGATTAGATGCCCAGAGCCTACTCATTCCATTGTGTATATAATATACGAAATAAATTCGCATTATTTTTTGTAACGTTGTCCTGTATTTATTATTCATTCTACACCGCGGTGCTCCAAAAGAGGAGCGCACGTGATATTTTATACACACAACGAGTGATAACAATAATAACGCATTAAAATAATGCAGGGTCGTATTTACTTCATCCCCTAGGGGTTGGGGGGGGGGGAGACGAGTAGAAAAACGGCCCGTCCAATCTGTTGCCAACTTAGAATTGTCGAAAGATTATATGAAAATAATAAGTTTTAAATAAAACTTATTCAATAAAATAAGTTTTAGTTTTAGTTCGATTAATTTTAATTGTCAGTAGATATAGGTACATACACAAGTATCTAGATGGGGGGGGGGTGATCGCCCCCATCGGCTCCCCCCCCCTTGTATACGCCCCTGTAATAATGACCATTTGTGTATTCGATAAATTTTGCATGTTTTTTTTTTTTTTTTTTATAACGACGATTTCCAGACTATAATAGCGTGTTTCATTAGCACGCCGCGAATCTAAATAAAACTTATTTTTCGTCCATATCACATTGCAGGCTGAGAGAAAAATAACGAGTTCATTATTATTATTATTATTATTATTATTATTATTATTATTATTATTATATTAGTCAAAGTCATAAATAGTATTATCACAACGTTTTCATGTTGAACACTCGAAACGTCTGAGCTGCAGTACACATTTTTACAATACTATTTATATATATATATATTATTGCTACAGTGAGTCGTATTGATATTTTCGTAAATATTCTCTCGTGCAGTATGGTAAATAAAACGCATTTTATTATTTAAAAAACAAAAAAAAAAAAACAATATAATCGAACTTATAAAACGATAAAATTCACTTTACAGTTATATTCGAAATATTTATTAGAAACGTTATATAAACAATGGCTTTTCTAGAGGCGCACCTATACTGTGTAATATTATATGCTACATAAATAGTGTTGATTATTAATTATAATAGTCCGTAACACCGCGTTTAAATAATTCACGCAGTTAGATTGAATACATAAATAAATTATGATCATGACGAATTCATTAGAATATTATTTATTTTCTTCTTTATCAATGCCCGCGTGGATCGGGTTAGAAGAATATAACGACAATTCGATTTCGATTCGAATTCGTGACCGGTGCTGCGCAGTTATCCGTTTAAATTGTATATATGAAAAAAAAAATATATAGGAAATAGATTTTACTATTACTCGTGCAAATGATTACTTGCACGACACTACGCTATTATAATACGATAAATAGGTACACTATAATAGTCTTAATGACGATGATGGATTATGCGCGTTTTGTATTCACACACACATATATATATATATATTGTTAATATAAAAGAAAGCCTACCGGTGTATTCACCGGTTTCTACACCTACCGCAAAATGTTTTATTTAAAAATCATTCGAATACACTGCCGCAATATCCAACCTTATAAGCGTATATCAATACAATTCTCCGCTTATTATAACATTATATAGTATTGGAAAAAATGTGATTAAAGCTAGTTTTATTAGACATGTAAAACACATATAATAAATAGCCGAAAAACACAAAATATTAAATATTAATCACACGTCCGATATATCAGTTTATAAGTCAAACAGAAATATCCCTCGACACTTAAAACCGGTGTTTGTCATCGATGTTTACCTAATCGATTTTCTCTGTAGCCCGTGAATTTTTACTGCGTTTTCGACGTCGTTCCGTTATTTAGAACAGAGAACAATATAAAAAAAAAAATATATCGAAAAATCGATTAATTACTTATGTTGCAGATATGCGGTAAAAAGTACGCGTTTGATTGAAATTATTAGTATTTTTTTTTATTATTAAAATTCGGATAGT
This sequence comes from Chaetogeoica ovagalla, assembly GCA_032441825.1. Taxonomy (NCBI): domain Eukaryota; kingdom Metazoa; phylum Arthropoda; class Insecta; order Hemiptera; family Aphididae; genus Chaetogeoica; species Chaetogeoica ovagalla. The sequence goes on from CM063737.1 coordinate 10,041,280, forward strand.
AAACGTAAAAATATTATAATAAAATTATCAGCTCGTAATTTATAAATCTCGAACAATTATTTTACATTATATCTTATTAATACAATTTGGTTTTTTTTTCATTCGTTCAAAAACTCTCTAAAATATGTAAAATAAAAATGTTTGTATATAAACTCGCCGTTTTTCTGACCAACCATTAAAAATATGCCCTAACCGTATAATATAATTTAACATATATTTCTTGTTTACAACATTCTGCGATCCTCGCAGTGTGTTCTTCAAACGTTTTGAAAACTTTTAATGTTTGAGAAAAAAAAACGATGAACAAAGGAAAAAAAACCGAATATTATTCTTTAATTCCCGATATTGCACGCTTGTCCTGTACGTGATGTAATATATTTATATTTTACATATAAAATTATACATTAACCTTAAATTATATCACAGCCATCACGTTTAAAGTTTTATTTACGTTCCATTATAAATGCGTATAATCTGTCTAAAAAAAAAAAAAACAAAACAATTTGAATATGGATTTTAATTAATAATAATTCTATATATTGTATAAATTGGCGTAAAAGTATAAATATATATTATACGTCTTAATCATTGACGACGAATAGTAGTGTAGTATAGACAGAGTAGACACAAAGATTTAAGTAAATCCGATTACATAATATATTATAAACAATGAAAACAATTATTTAATTTTTTTTTTTTTAAGTATATATTTATTCAATGTAAGTCGATTTAATGCGTATATGTACATATTTTCCATGAATTCAAATAGCACGTATATATAGTTTCGCTCTCGTGAATATTTTATAACATCATTTATTGGTGAATAACGTTATTAGATTTCAAAATTCGATCGATATTTTACATTTTAAGTACTCTTCTACAACTCAAACAAATAATACAATGTCGTTGCACAAATTATATTTATATTATACTTACGGAATAAACACATTTATTATTTGAATTATAAAAACTACAATACGAGCACCTGTATAATATTATATTATATAATAATTGTATTATTCATTGAAATAACTATTAATATTCTGTACAGTTTTAACGCGATGTGTCGCGTATAGATCTCGATAATAACTTGTAAATAATAAATTATTAACATTCGTTTGAATAAATAAACCTCTTTTTATCGGAATAATTTATATTGAAAGAATTTACGTACAACTTCGCGATTTCTACGTATAAAGCGTTTCAGTAATATTTCACATTAATTAATCATACGACGTGATTTGTCCGACGCGCACATATACCGTGTCTCTACGTCTCAGAACAATCGCCTTTATTGCATTTTTATTCATTTTACACACGGCAATAATATAATATATTCGTTTTATTTCCATAGATACGTTTTTTTTTCTCGTTAGATTGTATTTACTTTATATTTTACGCGTAGTAGTTATCTAAAACAATAAATAAGTACAAAGGCATTAATATAGAAATAAAACGTATTTGTTCGACAATTCAAATATGTTGACACAATAATAATAATATATATATATATATATATATATATATATATATATATATATATATATATATATATATATATATATCGGTCGTATTTTTTTTTTTTTTTACTTTAATATTATAAAATCGGAACGAGAAAGGTTTTTTTTTTTAAAAAATCTTTTTTCGTTTTGTTTTCATTTTGAATAATCTTCTTAATAAGTTAGGTGAGTATTTAATGAATAAGAAGACACAATCGAATAATTTAATAGAATTCTTTTTTTTTTTTTTTTAAAAAACCGATTTTATTTCACAATCGCGACAATAGAAACAAACGAATTAGATAAAAAGAATTCGAATTCGGCGGTATTTAACTATAAAACTGTATTGAAAAAAAAAAGAGAAAAGTAATCGGCAAAAAACGACGTGAACGATAAAAATCGCGACGAAAATGAATTATTTCATAATGAATTCGTTATAATAAACACGTCGTTTGACCGTATTTACACACGTTATATTATAATATATTTAAATATAGTTATCAATACACTGTAATAATCCTGTTCTTACGAAATCGACGAAATTACGTAAATGAAATTTACTGCGCATTGCACGACGGGTACGGCGACGAAATCAGTTTTTTTTCCTCACACACGTGTCCAATTATTTCATAAATATATTTATTATTTTTTTTTACTATATTATAATGCGCGATTTTTTTGATTTTTATATACAAATCGGTTTACCGAACGTTTCGGAGAGGAACCTAATTTTTTTTCGCGTTTTGACCGAAAATAATGAAGGCACTCTACATATTGATTACTCAGTTTTTTTTTTTTTAGAAAAAAAAACTAATTCAACTTAAACTAAACGCTTAACGCGCCCGTCGTTTCGACAACTCGCTATACATTATTTTTAATACCATACGAATGTGTGACAATCGTAAAAGAGTGAATTTTAAATCGGTTTTTTTCCCCTATTTTTTTTCATCACGATTAAATCTCGTCTACGAAACACTATTACAATACAATGTTTATGCATTATGATATACCGTATTCGTATCGAATCGAAATATTATATAATTCGCTACATATAATATGTGTGTTACACGCGGATCTATTTAATATTGCGTTCACGGTGTGTGTGTTTTTTTTTCTTTAAATTTTCATTATTTGTTCATCGGTTTGTCGTAAAAACAGTTTCGTAACGATTGCAATCGCCTCGGCCTCTATGCACACGTCTTATTACGCGTACACTGCGATGTTAATAAAATGTATTATACAAATATACGAGCGCGCACCACAACAGCAGTGAAATTTTTTCGGGCATTCTTTTTTTCGTACGCGTTTTTTACATCGTTATTTCTTCCGATATTATTATTATTATTGTTATTATTATTAATATTATCGATTATAACGTATGCAAATCGCACAATAATCGTCTATTTATTGGAAAAATAGCGTACACGCGCGGGAAGTTATTAACGCGCCAAAAACGTGGTGTAACACGTAATTTTGAGACATTTTACAAAACTCTTCCCTGCAGAGAATATAAACGAATAAAAATGGGCGGTGGAAGAGCGGAAAATGCGAAACGTCGTAACATTTAATTGTTTGCCCCGTACGAAATCTCGTATTATTTTATACGAATTTTCCAAAGGAAAATTTCAAAAGCTTGTTTTGTGTCCCGGATAAATAAGAGCGAGTAAAACGCGACTCGAATATACTTTTTATTTTTCGGTATTCGAAACTAAAATACTTTTGTCCGTTTTATTAATATTGTTTACGTATACACCCCGTCGTATAGCGAAATATAATATTGAATATTGCGCACGAAAGGAAATAAAAAAAAACATACCGTGATCAAGGGGCGTATTTACTTCATCCCCTAGGGGGGGGGGCGAATAGAAAAACGGCCCGTCGAATCTGTTGCCAACTTAGAATTATCGAAAAATTATATGAAAATAATAAGTTTTAAATAAAAAAATGTTTTATTAGATTTTAGTTTTAGTTCGATTAATTTTAGTTGTCAGTACATACACAAGTATCTAGGGGAGGGGGCGATCGCTCCTATCGCCCCTCACCCTTGTATACGCCCCTGCCGTGATCGGCGGAATGATAAATGAGGAAATAATGTTCCAAATATTATGACCTGCAGCGAATTCTGCGCGTGGTGTAGGTCACGGCCAGTGGCGCAACCAGGGGGGGTGTTTTGGGTGTCTGGACACCCCCCTTGGACTGTATTTTCATGGCAATTTAATTTAATTACCATTGAAAAGATATTCCATTTATTTTAAATGTATAACATAAAAGTTAAGTCAAAAATCATAGTGTAATATAAAACTATAAAAGTCGTAACATTGTATTCATAACGCATAGATTTATCATAATACATTGTTATTACTTATTAATAATTATTTTATATATAAATTCAGAAATATTTTATCATGATTAATAAATATAAGCATTTTATTTGAACATTTTGTACCATGTTTACTATTTTAATTTTTATTACATTATTAGAAATATTTGAAATTATGCAGGTACCTGTCTATTATAATAGGCAATTAAATATTACTGGAATCTTAGGTCGTAATACACAAAACCAAAATTGTTTAAAATGTCATCGTATTTTTATTGACAATTTGAACCAATATCTACTATATTATTACTGAATATACGGGTGTACAGTACACCGTGTACTAATGCTGTTAGCTGTATAAAATGTCGATGTGACTGTCCAAGTTATTATTATTTGATATAAATTCCTTTTAATAATTATAATACGTGCATAATATAATAATTAACATCAGTTGTTCATGTTCAAATGCTTTTTCCGATTGCACCTCTTATTGAGCAACAAGAAAAACTAATAAAAAATTTGGCGGAATTTTATGCAAACGGTGTAGAAGATTCAACAAACGTTTTAGCTGAAGTAAAAATTTGGCATCATCAAGTTTTTAAACTACGTGTCGAAACCAATTTAAAAACGGTTACTGCTATTGAAGTAATCAGTAATTGCAATTATGATTTATATCCCAACGTTTATAAATTATTGAAAATTCTTTTAACATTACCTGTTACATCGTGCGAAGCTGAACGATCATTTTCAACTTTAAAAAGAATTAAAACTTACCTCAGAAATTCAATATCAGCATCTAGACTTAATGGGTTAGCAGCTTTGAATATTCACCGAGAAATTACAGTTACTACAGATGACATTATTAAAAAGTTAAGTGAAAAAAAAAAGACGATTAGATTTTGTAATATAAAATATTTATACATTATGTATAGATTGTAATTTTTATTAAAGTAGACACCCCCCCCCCTCAAAATAATCCTAGTTGCGCCACTGGTCACGGCTGGTGTATTTTAGGAATTTTCAAAGGGAAACGTAGATGAGGGCTATGTTAAAGGGATATTTACACCTCCTTTGGTCTATCGGTACTCATTTTTTTTTGTTTTTTTTTTAATGTTATAAAATTAATTTATTCGAAACGTGTGTTATTATTATTTTTTTTTTGTGTGTGTTAAATTAGGGCTGAAATAATAAATGTGCGACGTCGGATATAAGAAACGGTCGTTTTAAAATTTTTTTTCTTCGGTTAAAGGGGAAGCGTTTAAACGCGGTCGACCGTCTCCTCCTCGGCCCCCCCCCCCCCCGCATAAATACGTTGACTGCGGGTGCAGGTGTTAAAAACGATGTTTAATTAAACGTTATCGTTGCGCTTTTTAAAAAGCACAACGATAAAACGTTTGACGAAAAACAGTTTTAAAATGTCGCCGCGTCTGATTCCGGGACTCGTCCCCCCGCCGCGGCGCGCGGTGAACGTAGAAAACAGTCGACGACGACCTCGAAAACGGCGTCCGCCGCCGGTCTACGATCGACGTGGAAATTACGACGTAATAGTATCTGTCGGTCACGGGCGATGGTCGGCTTTCCTCGGGCCTCGCCGCCGCCGCCGCCGCCTAACTACGACGCGTTCCATTATTATTATTATTGTTGTCGCTCGGTGGTCGTGTTTGTAAATAAAAAACAGCTGGGCACCGTCTCGGCAGCCCGCGGTGACCCAGTGGTCGCCGTCCGTCGGCTTCCCCGTCGCTGTTAATTATTATTATTATTATTCTCTTTCGATATAATTGAATAAAATATTGCGCGCGAGAAATTAGCGGAGAAAACAAAAAGAAGACGAATTGTTTCGACGACCATAAACGACGTTATACGGCCGTATTACTGAGAATATATGACTGCTGGCCGCCCCCGTATAAGAGCGTTTTTTTTTTTTTTTTATTTCAAAAAATAAAATATCGTTTTCGGAACAGACCTCATCCACTCGTCCGACGCGCGTGTTATTTTCTTCTTTTCACTGTCCGGCGGCGGTGTGTTGTTTTCTTCGCCAGTCAGCAGCACACGTCCGCCGGGGTGGTCGCGTTAAGAGACAAAAAACAACAAAAAAAAAAAAACGCCCGCGAACGTTACCGGAATAAACGAAAAAAAAAAATGAATTTATCGCGAAAAAAGCGAGAGGAGAAAGAGTAAAAAAAAAAAAAAGAACAAGTGTAAACAACAACGAAATAACGCGTCACGACACCACTGTGTTGCGCGGGGGACTCGCGAACGCGAACGGTTGTTGCTGTACCGGCGGAGACCGCGGTCGGCCTACGGCTCGAAGCGCGCACACACACGTTCCGTTCTTTTGTTCCTCGCGCGATCCCCTACTTTTATGTACGGCGCAGCAAGTACATTATCGACCACCACCGCCGCGGCGGACCGATCGGCCGCGGACAGCCCGCTCGCAGCGCCATCTCGTGTGAAGCCGTCTCGTCAACGGCGCAAAACTTTTTTCACCCGTTTTCCCTCCCGTCGCGCGCTATTACCGCCGCCGCCGCGATATAATATTATATTAAACTTCTTCGACGTATTCGGTGATATATATATATATTAATTCCGTTGTAATAATATATCGCGGTTGGAAAAATCGTACACGGATTCTTCGACACGTCTGGAGAGAGAAAAACGTAATTCCGTTCCGTTCCGACGTATTGCACACAAAAAAAAAAAAAACCCCCCAAAATGATTGTCATTTGTTGTCCGCGTCATCCGCAATGTCCGGCGTCAACGAGACGATTCTCCCGGGCGCGTGTTACGATTTATACGTTTTTAATACGTCCAATTAACGTCCGCTCGAGACGATTAGATTTTTGTTCAGCCATGCAATCGTTTTATTTTTCACACGATCGCAGTGACTCGTTCCGTGTTTTCTGTATAACGATCTGTGTTTCTTTCAGGCACTTCTCCGTTGGGGCTGAGCCTCCCCGGAGAATGTCCAAGGCCCCCCCCCCGGAGAAAATTTGAAGGACAGTAAAGAAATACTAAATATTAGACAGATTTATCCGCGGCGTATTTACGGGGGGGGGGTCAGGTTAAAACCCCCACCAGAACTAAAAAAAAAAAAGCTAAAAGGTTATACAAAAAATTTTGTGTATTTAATAATTTTGTGCGCAATAATAACAACAACAGACAAAGGTAAATTATTACCAAGAGATGCATTTTTCTTGATATAATATAAATGACCCCCCGATTTTTTCAAATGCCTCCCCCCCCCAGAGAAAGTTGTCTGTAAGAAACACTGATAACGATTGATAGTGGTTTATCTTATTTGACTGGAAATCCAACGAAAATGTTAAATTGATAATATTATGCGAACGCGCACATTATCGTGGTATACAAATTAGTATATATACACACATACACACACACACGGATAACACGATGTGTATTATAAATATAATATTTACGGTATACTCGTCCGAATTATAAGATTTCGATCAGATTAATGGCAATCGGTCTTCGTTTTGTGGACTTTTCGTCCGTACGTGTATACTTCGAAACGTCAATATAAGGGATTTTCTAATAAGACCATTGAACGAGTATGAATGCATCGCGACGCACCGCCTCCCGTTTTGAAGTGGTGGGTCTAATCATACCTATCCCGTTTAAGGAGCAATCGCGTCGGCTGGTGTTTCTAAGTTATATTCGACGAGTCCTAGAAACTATATGACCCGCGTCTGATCTCCCCATACGCAGTAGCACACACAGTGTTTCAGCAACGAAACCGTTTATTTAAACGACAATTTAATCGCACTTTCACGCGAGTAGTCCGATGTTGGGATCGTCCACAGGCGAAGCGGAGCTTCACCAGTACTAACACGGTTGATTATTATTAAATGTAATTGATACAACGAAAGTAGAATTAGTGTGGTTTTTCAATTATAGCAGCAGCTGCACGTTTTTTTTAAAAAAAAAAAAATAAAAATATTACGTAAACATTACGGAATAGATCATTAATAGGAGACTATTATACATTGTGTTTCTGTTAGCTCTGTCAGACCCGAAACTCTCCTGTCCGACTCGAAAATATTCTGAATCGTCACGTCATTGATTCTATCCATTGAAGTAAAAGTTCGATTTCGAAACATTTCTGTTGGTTTATTTTTACTATTTTTTTTTTTTTTTTATTCTTAACGGTTTATTATTTACCCTTTTCAATCCTATCGAATTCCCTTCGATTCTCCTCCATTCGTTTTCTCCGGTCTCCGCCATATCGATTTCTTCCTTTCCGTTTTCACTATAATTTATTTTATTTTTTTTTTGGACGGTGTGGTTCGAAATAGTTCGCGTAATTAATTTTGTTTATTTAAAGTTTAGTAGTTAGTTTTTTTTTTTATAATTATTAATTGTAGAGTTGTTACAATTTATATCGACAAAAAAAAAAAAAAAATAATAATAAAGGCCATTTAGAATTTGTATAAAAAAAAATCGGAATGGTCGAGGTCGTATACGCACATAGGCGAGGATGTCGAATTTTGTGCGGAAACCGTTTCGTTAATTTAAAAATAAAAAAAAAAACACTACTTCCGGACAGACGGTTTTATAAATAATAATAATAATAATAATAATAATTGAAATACGGAAATATGGGACTATTTATTTCTTTTGATTGTTCTAAGCACCGTTGAACGTTATTGACTACTAATGCGTATTATAAACTGGCATTTACAGGGCGAACCGTGAATACAAATATTTTATGAAAAAAAAAAAATGCTGAATTCTACAGTCAGAGACAAAATTATACGTTAATAAAATATTGCTATTTCGAATTTCCCATACACGAAACTATTGTGATCGTTATAATATATTTGTACGATCATAAAATCCAATCGTCTTTATCAAAACGCGTTTTGTATTTCGCGCGTATGTATAAGTATTTTTTTTTTTTTTGTTTTTTTTTTTACACGCGAATTTGAAACACGAGCTTAGACCGGACACTAATTGTATACGTTTATCGAGAAAAGAAATAGACACAACACACGATATTCAGATCTATAAATATACAAGTTTCGATAATTTTTGACGAATTTTTAATTTATCAATCGCACAAAACGATCGATACGGCGTAATTTTTTTTCGCCGTCGAGTTTTCAAAAATAATTTTCCCCTTTTTTCTCTCGTACCACCGCGACAATGTATCATAATTTATACATTTATCGAGATATAATGTGTTTCGAACAAAAAGGAAAAAATATTAATAATAATAATAAACACAACGTAATTTCTCTTACTATTTGTAGAGAGTCCCCCCGCAGTCTCGTATGTAGTCGAGTTCGTTTTTTCTGTAATTACTATAATTATATACGAATGTGAAATGAATTTTGTAAATAAATTACGGTATTATTGTTTTTTTTTTTTTTTTTGTCCGAGAAATGAAATTATATAATATGTAGATTGACCGTCGAGAAGTCACAATATTTTAAAACGAGAAATACGTTCGAAGAACACGTTAACATTATAATATATATATATAAATCGTATACGTTTTTCTACGTGTTTTTTTCGTGCGACCAACAAACTAAATATAAATTACACGTTTTGACGTTGCGCATAATATGGAAATACGTTTGTCATCCGTCGAACGATATACTTTTCAAGGTGAATAATTAATAATGATTTTCTGGTTTGCAGAAACATTCGGACAGTAGTACTTACCCGTATAATGCGCGCGCGCGCGCGAACTGTTCGAGTGAAATCCGTTGTAAATTAATCGTCGTTCTCTTTTCGCACCGTTATTAAATTTACCAAATTCGAATCTGCAGTTTCGTACGACGAGGACTTTTGGAGTCGGTAGACAGACAGATTCTTAATATTCCTCCTCGTCACGCGTTAACTTTCGCGTTAACGCTAAACCGTCTCTTGTGTATAACTGGCGCATACGATTTTTATTCTTGGCCGATTTTCATTTTATATAATAAATACGACGAAAACATTAAGTATAATAATTATACGAGTTTTTAAAATATTATTATGGCCCGTTGGAGTGTACGGACTACGCGCGTAGTACCTCCTCGGGCGATCATTGATTGGTATGGTCGTCTGTGTTCCGTGTGCCGAGAACACGTTGCACACAACACAATATCTAATCGACTTTCTCCCAAAAAGTACTACGAGAAAAAAAAGAAAAAAAAAACGTACCGATCCTCGAGTGTTTAACACGTAGGAGAACTCTTTTCTTTTTCGATAAACCCACAGTCGTATACATCGAGTATGCCCACACACTATAATACTTATCGAGCTGTTTACCGTGTGAACAACCGCGGCGTGTCTCGTCGCCTATGATAGTTTTGTGAACACTGCGCACGCGGTTGTGGCTGATCACGACGAGACTTTTAATTTCCTCTCTCCGCCGGGCATAGAAAAGAGACAAAAGCGTAGAGTAACTTCTGGCGTTTGTACAAAGTAATGGATTAAAAAAAAAAATTACGTAGAAATTGAGTATTTAATTGTACATTTCCGAAACGTAATCGATATTATAATTCGAAAATTATATACGGAGGGAGTTTTTTTTTAACCCTTTAAAGCATTCTCTCTCAAAGTGGGTGATAACGTCCCGTTGTGGGCGTTAGTGGACTTCAGGGGGGCAGTAAAAGGCCCAAAGAAGTTTGGGGGGGCGGCGTTGAAGCGGTCTGGGGGGCGATAGCTGATTAAAAAAAGCGAAAAATTACGTAATGCCGCAACTTTACCCTGGATTATGGTCGATTGTTCAAAGATATCTAATAACGTTTCCATCGTCGTATTTGTCCGAACGTGTGGATTTAGTGCTGTAACAACACTAATAACTAAAAACAGAAATCTGCTGCTTGTTACCGAACGTGGCGACTTACGACTGTATTTAAGTGAATTCGAGCCTGATATAAAAAAAAAACTGGTTAAACTACATCAGGTTCATCCATCACATTAAGTAAACTCTATAAATTTAAATTCAAAGATTTGTTTAAATTTTAATAAAAATACATTGAAATTCGTTTAAGTATGTGTTTTAATTGCTCTTATTAAAAATGCTCATTTAAAATGTAAGTTTGAACTCTAAATTGGAATATGGCATGTTTAAATATAATAATTGTAATAACTGTTTAAAGATAAACAACAATTGGTAAGTTTAAAAATTTTGGGGGGCACTAAAAAATTTTGATTGTCAAAGTGGGGCGGTGTATGAAATATGTTTGAGAACCTATGCTTTAAAGCATTGTGGTTACGACACGAAACCACCTATTTATCATCTTTTTTCTAGTAGAAGCGTAGAGGTTTTTATTCAAAACCACCATTCAATGCAATCACCAGAATACAATCTATTAGATATATTATATTTTTTCTGATAATATTTTGTTTTTGAAATTTGTAAACACGTTTTTATCGTTGGGTTCGGCGAGGAAACCAACATACATTCATTTCTGTTTCTGTTGTGTGTGCCTATCGGTTGTAAAACGCTGGGAATCATTATAAAACCTGTAAAACATTGTGTCAAATACATTATATATAATAATATATAAATATAATTACAAGCCCAAATTATTATATGAAAAACGTTACAATGCCATTGAACCTATAAGAAGTGGATCTAGAAGATGTGCTTGTTGCAGTTCTAAATCCGAATCTCATCGCAGTAAATGGTCCTGTTCAGTATGTGAAGTTGCATTGTGCCTCAGTGAAAACAAAAAGTGTTTTAAAGACTATCATATTAAATAAATTTGGTATTTATAAAATTATGTACTTTAATTTTATCACAGGTAAAATTTTAAACCAGTAAAATAATACATAAATATATTATTCTAAAAGGTTTAATAAGAAAGAATTGTGTCAACCCATAGTGGTTTATACGGGTTTAACCACCTTAAAAATTGAACTCTCAAAAGTTCAATTTTTTTTTTTTTATAATCATTTTCATTTGTATATGTAATAAAGAATCTAGTTTCAGTTGATTTAGTTTTGGATTATAATTTCTTATAATTACGTGCATCAAAGGGTTAAATAAATTTCGTATTAAATGTATAATTTTTACACGTAATTTGTATTTCGCGATCGGTTTAATTGGATCAATTAAACTTTTTGATCATCGCGATTTTAGTCTCACAGATGACCGAGCTGACCAGAAGCAAAGGGCAAACGAGTCGTCTATTTTCGTGTAACGACAAAACGGTCGGAGTAAACGCACTGCTTTGACAAACAGAATACCTATCGCATTTTGGAATGTCAATCCTCATGTTCCCTATACTAAAAACGTCCGTGTTATAAAAAAAAAAATCTCAAAATGATACCATATAGGGGGGAATTAGGGTTAAACCGACTCAAATTCATTTGCATCGATTACTAGTTTTTTTTTTTTAATGTTTTTTCGAGTTGAATAATGAACATTATTATTATTACATATATGACAGTGGTGTTATAATTTAAAAATATATATACTAATATGTACTATTTCACTGAAATATGGTCCACGAATATATATATTACTGCGAGTTCCGTATACCGAACATAATATTATGTGTGTACGGTTTTAACAAAATCTTTATGCGAAGTATATATGATGACTCATTTGATCATTCGTTTTTTTTTTGCTTTTCACAACTTTCATTTTATTTGAAATTAATGACAATTTTTTTTTATATATCGATTTTTATTAATCGATAATATAAATACGATTTATATAGGAAAAATATATTTTATTTATTATAAACGTTTTAAATCGTTACAGTTATATATATATATATTATATTATACGTGTTCGCGGTGTAAAAAGCACCTATATTTTATGAAGTAATTAATAAATAAAAAAAAAAAAATTATAATTATAAATATTTTTTTTTTTTAAATATTAATAAAATTGTTTTGTTTATATTTATATATAAATTGTACTTTACGATAATAAATTATAGCATATCGTTCTCTTTATTCATCCAATTTCTATATACTTGAACATTTAGAACCATTCGGAAAGAAGAAAAAAAAAACGCGTATTATTTGTGGTGATCACTCACCAATCACGCGTATATTTCAATAGAAAATGTTAATTCAACATCGTGAGTTATTCAAATACGTAATTACCTTTTTGAATTTAATTTAAACCCGCCCATGTAAAATAAGTGTAATCCGTGTATATTTTACACACACATATATGTATAAAATAAATATCGTTGTGTCGTAATCTGCAAAAATAGTGTAATGGAAGATTTTTAAAATTTAAATTATACTGTACAGTATCAGAAAGAAAAAAATTAAACTCATATGCGCATAAATTAGTAGAAACTTACGTGTATAGACTTTGCGGAGACCGCAAAGTGTGGCGGAAAGAAATGAATTAAACAAATAGTGCGAGAGACAAGAAGAAAAGGGATTTTGCTTATGTTTGGCGGCCATTTCCCTGACGGGCATAAAACGGTCGTGAAGGAAGAGGAAGAGACCGAGGAAGGGATTTTTATTGAAGGAACGATGAGACATGTCGATTGCGATGCCATCCTTATGAAAACATCGGCTACGAACGGAGGAATTGAAACGACATAGTGAAAACGGGATACAGCTAAAACTAGAAATACCTGCGCTAACGTATACAGTTTTTTTTTTTTTTTTTGTGATAACCGGAAGAAAAAAAAACGAGTTTTTGTGCGCTATTAAGTGATTAAAAACGTCTATCGGATACTGATCGCGGGGATAGAGAAAAACGCCGAGAAAGCGATTATTACGTGAAGTGATTTTCGGATTCGTTCCGTGGCGTCTGTAGTGGGACGAGAAACGATTTTTCCGCGCGAGCGCGTTTTTTTTTTTTCGTGCGATCGTTACCCGACGATTGTTATTCGGGTGTAAATAATTTTTATTTATTTTTTTCCATACTCCCGACGCGTTTACACTCGCCCTGGAGGTGAGTAGCAATTAATTAAATTGAATTAGAGAAACAATCTCGACTCGTTTGTATACGACAAAAACGAAACGGAGTATAAAAATGTCGGCGACTGAATTTTTTTTCCGGGTGCTCCACCGCGGGGAATCGTGGCCGAACGCAAGAGAGAGCGTTATGTTGTATTCACACCCGTGTGGGCGGAACGGTTTATAACCTCACAGCCCGTGTTCCCGTTTTGATACGGGAGGAAAAAAGAGAGACATGAAAACCAATTCGAATTCCCAGACACGGGAAGTGGCGGGGAGGGGCGGGAACGGCAAGTTTCCATATCGGGACGATGATAATAATATATAATTACATGCGCGCGCCGTCGCGATGACCGCGACCTTCCCTCGCGAACGGCCGCGGGTGTGGCGGCGCGTATATATAAAACAACAATCGTCGTAGTAACGACTTATTCGCGTTCGTTTTGTTGTATGTTTTTTTTAAAAAAAAAAAAAAAAAATGTTATTTTTTTTTATTACGCCGTTTATTTATTTTATTTCGTCGTTGCTAAACGCCGGAATCCGTTTTAAAAATCCGACGCGCGAAACGTCCACCGCCCCCCCCCACGCGGTTTATTTCACTCGCGAATTTCGATCTGCGGGTGCCGGCGGCGCGCGTTTTTAAAACGTTTTGAAAATATCTAAGTTGTCCCCTCCCCTATCGTCGCGGCGCGAGAAATCGATTTACGCGATTCTTCTTCTTCTTCTTCTAAAAAACTATTTAGAAATAATTTTTTATTGAAAGCAGAAAAACAAATACAATTCTCTTGTTGCACGGACAATAATATTGTAATTCGTTAATCGCGCGGTAAACGTTTCGATAATTTTTCTAAACGCGTTCTCTCGGTCCGTTGCACCGGTTTCGTTTGCTTTTATCCATTTCGTGTGTTCGCTGTAGTCCCCGTGCATTTTGCTCGTTATTGCGCGTCCAGTAGTACACAATATACGAAACGGACGATGTGCAATTATGACTCTTATGAATACGGTTAAGTACGATCTTACTAGAAAAGAAAAAACATTAAAAAAAAAAAAAAATGCGCGCAAATATGCCGCGAATGAAAAAAAAAACAAAAACAAACGAGAACATTTTAAAAATTTTTTTATTCGTTAAGAAAAATATTCTCTAAATTCATATGAAATTTTGTTTTTACTCGAAAAATAGAAAAAAAGTAATGTATAACGTTTAAAAATGTTTAACGCATACCGTCGTTTAATACGGATACAACGGTCATTGACAAAATATTATATTCATTGAATTTTTTCCCCGAGTTTATTATCGAAAACTCATTTTATTTTTCATCATCGAAATATGCACATTTATCCATAAAATAATCCCCGAACGCGCCAAATAATATTTAATCTGTCCGATTCCCATATACGTCATACGAAACGAATTTATAACTTGTCATCTGCAAATTGTACACTGTTAAAAGAAAAAAGAAATTCACAAACATCCTCATTCGCAAGTAGAAAAGTTTAAAAACCCGAATGCTGCAATAATATGGAGAACAGTGTTCGATTAAACGTTTTCAAAACTCAACGTTATAATACTGCGCATAGACGATCACAAATGTTATTTTATATAATATGGCATTTTTAAACGCGGCCGTTAACGTCGGTTGTCTTAAAGGCGCGCAAAACATTACACGAAACGAAAAACGGTTTGCTTGAATAATTGGAATTTTTGGAATAATTGCAACGCCACCGCGTTCGCCCAGACGAAAATTACATTATACGTACGCATTAACAAGACGACGTATTAAATTTAAAATCGCGCCGGTTATTTTTTGTTTTGTTTTAATTCTCGGCGAACACATTAAACGGGATTAGAATAATAATAATAATAAAATTCTAAAATATAATTATTAAAATCGTTGTGTGTAGATCAAAAAACTTTATCTCGCGTTAAATAAACGTATTATGTATATTTTTTTGTACTTAAACGTTTTTCGTTGTTTCCACAATCCAATACAAATAACAAATCGTTGGACTTATAAAAATATAACTTTAACGTTCTGATATCTCTTTTAATATATATATATATATATATTCGCACGCGTAATAGTACATATGTATATAAATTCGAGTTTCGAACTTTTTTTTAGTTGAACTCATATTTTCTTTACCGCGCGAACACAAATGAATACCGCGCGAAATTTGGAAAAAAATTAATTTTCTTAATTATTACGCGTGTGGTTAACTCACCTCCTTTCATATATATATATATATCTGTCGCTGATGGAATAACGGTTCATTTATAATATACAACCAGTTCGGCATACTCATGATACTATACACGTAATCGCGCATGACGTGTACGTAGAAAAAAATATATTATATATCTATTATAGCGTTATAATATGTGTGTATAATTATTTTTTAATATTTCTTACGTATTTTTTTTTCTTTTCATCGTTGTCATGGCTCAAAATCATTGTTACTGATAACCCTGAACCGAGGCACCAAAAATAACACCCAGTCTCGTTATATAAAAATTATTATATATTTATATAAACGTAACGCGTGTACACATTACCACTAACCTAACAATACTAATACTTTAATATCGACTTTTTTATTACATATATAACGGGTAAAAATGTCAACGCCGTCGTTGTCGTAAGGTCAACACCGCCTCGTACCTAATGACACGAGCCGCAAACTGTTCGAGTGGATGGGAACTATTTTTCACAAAATATTCCGTAACAAATTTAATCGATTATAACGCGAGATTTGTAGGAGAAAAAAAAATTCGAATCTACGAAAATTGAAAAAAAAATATTGAACGCACTCGGTCCAGAACAACACGCGAACGACACGAAATTCAATACAGTATCCTATACTGAAACTTATAGTGACTGTTTAAACTGTTCTTTCGTGTAGTTTTTGTGATTTTGCGAAATGTCCGTACAAGACGTTTAAATGTTTTCGTTATCATCGGCTTACACACAAATCTGTTTACAGACAAAGTGTAAAGTCCGGAAAGTGTCTCCGAGTCGGTTCCGAAACGTTCGTTACGAGTGATGTAACCGAATATTGAATCTTTCGATACAGACTTTATAAGTCTTTCAACTACTGTCCACTAATTGTCAATTATACGATAAAAACGTATTTGTTACTGATGTGTACCTACGGTGCGAAATGTGGTCGGTCCCCGAAAAAACACTCGCATTTTGTTCCCAAAAGAACGTATACTCGATTTTCGTTTTGTTTCAGTAGGCCGTTTGAACAAAATTATGGACGACAAGATCGATTCTTCATTTATATTTGTATAGGTATATTTGTATAATTGTGATGAAAGCGGAAATAATAATAATGATGATAATAAAAATAGGAAATTTTCATATTGTCGGCGAATAATTAATACGAAACGTCATTAATAACTCATATATTATGAAAATGAAATCGCGAGACTCACTACGTTTTCCCGATCGGGCATTCGATATTCTAATCGTCGGCTTTATAAATTTTCATTATTTTTTTTTTCGATATTTGACTACGCCCCAACGCACGTTCCCGTAGTGACTCGTACGTTTTCGTATTACAATATATTATTAATATTATTATTATTATTATTATCATATATTTCGAATTGGGTTAGTTATATAGGTAGTGTAAAAATCAACTTCGAAATATTTCGTTAAATTTCCAGTACGCGCACGATTGTTACGAAACACACGACGGACGTTCTGTACGCGAAAATCGCGTGCGTTTTTACAACGATTCTCAGTGGATTTTTTTTTTCAACATTATATTTTGTGTATAGAGGTATAGGATTACAACACGTAACGTACACATAATAATATGTACACGAATTTATTATTTCATCTCCTATAATTAATTGTTATGCCGCATATTAAACTCATTAACCGTACGCTGTATATATTTATAATATTGTAGCACGTGCGCGTTGACCTAATACTACAGTAATAGTGATAGAAAAAAGAAAACCTACGAATAAAATGTTACACATTATTTGTATGTAATGCGTGAACTGAAGCAATGATAGTAGTTGTTAAATGCGCTTCGTTATGGCCGTGGTGATGAGTACTTAAGCTAATATAAATTCGTTTATATTTTAATTTGAAATATCGTTAAAATGTTATACGAGTGTTATTACACGTTTTTCACGCTGTGGCCGGTGTCTTTAAACGGTCCGCGGATGGAAATTCATTTCAAACCTTTCCGTTACCGACGTAGTTTAAAACTACGTAATACATTATTCATTTTTTGTTTTATTCTATTTATTCTATTTTTTCTTCCTTTCATAATTATTATATTACGTCCATAATACAAATAATTTATATGTATATTTAATATATCGGGGGGGGGGGGAGGATACGAAATATTATTATTAATTATTTTACATTACATTCTATACGTGTGTACAATGTTCGGAGAAAAAAACTATTTACACGCCTAAATGTAAATTACACGGAATTTAGTATAATATTTAAAAACGAATTTGAATTGTTGTACAATATAATAAAAAATAATATATTATTTTCCGTCATTTTAATGATCGTTAAGACGAATTAATTTTGTACACATTGTCAAACAAAAAAATAAAAATATATATTTTTATATAATACATGATAACATGCCGTGCGTATTATAATCGTTTAAAAATTTAATTCGCTTATAAACGTACACGATTTCATCGCTGTTTTTTTTTTAACTTATTATTTTATTGTAATACTCGTAATTTTCTATATATTATGTAGTTTTTATTTCTTTTTTTTTTTTTGTATTCCGTCGTCGTATTTTTCTTTTTCGTTTAAAAATACCCGACGACGATTATTTTTTACCGCGGTAATAAGTAAAAAAAAAAAAAAACAAACAAATTCGATACAACATTATTTCTATGTTCTATATTTTTTATAATTTTCCACAATACTTTTTTGCGCCCGGTCGAATAATATTTAAACTGTATATATATATATATATATATATTTTACATTATAGGAAATTATTATTTTACGAGCGTTCCGTTTTATTTCTATTTCTTTCGCGAATTCTTTTTCCGTATTCGATTTCGTTTTTACTATTTTATCAATAAAACAATGTTTGATACACGTATAATGATTTTTGGTCTAATATTCAAACAAAAGTACACTTTTGGCTACCGCGCACAATATTCTAATAATTGTACCGCGCTATAATTTATCATTTTCATTCCCGTAATGTGCAATAAAATTTTATATTTATATATTATAGCGAGTGTGCGTTATTACAATATGTATTTATTCGTTCAGGGTCGGCCTACAGACACAATGTGATCGAACATTTACACACATTTATTATACTCGTATATAATATATACGATATGTAGGTTTGTACGTATATGATTTCTCGTAGTATATGTATACACGTACTATGTCACGCACGGTTTTCATCTGGGAATCGTTTTTTAACGAATGTATACAATTACATATTATGTGTTAAAAGTACGCGAGTTAAAACAGCGCGATTCGCAGTAGATCAATAAGAGTATAATATACGAAGGCGTATACTGGAGGATATGTGAACACGTATGTATTAGGAAAAATTCGTTCAATGAATATCATGAGAAAAAGAGTTCGAACTATTTTATATGAATAGTAATTTCAAAAAAAAAAAAAATTCGTTTGCGTGTTTTTATGTGTAAATTATCTTTTTTCATATATATATATTCCACGGCGATTAAAAGTTGTGTTCACGAGAAAATTATAATATTTTATTAACTCCGATTATTGTGCGCGCGCGTCTGTTTCGCGGCCGAACTACGTTTTCTTATATTATTGCGTGTTATTATTATAATATGCTGCAACTATACCGAACAGAAATCACGTGCTTTTGATGATTTTAAAACGCTCGATTACAAAATAATAATTTTTGATACATCCGGAAATCGGCGATCAGGAAACTAAATCCTTTTTAAACTGTATGAAAATCGTTTGATCGCGGCAA
This sequence comes from Chaetogeoica ovagalla, assembly GCA_032441825.1. Taxonomy (NCBI): domain Eukaryota; kingdom Metazoa; phylum Arthropoda; class Insecta; order Hemiptera; family Aphididae; genus Chaetogeoica; species Chaetogeoica ovagalla. The sequence continues at coordinate 10,060,957 of CM063737.1, forward strand.
ATATCACGATGTGACGAAATTTCGTTAGATCGGTTCCAAATGCGATTTTTAAACGGCTTTCTCTATTTAAAAGTCAATTTTTCTATTGGTTCGTATTATAAATAATATATTGATATCATACGGTTGTGTAAAAATTAATGTTTTTTTTTTTTTTTTATATATAAATACATTGTACGTAACACGATAAAATTATAATTTCCCGTTATACGAGCGGATGATTGAGTTATAAAATAAAAATGAACCTCATTCGTTTCACTTAAGTTCAAGTCAATTTTACTGTAAGTATATATATATATATATTTATTTATTTGAAATCGACGATGCGCATCGTTTTAGCGTTTGGAAAAAAGCTTTCTAAAACGATTTTTTCCTTTAAACGAAACACGTGTTCGAAGTGTAATTAATTCGATATTAACATATTCGTGTATACGCGGTTTTTGTTAAAAAAAAGAAAAATTTTCACCGACCATTGAATTGTATATTAAACCGAGTTTAAAACGAATGACGGAACGAGTCTATTAATTTTACCGGCCGTATAGTCGACGTATATTATTTTGTTGGCATAGAATACGGGATACTGTAAATATAACATTAGAAAACACTGACCAAGAGTCCAATATAAACATTATTACCAAGGTCGTAGGAATTTATTTTTAATTCGGAAACGACGTATAGTCACTTCGAATTATTATATTATTCGATAAAATATTCTTATCGGTTTCGTGCTACGGACGGTTTATTTTGTCGTTTTAGAATTAACGGAACTTCATTTCTTTTTCTAAAAAAAAAAGTAATATTTATTTCGGATTGTATTATACAATCCTTATATTATATTTATATATTATACTTTATACGCGGCACTTCGTTTGGTTGTGTATCGATTTTTTTTCAAGCTACCTTCGTCCATAACTTTCGTTTTATCGGCTATAAGTAGGCTGAGGCCACACTATGCGTTCTTTCGGATGAACCGATCGGTAATCGAACGGTAAAACCACGAAAAATAGACTAAATTTAATCGACAAACGCTTTATCACATTAGACCGATTCTCCTCAGTTATCCGTGGGGATACGATCGCGCAACGTCACGCTCTGCGGTGTCGTTCTCTCCCCCGATACCGATACAACACACATAATTTAAATTTCAAATAATAATTTATACGTATGAAACAATAATAATAATATTATTATTACTTAAAAAATAATACGTTTGATACGGACAGAGAATTAATTTTTCGGAATTCGGAATTATCCCTTGTCACTGGGGGGGGGGGGGGCGAGGGGGACACGAGTTCCAGTGAATATATCATAGCAATGTAATTTTACATTTCGTCGAATTAAAAAAAAAAAAGGAGTTCATTTGTTTTATTTTCTATATTAGGTGAGAAAATAATATTTCAAAATTGAAAAAGGATTCGCGAGCTTTTTACCCCGGATTCGATAACCGATGAAACGCATATAGTGTGAGAATCCCAGCCCAAGGATTGTATTCCGTCGGGGAGATGTTTCAAAATTAATCAGTATATCGTAAAGATATGTGGCCCAACGGTGTCAAGGCGAAAGTACATCGTATAATAATAATGTTCTTTAAAAGAAACCCTCTTATTTCGTTTATAATAATAATATAACATGAAACACACGGGCATAAATTATTATTATTATTATTATATACCTACGTACTGGACTCTCGCTCGATAATAATTAATAATTTCCCCATTCGGTTTACATAATAAAATATTATATAGGTGTGTGTAGAGGTAACAATATTTCGAAATTATTATTCAGACGATTTCTGTATAAATTATTCTGCAGTAGGTATCGCACTTGATTATTGGTTGGTAAAAAAAAAAAAAAGAGTAAATATTACTGTCGAGTAGAAGTATTTTAAAGATTTTGTTTTATTACGAAATGAACGTTAACAAAAACATTTGATGATTTTTTTTTTTTTTTTTTTGTTATAAAACGTATAGCGAATTTTCGTATAAATTCGCTAAAAAGCTTAGTAAAAAAAAAAAAACTCCAAACGATGAAATCCGTCGCAATCAATTCCGAATACTATTTATAATATTTTCGTGCACCGAATGATCTCGCACTAGATATTTCCCGTGGTCTCGGTTAAATAATACGTTTATTTTTTTTCTACAACAGAATTTTACCAAACGGTTCGTGTAGGAGTGTGGGGCGGTACTGCAAATCGTGCTAAACGTTTAATTTCGTACTGCACAGCGATGATGACCCGGTTTTCTGGGCACAATGTAATATACGAGAACGATCGCCGACGGCAAAACATCTCTTTCTGGAACGGCCGATCGTTTCATCCACCGGATTAAACAATACGTATTTGTTTTTTTTTTCTCTTTTTCAATATCTTGCCACAGACAACACTCGATTATTTATTTTCATTTCGTCCGACACGCGAACTGCGAATGAATACGCGCGCAAATTTAAAATACACGATTACACGGCAATTATATTATACAAATAGCCTCCGGAACGAATTCCATTTTTTTCTCTCTCTCGCTCCTTTATGATACGGTCGAGTATGGACAACAAAGCGGCGTTGTCATTTTTTTTTCTCTCTTGTATTTCGAACGGAAATTGAAATACGACAGAATCGCGAAATTTACAATACATGTACAGGTATAAAAATTAAGCCAAATTATCTGTTTTATCGGTTACAAATATTATTATACACTAGCGTATACAGAAACGGTTTTGAAAATAATAATTTACCTAATCCGCGTGTTTCGATCGACGGATAGAAAAACGTTTTGAACGTGAAACAAACGTCTCGTTATAGTTAGATGGTTATCGATGCACTATTGTTCGGTTTTATTTTTTTAGGCAATCAATAAAAAATCGAGTCAATCGAGTGAATTCAAAATCCATACGTGTACATCACGTATACGATAGAAACGAATTGTATTTATATATTATTGAGTAAAAGCGTTTATTTGAAAACTGCTGAAATACGAACAACAGAAACAATGTACACGAAGAAGAAGAAGAAGAAGAAGAAGAAGAAGACGATGAAGCGAGAGAAAGAATATAACTAGCGAACGATTAACGGCACGTTACAATACGCTAAAACTGTTCGAGTAGAAATCGTATTACGTACCGAGAGAATCGAAAACAGAGAATCATACACAAATATCAATTCGAGACCAGAGTCTTATAACGTAACGGATACGTATAAATATCGTATGCGAAATGTACGAAAACATCGTTATTCACGACGTTTCGAATTTTAAAATATAATTTTCTACGAGTTCGAAATCATTGGTCCACTGCGTCTTCCCGGGGGAAAAATTATATTACGCGTTTCGTTTTGTTCTCGTGGAGGAGGATTTACGGACGCGTTGGCGGACAACGAGCGTAGTCGGGCGCAGGCGACATTGTAGGTGAAATGATTAAAATACAAATAAATAAATAATAATAATTGCCTTAACGATTCGTGCGTTGCGCAAGACAATCTCGATCGGTGGACCCCGCGAATCGGTGGACACGCGCGTGTTGGCAACGGTCCGCGGACGACTCGGCCGGCGGCTGGGCTGTTGGCTGAAAAGAAAAACGTTTTGCGCGCATTCACGTGTACATAATGTGTGTTATAATAGAGCGTTTCGGGTATTTCTATTCCTGGACAAGCCTCATCAGTGAAGGACGTGACCTAATATCCGTTTTTTTTTTTCCGGGACAAACTATAATTATTACAATCGAAGTTGGACACACGCGCACACATTTTCCACGTATGACTCACGACGTCGTCTTTATTGCGTTGCGAGCGGAAAATAATTACTGTTGGCCAGCGAAGATTATATTTAAAGAAAGTGGATGATAACAATGTACGCGGATGGAAAACGAGACTGTTAAAGTCCGGGAGAAAATATTTTCAAATAGATTATTTAAAACAATTTTTTTTTTTTTTTACCTAATTCGGACGGGCCCTTCGCCGCAACCTCCTCCATATCTGTCTCCGTTCTCTTCACCGTTCCTACCGTCTTTTCGAACTCTTTCTACCCGTCGTTGCCTCGCCTTTCGATCCCTCCGTAGTCCTCCTTGTAACTTGCATGATTGTCCGTTCTCGTCCTCGCCCAAACGATTCTTTTACTACTACTCCGTTCTTTCAGATCTTGCCGGGCTCTGGTTCTTTTTCTCGTAGCCCACGTTTCACGCGCATACTGCAACACCGTGTCCGTTACTTTATACACCGTCAGTTCCGTATTCCGACTGATACTTGTCTTGAAGGTTGTCTTTGTCGAGGCGAAGAAACGTACTCGTTCTCTTCCGGATTTCCTCGTTTATTTCCACTCTTCTAAACGTGATGAGTAAATAAAACATGATAAGTTCTCTATCTTTTCGAATTCCACATTTCTTATTTTAAAATTACCGCGTGCAGCGATAGTATAGCACGAACGTTTGTCTTTTCTTCGTTTACACGACAAAATTCGTTTGGTGAATTTTTTCAACGAGCGTCTCTACCACTGTTCGGTGATCGCTTAAAGCGATTCGGAATTTTTTTTGACGATTTATATACTCCACCGATTGAGGACATTTTTTTTTTTTCTACCGTTTTCTCTCTTCAACGAAAATACACACGACAATAATAATAATAATAATAATAATAATAATAATATCCGTAGAAATATCAATAGCGAAATATAAAACGTTTCTGAATAATATTGGAACAATGGACGATTTACGTTTTTCGAAACGTGTTCGACTGCAGGATATCATACGAGCGAACACAACACATTTTTCGTTTAATTGCGCGTGTAGTTACAAAACAATAATATCGAACCGATTTTGGTAAAATCGAAAGTGATTTAATCGCTTTAATACAAATATGTATATTACCTAATTTAAAAAAAAAAAATTATTTACTTTGGTTTCTCAATTGGAACGAATTACGTTTATATCGTACGATTATAATCATAAGCGAATATTGGGGTGACTCAGGGGGCTTAAGCCCCTTCAGAACGTAATCAAATCACACCAGACGTCAAAATAAATTGTGTATTTTAATATTCGGTATTTATAATTTTCATTTAATTCTGTTGGGATACGAGAATGGTCTGAAATGTTCACGGGCTATCTTTATTGGAGAAAACCATATTTTGTAAAGACATATTGAAAATCGCGAATATTCAACAACTTGTTTATGGATAAGCGAGCTGCAGCAATACTGTCGATTACGTCAGTATTTGATTTTTTGTTTTTGAATACCTCGTACGCGTTATCTTCTGTCTATGCGCGGTGTCCCGTAAGTGGCAAACAATATTATTTATGCGTAATGTGTGAATTAATCAATTAATTTTAAATTATAATTATTTCAATAATGACTGAAACAGCGTTTGATATCTTTAATATTAAAAAACCAAAAATTAGTTGTTATTCGCGATTCCTCGTCAACAGCAACACTAGAATCTGAAAATGGACAATTAAATATTGTATAGAAATTGGTATAACTGCACAAAAAAGTATTGGAAATACTGTAGATGAAAACAATGTCATTTCTGATTTGGGAACTCTAATAACAGGTCCTGTGCGACCAATTTTAACAGTAAGTACAAATGTAGGTAAACAGAGTTTAAAGTATTAGTGTTATACTTAAATTATATACATATTGCAGTCATATCTATGTAAAATAAACGAGTAAACGTGAAAACGAGTGTAGAACGGTGGAAAATAAATCCTTAAGTCCATTTCATTGAAACACGCGAAATAATAACAATATTATTATTTTTGCCGCGTTCAGAGACTACATGCCATGAGGCACGCGGCGTGTGTGTGTGGATTACTTATAACCTATTATCTATATAATATGTTGTCTCAGCTAGGATAAAGTAAGAGTAGCCACTAGTTAGTAGGTAGAAGCGTCTAAAGATGTCTGTTTTACGCTAATGGAGAAAACAAAAACGTTAAGCCCCCCAATACGGATGTGACCAAATATCCGTCTATGACTATAATCTCATTCGGATTATTATTTCTTACAGCCGCCTATAAACATGTGTGTGTGTTCACGTGTTTATTCGTATACGGAATACATTATTATTGTAATTTTTACATAGGTTTCCAAGTCGGATTACATTAAAAAAAAAAGCGTCAAGGAATATATTTTTAAACGTTGTTTCACGCTGGTCGTCGGCAAACTGCGTTATTGCGTCGTCGTGACGCCGTTGTAATAAGAATAGGAAGAACTCGCGTGACATTGAATTTCCAAACAGGAATATTACGGACAAATAGAAATAAATTATATTTGCCTATTTTCTCTCTCTCTCGTTTTTCGGAGCTATTATATACATAATCGACGCGTAGCTCGCGGTTAAACAACGATAATATTTTTAATGCCGCGTTGTAAACGGCGTAATAATAATAATGTGCGAACAAAGACTTACACGCGCACGTGTTCGTGATTTATATATTATTTTTTTTTTATATATAAAACTTTCTATATTCCAGCAGTGTGGTGTGTCTTATTTATTTTTTTTTTTAGGTTTCTAGCTCTTGGTTTATATAAATGACGTCTGTTTGTTTTGAAAAAAATTTCTGCGCGCGAAATTTGGAAAAGTGAAAAAACAAAAAAAAAAAAAAAAAGATTTCGTCACGCGTTATGTACTTCGTTACGATTCGTCCCTGTAATTGTCTGAAAAGTTCTAAAAAAACCGAAAATTGGAGATAAAAAAACTATTTTCTCCGACCGGTCGAATACGAGCGAATTCGAAAAATGCAATTGCTAAACAAAACCCGACCGCGAACGTTAATCGATACAATATGGGAAGTGATAATATTTCTGCGCGTGTAGTTTACACATCGAATTACTAGGAAAATTGTAATAATAAAAAGTACAAAAAAAAAAAAATAATAATAATAATAAAACGTTCGTATAGTGAAAGTAAAAAAAAAAAAAAAAAACTCCCGTTGCAAAACAATCGACAACGATGCACTGTGTAACGTTATGTATAACAGCGCGCGCTCGGTAAAATATAATATACAGACAAGAAATCGTGCGGAAAAGTTCCGTGTCCCCTAATCGTTCGTAATATCGATATTATTATTATTATTATTATTATTATTATTATTATTATTATTATTATTATTATTATTATTATTATTATTGTGTGTAGTGTACCGAAGTACTATTGTCGTTGGTATGAAAAACGACAAAATGACGTGTACGTATGTACATGTGCTACAGCTTATAATATGCACATTTGTGTTATTATTATTATTTTTTTTTTTACAGTTTATTTCCAATGTATAATTTGTAACGATGTCCAATTGTATATTGTGTACAATTGTACGTTGTGTGACGAATGTGTGTGTGTGTGTACGGTCTATATAATATCTTTTGGTAAAACGTACCGGGATAGGTTAGAAATTTAAATAATTTTTGCACATTCCGTTCTATATGCGTTTTCGTAATTTTAAAATCTCTATTTTTATTATTTTATCCATATTTTATTTATAATTATATAGATTTTTAAACCCGTGAGGTACCCACGGTTTTAACACTATAATTCGTGGGAATTTAAACGAGACGACGTTTAAAATTCGACAAACGTTGAAAAAAAAACAAGAAAATTCGACGAATTTCCATCGTATTACACTAAAAATAGACGATATCCACTGACAACGTTTTTGAGTATACTTAACGATTATTCATTATTAAAAAAAAAAACATTTTCGTTGATTTGTTTCAATACTCTAAACCATCAAACGTTTACATACGAGTATCTTGTTTAATGCGCGGTGTTGTAATTTTGGAAAACGGTCTATAAATAATTCTCGAGCGAATTAAAACAGAAAAAAAAGAACGCGAAATGAAATTTGTTTGTTATACTTGGCAGATGTGATCGCTGGCTGAAAAACAAAAATTAAAAAAAAAAGAAAAATCATCCCGCACACGAAATTCGGTTTATCGATTGCGTTATACACGGCGATATTACATTTCATTTGTCGACGTGAATTTTACGTTGTCAACTATTGTAAAACTTATTGACAATATAACGGATCATACGTTTTACACGCTTAAATGTCGTATACGACACACAACATATTTTTTTATAACGTTACGTTCGTCAAAAATTCGCAAGTCCTTTAATTTGTCATCACTGTAATGTTATTGTATAATTAAATGATGTACGCGTTTTATTACGCATTAATTTATATGAACGCGTGCCTCGTCCTTAACACATAATTGTACGAAATTTACGCGTTTTACAATAGTGTTTGGCATACGAACCGGCCGTATTCGCGTAGGTATACGCAACCGTATACGGAACTATATTATAACGATTCGTTTAAAAACTCAATTGTTTCACCTTGACTGTGAACCACCTCGCTGCATGCAACACACATGTCGTATCTATTATATCTATTTTGGATTCTATAAAATACGAGCGTTAAGGACACGCGTGTGTGATGTGCGAAATGAATTCGTCAGCCATAAGCCGAACTGCAGAGCCGGTTATTTCCAAATCGTAGTAATTCTCAAAACACATTATCCGCTATATAACCGCGAGAAATTATATTAAAAAATATTTCCTATCTTTTTTTTCTGTTTCGTATTATTATTGAAATTAATACCGAAGCGACTCGCCAAGAGGACTCCGGTGGAATGGTACGGACGAGAATTTTTCATGTCGAATATTACGGAATTTTTTACGACCTCTAAAACTTTATTGGACTCGTAAAAAAAAAAACCGTTGTGAAAAATCGATATCGAAACGACTCAAGCCAAACATTGCTTTTCGACATAAATAATGTGAGGTATTGTTTTACGTGTGCGCGGCGTTTGCTGTCATTTTTATCATTTGCTATTATTAATTATTTATTATTTGGCTAAATTATTATTATTTTTTCAATTGACGATGCGACGATGTGGTGTGACGTTGGCGAGAAGGGAAAGTGAAAATATCCGTAAAGTTAAAAATAATCGTGTGGATAATCTATTGGATTTCATTAGAGTTATCAAAAAAATATTCACGTTCTTCTATTTAAATTTAATGTATTATAAAATAATTGTGTATATTATATCAAATACGTGTTCGTCTTTGATAACATATTCAAAACGTTACTATTTTTTTACGTTTTTATTTTATTATTATTTTAATTTAACTACCTACACACACACACACACACACACATATATTCGTTTGGTAATTTTTTATTTTTCTATAGAAATCGTATATATTTACATCAGTTATAATTTTTTTTTTTTTTTTTTTAAATAAAAACGCATAAAAATTGACTAGAACATATTTAGAAGGAAAAAAAATCTTTTTAATACTACTGTTATTAAAAAAATATTTATTTGTCACAAATAGTTATATAGAATATTATTTGTGTATAATATAGTTCGTTGTGGTCGCGACTCTGTTTCAGACGTATAACGTACACTATAAACGTATTGCACAAATCCCGACCTTGAATCCGATATCGCGTATTGTCGGATTGTCATACGCTTTTCCTATACTCGTGTAGCGTCTCTTGCGGTGAAAAAAATAAATAAAACTATATCTCTGATTTAAATAAATAAATAAATATATATATATGGATTATTATCGGTCAGTAACTGATACGAACGTCGACCGCGCTGTTAATACTCGAGAAATACAAATCGAATTTTTCGAATTAAAAGTTTACGTGTATAATATTATATTCGCGAACACATTAATGCAACGCGCGAGTTTACGATGGAAATGGAACGTGTTTGAAATTCCCGAATTCGTCGTTGAAATTATTATCTCGGATTTGTTTGAAAACAAAACAAAAAAATAAAAGAAGAAATTTCGTTTCAACGACGCGCGAGGGAATTGTTGACGAATTTCGTCGGTACTCCGGTCAACACGTCGTCGAGGCGTTTCGTATAAAGCAATATTTCATTTTTCGACGTGACGAATACGTTGTCGTCATTGTGAATTCGCGAACAAAATACGCGCGTGCACTCGAAGGATCTGCACGAGACAGCAGTAGTACGACTACGATACGATCGACCTAATTCACCGTATCATAATATATAATAAGTACCAGCTCGTGCGTGCGCGTTTTTCTACTTACAGCGCGTACAGAATGTATTGTCAATATATTTATATTAAACTCAAGTAACGACTCCTCAAGTCGGCGGAAAGTCAGAGAAAATCTGTAGGTGTGTTTTTGTCGACGTCTTTGAAAATCGTTCGTCCGCCGACTGGTGAGACGTATTTTCTAACAGGCCGCCGAAATTCACGCGCGCGCGCTCAACATTAAGCCATATAATAATTGACCGTTAACGGAGTGAAATCGACGGGTCAATTTCGAGTCGACTAACATTATTATCGTTCTCGCATTGCCTAAGTCGACTTAATCGTGCGATTCGCACAATTTTCGTTTCGAACGACGCGCGGGCGGGAAATCGTTAATTCCCCCGCCCCCCCAACGCGTTTCGCGGAATTTAAAATTTGACAATTTTCGCCCGCTACGGTAATATTGTATTACGGTCCGATACAATACAAAGACTGCGTCCGTGCACACTGCGTCTAAAATTATTATTATTATTATTATTTCGTACGGTTTAATCCAACATTAACAGTATTAAAATTAGTTAATACTATAGCAACAGCAAATATTACAATAAAAAATATAGACGTAAAATTTAACAAAACGCGGAAACGTAAAATAGTAACAATTGGTTAAATAGATAAAATAAAATAAAATATAAAATATTTACGAGCAATTGGATGGTGAGTTGGGGTTTCATTCGTATAGTCTTCGATTGTAATGTCCGTCTGAAATTGTATAAATAATAATTATAGGCTCGTTGTAAACGGTGCGAAAACGTTCGTTTACCGATGTAATTGAAATATACGAGTACCTCTACACAGAAACGCGTATACATATATTTCAAATAAATCGATTGCGACAGACCCATTGCGCGCTTGCTCGAATGGTTTATCGCGCGCGCGTCTAGTGTTGTACGAGAGTGCGCGATTGGTTTTTTTTTTTTTGGGCAGGGGGGAGACTTTCGATTTTCTTCGGCCGCGAATCTCAAACAACAAACGCTTTTTTTTTTCCCCCGTTAAGTATGGTTTTTATTAAAACACAACGTTATCGATATAATATAAAATATATATATAATAAGAAAAAAAAGGTAAAAGCGCGCTTCGTGTTTTCGCGTTTCAGCGGTGACGATGGTAATGGCCGGGCGGAGGATGGCGCGCGTGGTTCACGCCGTAATGGACGAGCGCGTTGAAACCGTCGTGATCGTCCGCTGTGTACGTCACCTTCCGGAAGCGTCCGTCCGGCTGGAACAGGCTGTAACCGCCGTGCACCACGTCCCCGTGCCGTTCCTCCCATTGGTCCTTTTCGTCCTTGGTGTGAGGGTCCTTGACGCCGTACTCGAACGCGTACTTTGGCGGTGCCTGAGAAAACGCGTCAGAATGTCGTAACGTTATAACGGGGAAAAAAATAATAATAAAATAGAAATAACGGACGGTGAAGAAATAGTTACGAGGACGAAGCGGGAGAATTGTAAAAGGAATGATGGAGGCACGGTAGATAAACACGCGCCGCGCGTCGATCTCCGCCTCCGCTGCTTTTCACTCATACATACACTCGGCGAGCAGAAAAAAATCGACACTCGTACCGCAAACCCGCTTTTGAAAAACTTAAAAACTTTCGTCCCATTATCGATTTTAAAATCTTTAGGGTTCAAAGCCTTAGTTTTGAAATGTTTTCTTAGAACTGAGACATTATAGATTTAAAAATAGAAAATGGTATACGAGTTTTCATTTCCGTGCTACGGATATTCAACCGCGAGTTTGCGGTACGAGTCGATTTTTTTTTTTTTTTTGCTTGTGAGTGTACGTCATATTATGTGCCTTCTTATTTAGGATATAAGAGAAACGCCGTGTTTTTCACACATTCGCCCGTAACGTTGTTTTAAACCGGTCCGAACGACGGGTCTTGTAGAGGGCGGCGATTCGTGCGGGAAAAACAATAGATTCGGAATAGAACTCGGAAAGCCGAAACGGAAAATCCGCGCATTCCTTTTTTACGTAACCAAAGGCGATTTCACACGCGAAACCGTGTGACTTCTCCGATTATATTACGTCCGATTATATTATGGACGTTATACGTACGTAATAGTCGTGCCCGTGGTGCTTGGTGTGTTCGAATATCGGATGGTAATAAGCGAACGACGTGGCTTGGTGTACGGCCGACGTGAACGCCGTCAGCGCGCCAAAGGCTATCGCAACGATCTGGAAATGTGTACCCGGTCATATAATATTATATACGTTTATTTGTTTTCAGCGCGAACGAACGTAACGATCGGTTTTGTTTCTTCTATCCAATTTGTCGAACGAACAATTTTTCCGATGATTCCCCCCCCTCCCCCCGGATTTCGGTGCATGTTTTGCGATTTCTTTCTTTCATTTTTTTTCTTTTTTTTCGAAATTAAATTAATTCGTTCCGAGCCGAAAAAGCGTTTCGAGCACACACCGTTGTGATAAAAGACGTGTTTTTTGATTTTTTACCGAGTACTTCGATCGCGCGTTATCGAGACATTTCTCCATTCATTTTTTTCCCCACGTCAATTTAATCTATTTTCTAGAATAATAGTTTTTTGTCATAAATAGTATTTATTTATTTATTTTTTTTTTAATGACATTTAAAATTAGTTCGGCACGTATTGAAATCCGAGCCCTAATAATATTTATTATCGATGCGACGTTGTATCGATCAATACATTTTTTTAAACGGTTTGTAATTATTATATATCCGATGAAAAAAAAATCAAATTTTCGACTATTTCTATTGATCTCGATAAATAATTTTTTTTACCATTAATTGTTAACATTCAGTTTTATACGGTTATATATATATATATATTTCCAACATTGTATTATTTAAATGCGGCAATAGCCGAATATCCTTAACGAGTTCATATTTAATTTTAAATAATTAAACGATACGATACGCGATTTGTACACTTGATTTATTGTAATTATTGGCAAATGGTAGCTAAAATAGAAATATATAAAAAATTGGATAAAAAAATATGTTTTGCGAGTTCGGTCGCATCGAAATGGCGTATAAAGCGAAATTTTACTCCTCGTGTATAGTCGACTCAATTCGCATAACCGCACGATGTGCAGTGTATTTGTATGTGAAATGACAGTGAAAAAAACAACAATTCTGTAGTAGACAATAATTTATTATTATTATTATTATTATTATTGTTATTATTGTCAAATGTTGTTTCGCGCGAGTAACGTTCAGAAATTCAAACTGCGTGTGCATTTTGTACAGTAAGTATATAGTGAATTGTGCGATATGAGATTAGAAAAAATTAGTTTTACTATAACTAGTCTATGGTAGTTTCAGCATCACTGAACTGACCATAGACTTCTTCAATAATACGTATTATTGTGAAAGAAAAACATTTTTTTTTTTTTTCGAAAAATGAACTGTTAAGAACACTGTTCTTAACAGTTCTAATATTTTGTAAATAAATAATGTAAAAATAAATCGTTATTCTTGGTCAATTTTATCTCGATAAACGTACATCAAATTCGCGATACACGAAAAAAAAACCAACGAAAATTTTTTAACTCTGGACTGAAACCTATAGTCCTATACCATTTGTACTTAACACGTGTATATTATCAATGTTGGTAAAATCATTTTTAAAAGTATATGGTGTACAGATTCCGAATACTTCTAAAAAACAAAAAAAAAATGTATTCGGAATATTTTAAGACAAAAGTATTGCCTAAGAATTTCGAATTCTTCACAAAAAGTAAAGTCAAGCCCCCTGTGTTTGTAAATTAACGCAATAGATAACAAGTAAATTAATAGCACTAATTTTATACAGTTAAGCAATATAACACAATATTATATATAATAACATATAATCAAAAGTACTCGATTATTATTTCAAACACCAAAAACGTAGCGCAAAGTTATTAATAAAATGTAATAAATTGATGTGGTTTTAAGCACTGACTGCAAATCTCTATTCGTATTTTTTTTTTAAATAATGTAACACTGTCCAAGTGGATTTAAGAAGAAGAAAAAGTGTCCGGAATAGGCACTTGCCCGTGTTTTATTTTATCATTGTATCGTTTTGTTGATATACTCACCGGTAGGATACTCGCCATTGCACTGCAAACGGTTAAGATGATGAAAAGCAGCCAATATGTAATGTAATAACGATTGTTTCACGTTATTCGTCAAACGCTCGACGTGAACTGATACATAATGCAGTACGATCTTTACTATTTATACATTTTAGGCGACGGTGCTTTTATTAATTACGGATTTATTGTAATCGCGCATTCGCCCAAGAGTCGAAACGATACGGGAGGGATATTTCGCAATGCTCGAACGTTGAGCTGGCGGTCGTTATAAAATACACACGAATAATATTATGGCCGTTATGTTCTATCGAATCTGCGGTGAGCGCGCCGCGTTTACGTGTTCCGTCAATTAACTCGCTCCGATCGGGAGAAAAAAATGGTACAAACCAAAAACAAACGCGATAATTAGAAACGTTTATATTTGGTACGGTTTTCAATTCGTCATTAGTGGTTTTGCGTGCTTGTGTTTCGAGCGTACATGTTATTAAACACTATGGGGGCATTACACACATATTGTGTAGACGTTGACAATTTGCGAAATCATCGTGCAGTGCGCCACCGAAACGCGTAATGGAAATCGATTGTGCGGGAATCGCGGAATAGACGTAGTAGGGAGACAAATGAAATTCTGATAAACGTGTAAAAATTTCATTTACGAAAAAAAAATATCATAATAATCCGCGGCACGTTCTGAAAAGTCACCGTGTATGTTTAAAAAATCGCAAGTGTCGAATACAAAATAGTGTATTCCGATAAAATTGGTGATGAGAGTTTAGAAACATCATAGAGCGCGTCCAACAGTTTTCGAGAATTCGAAAATAAGATTTTTTTTTCTCTTTACCAAATGCTTGGTAACATAAACGTATTATGCGAGCACATCGTTTCCATCGTTGTGATATAACACTGAATTCATATCGTATAGAATATGCTATAATGGAATAGAAGAGACATATACATTTCAGAAGTCACGGTCCCACTTTTTTTTTCTCCCTAATAAATCGATTACCAGAACTTACGAAATATTGTAGTCGCCGTTATAATTTTACCACGTTTCCTGTAGGTACAATTTTATAGTAAAAACGAGATACGTATATTATATCCATCGACAAAACGGCGCGAATGCTTCGTGTGATTTTCTCAGTATAAACGATAACCGATTCGAAACGGTATTCAAACAAAATATATCATCACACCGACCCGCAATCTGTTAGTTCAATTTTCGATATGTATTTTTATACATCTACAAAAAGAAAAGACGTTGCAATAATTGTTTTTTGTTTGTTTTAATTTTAACACTTATGTAGCTTATCCCGCTGTTTACAGTGGAAATCAGCTCAGATGTTCAAGTGAGAAACAAAGACAGGGATTTTAAAGTTGTATTCCATATAATTTTTATTTTTCATACATATCTAAAATAAATTATTGTGTTTCTCGGTGTTTAGATACAATTCGCTTTCGGAACGTGTCGTGAATATCTGCGAGCACACCTTTGTTATAGGGACAAAATAATTACGGGCATAAAAAACGTTGTAAACCCAATATGTTTCTTACGTTTTGCAC
This sequence comes from Chaetogeoica ovagalla, assembly GCA_032441825.1. Taxonomy (NCBI): domain Eukaryota; kingdom Metazoa; phylum Arthropoda; class Insecta; order Hemiptera; family Aphididae; genus Chaetogeoica; species Chaetogeoica ovagalla. The sequence continues at coordinate 10,076,634 of CM063737.1, forward strand.
CGAATCCAAAATCAAACAGATCGACATCAATTAAAAAATTCAAAAATTTAGTTTTAACTACAGTTAACATTTAGAATTTACAGAGTTCTACGTAAAAACATATAATAATTTACTATATAATATATGGATTACATTCGATGAAAAACCTATTATCGAATTTCAGCGTGGTATCAATTCAGTATTATAAAACAAACAAATTTTACACCACGGCTTTAATAAAACGAAAACATTTCTTCAAAAAAAAATTTCAGCGCACAAAACGCAAAAAGAAAAATTCAAATAACATTTATTGCTACATTATGTGCAACGAACTATCACGTTTATTCAGGTGTTCTTACAAATGTGTATTACGAAAATTATTATGTTCGTAAAAATCTGCGAACAATATTTACATAATATACTGTTAACTGGAGTTCTCTTCGATATTTACTGTTATATCGGCGTAAAATACTCTTATTATTATCCATTTTTAGTGATAAACTATTAAGTGGCCGTTTTAAAATGTTGTTCCGTATATTAATAATTTTGCCATTAACACACACATTGTTGAACGGTCAACCTCGAGGTTCGTCATCAAATCGAAATTCCGAAAGACGAGCAAATGCATCCAACAGCGAACCTGCAGCACAATGGTATACGGACGCAAATTATAGGTACAAATTGTGTTTAACACTAAACAAATTTAATCGTGTCAATCATCCTGCAGGTACGGACATAGATCATTTGAATTATGACGAATGCATAAATGACGCTTGTATTGTTGCCGATACTTTAATTACAAATGTAATTGACGTGTTAAAACAACTGTACAATTATAAAATCTCAATATTACCCGATCGAGAAGAATTAGTCTCGAATCCTAATAATGAAGCGATGTACAAAATAGAATTATCGAATTACGAAACGACCGTATGTACGGGCATTCCAATAATATTGGATTTCATTAACATATGTCAAAAAAGAATTAACGAATTGTTATACGCATACAAAACGCATTCCAATATCTGTGGGTCGTGGACAAAGCTCATAATCAGCAAATGTACATGTGTGGTCGAGAATTCCACGATGCAATACGTGTGCAATAAAGAAATAGTAAATTCGCTGTATGACGTAGTGAGATATGGTATACAAGATGGCGTCTATATTTATTACGATTATCAGAAAACCGTTCAAGATTTTATTGATACTATAAAAGAGATCGTGTACAATGTAGACATAACGTCATTAATAAAAACCAGTACCGAATATGACGAAGGATTTTTCAAAGACGTGAACGACGGTGTTCATAACTTGATAATGGGATTATTCAATTCGTATGACGCACAATTCGATAATTTAGTGATTTCGCAGTACGAAAATTATAAACAGAAATTGTGGGAAAATGACTGTGACCTGTTGACACTGCCCGTTGCACATACAGCATCAGTCACAACTCCTGAATTTTTATACAATTTATTACTTTATACTTTCAATAGATTTCAAAAACATTTTCTTGATGAAACAATAGATTACATTACGATGAATTTTTATAGTAATAATTACACGGTTATTGAACACGATCTTAATGTAAATATGTCACGAATATTCGATCCGTTTTGTTCATACGTTCCGGAGATTCTTAATTATTTGACAAATAGTAATGTTAATGCCATTGTACTGATTAACATCTATTTGGTATTTTGCAGCAATCATATGGATTATTTTCGTTCACATTGTCCTGGGAAAAACCCCTCTAATAACATGCCTATGATTTTCGATGTATCATGTGTTTCCTACGCTATGAAAAATAAGATACTTATTAATTTATTACCTTTATACGGGACAATTTTAGATGGACACGATAAATACGTGTTATTGAAGGATTGTACAAAATGTAATATGGAATATATAGAAGACGTGTACAATAGCATTAGACAATATTACACCGATCCTAACACGCATGTATGGATGACATTTAAATGGTTGAGCAGTAATTATTTCGTTACTGGAAATTTTGAAAATTGCACCGATATGGACAAAATAAAAGAACAAACGATGACTGTACTGAATAACACAGAAATGTCTTTGTCAGATGTTTATCATCAATTATTACCGTTTAATCTGAATATTAATTCCGTTTTGATATTTCACAACAACGTTCTATATCATCTTAGCAATACGATGGATATGTACTTGTACCGACACGCGATATTTATTACTATTTATTTAGAACTCATAAACAATAAATTAAAGAGGAAACAATTTGAACGTCTAGGAAATACTTTCACTTGGTTCGAAACCATAGCGGACGTATTTTACAAATATGTGAGTTTATCAGGAACTTACAATCAACGTTTAAAAAAAGTTCAAAATGTGATTTCAGTAATAAAACAAGGTGACCAGCATGATCTAAGTGATCGTATTAAAAGTGTGATTGCTGATTATATATCTAATGATTTGTATACAACAGTTAACACGGAATTTCAAAATACCTTTGATGATGATTACGCTATTGATGCACACACCACTCCAAAGGACATTTTATATCAAATGGTAATTGATAATTGTAGCCGTGCTGTATTGTATATTGATCATTTCATTTCAGCGATAAACACATCAATTGTAATAAATAGTCTACACGAATCCTCGAATTTAAGACGTTTATGTTCAATGGAACGTGCGTTTTTATTCTTTAGTTGATTACTAAATTAAGTCGAATGGATGATTAACGTAATAAATTATTTAAAATTTATATTCTATACATTTTTCACTAAATATTAGAATTAGGTGGTAGTTAATTATTTATTTGTTAAGGAATATTACATTTTCTTTATGATTTTATTTAAATTTAATTCACTTAAATTTATTCAGTTCATTTACATGTAATATCACAATACATTTCGCACGTTGAAAATCATACACATATGTATTTATTTATATGTATGTAATTATTACATTTGTTTCCAATTGTATTTATTACATAATTATTAGATTTGTTTATGTTATTTCGAATTAAATAAAATATTATTATTATTCAGTTAGTTATATGAAGTTACAATGTTTTCTTTATTGAGTTTTCATACAAGAGTCATAGAATATATTAGAATATTACATGTGTGTATTGAGATCGTTTTATACAATAATATTATATAAAATTTATAATTTCAGGTTATACAAAAGCAGAATTTTTAAAATACATTTAAATGTGTTTGAAATACTGCAATACAATTAAATTCATTTTAGTGTAACCGTGTTCCTGGCTTTAGTGAATTTATTATTCTTATATTTGTCTCTACCGACAATTCTTTTAAGACATGAATATATTTCATCATGATCAAGTTACAAGTAGTATTACACGTTTCACAACATTGTTTTAATTATTAGTATTTCTGGGCTCTTATCCATCTGTTCGTATGCACATTTTTTTGGCAACACCATTTGTCACAATTATTTATCGTGTTATTAAATGAATATCATATTATTCATTTATGGATTAATCGAATGTGATTAACAAATTATTGTGCGCCATCTGTCGTTTTCTAAATGAAATAAATATAACATTAAATATTCAAATAAAAAATCATTTATTTACATTTACTCACAAAATAACGTAATAACGTTTTAATTTGTTAGAAAAAAAACAAAAAAATAACAAGTGTAAACGTACTGTTAAAATTTTATTTTAATACTACCGAAAACTGACCGAGTTCCATGTTAGAACTAAAAAATTTTAAGTATAAGTTACGCTTAAAAAAAGAACTTTCTGTTTCATTCCACAAGGAATTGTTTATTCTAAATATTTATATTTATTTTCTTCGACAAATCTATACTTGTAGAACTTAAAAATTTCAAAGTTTTATAAAAGTTACATTTAAATAATTTAGAAATATAATACGCATACAGGTCTACTTAATTCTTGTATGGATGGTTAAGTTCAGTCTTTATTGTGACAACTTTGAAACAGCAATTAAATAATAAATGGTACGAGTCGAACGACAGGTCACATTTAATCAAATGTTTTTAGGAATATGTAAAATGAACATTATTGAAGCAATAAACAATTTAACTGGCGTTTTGGAATAATAAAAATAAAAATAAGTAACTGATTTTTTTTGTTAAAAAACTAATGTATATGTTATATGAATGCTTAAAAATCCCATTAAAAATCATAATAAAATTGTAATATAATACAATGTACAATGTGTGAATAATTAATTACATTTTTAAAAATTAAATAATAGAATCTACTTCAGATTAAATATGAAAAAGCTACAGTTCATGAAAGAAACAAACCTCATTACAAAAATATAATATTTAAATTTTATAATCACTACATGATATAATTATTTTGTTAATATACTGCACATTAGTGCTTGAATAAGAAATTCAGTACATATAAATATATTTATCAATTGATATTTGATATCTACGTATAAAAAAATATATATAATAATAAATCTACAATTATACATTACACATTACTATTTGCTGTAAAACAATAATGGATATAAAAGCATAAAAAAAGGAGAATAATATACTCATTACTTAATATCAAAATGTATATATGTATTATTTACGTTTAATCGCAGTATGTTACATATTTGTATAAGTACTTTATATTTTATTTTGTTTTAATTAATTTCATAACAAATCATTACAGAATTTAATATAACACAATAAAATATATGAAAATTATGATTCTTTTAATGTAAATAAAATAATATAATTGTGCAATATTCTAAGGTGTAAAAAATGTCACATTTTATAAATATAAGAATCAGATTTGTACATAGATCTTTAGAATTTAAATAATCATTGATTGTGTACTAATTAAATGTGCGTGTGTACGTTATACGTGCCTGTATACCTATTTTTTTGGTCATCATTTATTTTTTTATTATTTATTTTTTTATTATTTAGAATTTTATTATTATTATTATTATTATTATTATTATTATTATTAAGAGGACATTACAATTATATCAAGCAATTAATGTCGTAAATAAAGTTGTCATGGGTAGTTCTTTTTTTCAACTGAAGTATTCGAATACGTATTCAGAATACAAAAAAAAAAGTATTTTTAACATGTATGTACATAAATTAGGCACATACATGTAATTAGGTAATCTTATGATATATGGTATTTATTTTTTTTCAATTTAAATTTTGTGTTAAATGCAGAATTCGCTTATCTGTGATTGCAGCACCACCCTATTCCGCTGATAATTAAGTTTTTATTATACATATGTATAGTATATTCGTGTACAACAAATTGCACATTTAAAAAAATCGTTTGGGAAATTTGTCAAATGCTTGATAATTTTACGTATGTAAATACGTAAATCAATTAAAAATAAAACTATGATATTATATGTAAATACGGCTGAGTTTTCACGTCCATATCAAAAGTGTAATGGGCTCCTATTAATGTACACGGCGAAAACTACGAAGAATATTATCATTGTTTTTGCTTTTTAGTGATAAATTATAATGTCGCGATTTTAAAATGTCGTTTCACATATTAATTAGTTTTCCAATGAACACAATCAATTTTGGACTGTCGGCTTCAAGCTTCGTCATTAAATCGATTTCCCAAAAGGCGGATAAAAAACGACGGTATGTATGTGCATTCCAATGATATTAGATTTCAGTTAGAAGTTGCAAAAAAAAAAAAATTAAGGTATTGTTATTTGCATATAAAATGCATTTAATTATTTGTGGACCGTGAACAATACTTATTACTAAAAAATATACTTACGTGGTTGAAAATTCCACGTTACAATACGTGGATTGTAGTAAAGGAAATTTAAATTAATTATTATATGACATATTTAAATTTGGTGTATAAGGAGACATCTTTATTATTAGTCACGCTCACTAGAAAATTGTTCGAGAATTTAATTTATTAAAAATATGAAAGGCATTCTATACAGTGGAGAATATTTGGTGGGAAAGGAGTGATAGGTATTCATCTCCCCCCCCCTCCTTAGAGTTTTCTTCACTTTATATTTGTTTTTATTATTTACTGGCTACATATTATAAAACAATAGGCACATTCATATTCATTTTGTGTAATATAATTTTTTTCTAATCTATTGAAGTATTGGGTATGTCCCGGCATAATTTGAATACAGGCCTGCTCATAAAGTGATAATGGAAGAGGATGCGGATCTTTTTTTCAATTAAAATATCTAAATTATTTGTATTTTCCGTAATTAATTCATGAGCCATAAACTATTCAAATACTGATAACGGTGAATGGCCGAGGTTGAACATCATGATCAGGGAGGAGATTTTTAGCTCACCGTTGAGTTTGAGTTCGCCCCCCTCTCCTTCAAGACTTTGATATATCATTCATATATTATTGAAATATATTCATATACTTCAATATCATACAGAAATCACCTTATTAATGGAAACCAATATACGATTGATGAAGACACGTTTATAGATATAAAAATTACTCGATAATATTAGATTATCCAATTCGTATGATACAGACATCGATGAAATGTTAATTTCACTGAATAAGAACTATAAGCAAACATTGTGCGAAAATAATTGTGATCGGTCAACACTGCCTGTTGAATTTACAATTTTACGATCGACACCAAAAATGTTATGAAATATTAGACAGTTTATCGTTATACAAATCGTTCTGAAAATTTGATTATGAATTTTTAAATATTTCACCAAAGTGAACAAAGGTACTAACAATTTTATTACATTGCAATTAATATGAATTGTTGCATGAGTTTTCTCAGCGACAGCTACTCTCTATACAGTACATTCATCATAATATAGTCATATCATTATTATATATTATTGATCTATTGCAAACATTTCACGTTTTTCGTTTTAAGTCATATAAGTATTTTTATAGTTAATAGAAATTCAAAATCGCAAATTCTCTGAACAATCTGTATGGGATTAAGAATTTGTATCGGGTTAGAAGATATCGTTTTATACTTCTTAGTTGGTTTCTAAAAAGTAGTGTATCAAAAAAAGTTTTTTTTATTTTATTCATTCCTTAACATCAGAAGAAGATATATCTATTTAACAAGATTGTTAGTTGTTAAATAAAATTGTTCGTATTTTACATGAAATATTGTAAGAAATTAATTTTAAATGAATATTGTTGCGTTTTAAAGTCTACAAATTCGTATAAATTGGTATATTAAAGCTACAATTCATCTTACCTATGACTGATATATAAATTATCACGCATAATACATATTACTTGTTTATTCGACATTTTAACCATTTTGAGAATGCATATATAAATATGAAAACGATACGGATAAAATAACAAGAAACGTTTAATCAAGTGTTCTTAGGAATTTATTAATACATATAAGAATAATTATGTCCTTAACAAAACTGTGAGCCGTATTTACGTAAACACAAGTTAATCTACGCAGAATATTCTCATTAGTATCGTTGCTCGCGATTAATTACAAAGTAGTGATTTTAAAATGTTGTTTCATATAGTAATAGTTCTGCAAATAGCACAAACAGTTTTGAACGTTCGGCCTCAAGGTTCGTCATCAAACCAAAATCCCGAAAGACGGACAATTGCATCAGTCAGTGAACCAGTACAATCGCATACGAATACGTATTACAAGTATAAACTTTGTGTAACTCTAAACAAATTTAACAGTGAAATTTATCCTCCAGGTGTTAACATCGATTATATAAATTATGATAATTGCATAAATGACGTTTGTATTGTTATCGATACCTTAATTACAAATTTATTTATCGTGTTAAAACAATTGCACAATTATAAAATCTCGATATTACCCGATCGACAAGAATTGGACTCGAATTCTAATAATGAAACAATCTACAAAATAAAATTATCGAAATATGAAACAACAGTATGCACGGGCAGTCCAATAATATTTGATTTCATTTACATATGTAGAAATAAAATTGACCAATTGTTATTTTTATACAAAATGTACTCCACTATCTGTGAGTCGTGGAAAAAAATTATTACAGAAAAATGTTCCTATACGGTTGAACATTTTACGACACAATACATGTGTACGAAAGATATTGTAAATTCGTTATATGACACACTTGAATATGGTATACAAGAAGACGTCTATATTGGGCATGACTACCAGAAAGTCGTGCGTGAATTTATTACAAAAATGAAAGACGTTTTGTATCATATAGAAATAACCTCACTTATGAAATCCAGTACCCGGTATGATGAAGACAGGTTTTTAAATGTTTATAACGGTATTGACTACTTGATAGTCGGAGTAACCAATTCTTATAATACAGAACTCGATGAAATGTTAATTTTACTGAATTTGAAGTATAAACGAAAATTATGGGAAAATAATTGTGATCTATCAACATTGCCTGCAGAAGTTTCAACTTCACAACCGGCACCAGAAATATTATACAGTTTATTGCTTTATACATTTAATAGACTTCAAAAACATTTTGATTATGAAATTTTTAATTATCTAAACACAAATTTTCATGATCAAAAATCTACACTTACTGAGCACGATCTCAGTAGAAATATGTCTCGAATAATCAACCAATTTTGTTCCTACGTTCCAGAGATTCTTACTTATCTGACAAATAATAATGTCAATGTTACTAAATTGGTTAACATGTATTTGATACTTTGTAGCGATCATACGGATTATTTGAATTCTCATTGTCCCGAACGAAGAGTCTCTAATACCATGCCTATGGATTATTATGTATCATGTGTTTTATATGCCATGCAAAATAAGATGGTTGTTAATTTTTCTTCTTTACACCCGGAAATTTCAAATGAAGACGATGAATACGTGAAAGTTGAAAATTGCACAAAATGTAATATTGATTATATTCAAAATGTATACAATAGCATAAAGAATCATTACAACGGTCCTAACATACCTATATGGATGACATTTAATTGGTTGAGTGGTAAATATTTTATCACCGAAAGTTTTAAAAATTGCGCTGACATGGACAAAATAAAAGACCAAACGATGACTGTGCTGGATAACACAGAAATGTCGTTGTCAGATGTTTATCATCAATTATTACCGTTTAATCTGAATATTAAATCCATTTTGATATTCCACAATAACGTTCTATATCACCTTAGCAATACGATGGATATGTATTTGTACCGACACGCGATATTTGTTACTATTTATTTGGAATACATAAATTATGAATTAACGAAGAGACAATTTGAACTTTTAGGAGAGACTTTCAATTGGTTCGAAACGATAGCGAACGTATTTTATGCATATGTGAGTTTATCAGCAACATACAATCGACGTTTAGAAAATGTTCAAAATGTGATTTATGCAATAAAATATGGTGACCAGTCTGATCTAGAAGTTCATATTAAAAATGTGATTCCTGATAACATGTATAATGATTTGAAATCAACGGTTACCGTGGAATTTCAAAATACCTTTGCCAACGATCTTGCTATTGATGCACATATTACTTTAAAGAACAATTTACGCCAAATGTTAATTAATAATTGTAACCGTGCTATATTTTATGTTGATCATTTCTTTTGGGTGTTAAACATATCTACTGTAATAAGTAATCAATTGGATTTCATAAGTTTAAGTCGTTTATGTTTTTCGAATCATGCGTTTTCTTTCTTTAATCATTATTAAAGGAAGGTCACACGGATTGATATAATTATTTAATAATTTAATTATATAAAATTTTACATAACCTACTTGTTGCGATTTTTTTTCGTTGATATTGATAATCTTCAATAAAAATGTACTATTAAATTATTGTATCAGTTAACTTGATTTAGTTCATTTTATTGTAATAACATAATATATTTGATTAACGTTCAATCAGTCGAAAAATCTGCGTCGTTACAATTTGAATTGTACCGATACATATTTTTAATTTTTAAAAGAACATAATAAAGCCGATGTTTATTACTAATTTTCAAATTTATTTTTAAAATTCTATTTATATTATAATTGTAAGATTCAAGTTAATTTCTTAAGAGTTAAATAATATATTACTGTTGTATATTTAACGGTATTACGATGGATTTTTTTTCATTATATTGTCATACAAGAATCATTGAATACTTCACACGTCGGTTGTTCGCGCCAGCGCGGGCCGTCCGTAATAACTCTCAACGAGTACGTCAATTCCTAATCGACCGGCAACACCATTCTCTGGAATCGAGAGATCAGTGATCATCGGCGTGCAGCAGTCGATGATTAAAAACCGTTTCTCTCACTCGTTGTCGCGGCGTCGATTCGATAATTGATTATTATTATTATTATTAAGTACTACTCGTACCTTCGCAACAGCCGCCGTTGAGTTTTTCTTGTTTATAAACGTACGTTCGTTTCGCCACGAGCGTCGAGTTGACACGCTGGTTTTTATTACGGATCTTCCTTCGTTCTCTATTATAAAACTCGTCAAGTTGCCATACGACCCTTTGGCGTTTCGTCGTCTACGAAAACGTTCCAACACCGTGGGTGCTCGGGGTACGATGTGCAGTTGGCAAATCACCACGGTTTCAACAGTTCAGTCGCGCCAGTTGGCAGTTCAGCCATATTTTGACAGTCCAGTCAGTCAGCTACAGCACAGCATTTCCCTTATTCGCCTCCCTTAACCGTACCGTATGTATATACATTGTATATATTATAAATTAGTTTAGTTGTTTTCCAATATATATGTTCCTCGTGCCTGCGCAGAACGATCGTGCTAGGTCTTTTACGTTTGATTATAATTATTTAGTTAACACAAGAATTATTATTTACATTGCACGTACAACCGTTGGTTTTTTCTTTATTTGTTTATGTATTCATAATTCCTATATCCATTGTGTACTTAAATCGAGCAGCGCACGAGTCATCGTCGAAACCTCATCAACGGAAAGGTAATGTCGGCGACGGCGCAAACATTGAGATCCCATTGAGATCGTCGAAATCCAATAGCATAATTGTTATTATTATTATTATTATTTTAGAAACCATTGTATTATTTACAGATATTTTTGAAAATATGTACAAATTACTAGTTAGAGAGAAGCAGAAGTTTTAAAATATATTTCAGTGTGTTTGGAATACTCATTTATATAGTATACATATTTTAGTGTGTTTCGTGGCATGTGTCTTTATTGGAATGCATAATATAATATTAATATTTGTATTTGCCGTCAGTTATTTTTAAGTAGGTACACGTATTCTCTTGTTAACAAATTACAATTAGAATTTGGCAAAATTGATAAATAATAGAAAGAAATTGTTGCGATTATTCATATGTCCCATAAGTTCCCATCTCTATTATTTCTCTACAATTTCTTTGCACGTCACAAAATTAATGTGATATTTAGTCATTTATTTATGGATAAAACGAATTTTATTGTATAAAAAGTGTGCACGATCAATCGTTTTCTCAACGAATTAAATATTCTAATTCAAATAAATAGTAAGCTGTTGTTCAGAAATAAAGAAATGGATTACAAAAAAATCGATGTTTAATTAAATATTTTATTGCTTGTAATTATGAAAATTGTACTGCCATAGATAAAATATAAGGTCCGAATGGCGACAATGGACAAATCACAAATGTTCTACTTGACGAATGGCATTTGAACATTGAAGCTATTTTATTTCTCCAGAACAGCGGCTTAAATCATCTTAGCAATACGATGAAAAATTATATTGTACCTGTACCGGACACGTAATATTTATTATTGTGTACTTAGGTAACGTGCGAATATTAAATTAAATCAGAAACATTTTTGAACTGTTGGAGAGACATTACCGTTGGTTGGAAATGGAAATTAACGTATTTCACAAAATACTAGATATAGATTATTATTATTATGATTATTATTATTTACTAGTAATGATTTTTGAATTTGGATAGTTTCGAATTTTTAGGAATTATTGTATAGTAATTTTGGCGAGCGATAAGATTATAGATATTCCCATATAACGGCGACCTTGGCCGTTATCACGCACGCACAGGCGAATGTCACCAAATAATTTTGTTACGCTTATTGATTAATTTGCTAAACGACCCAAAAAGCTAGGAGAAATTTGTGAGACTTTTGTTTGGCTGATTTCAATTTTTGAAAACGGATTTGAATTCCTAGTCGTTTTTTTTAATGAAGAAATAAATATTCCATTACGTATTCAGATAAAAGATTATTAATTATTTACAATTACCTTCAAAACATTATAACAAACTTTAAATTTGTTAGAAAAAACAAACATAGAATTAAAAATCGTAAACGTATTATTAAAATTTTATTTGGAACTACCGAAAACTGACCGAATTCTATGTTAGAACTTAAAAATGATAGGTATAAATAGGTCACGTTAAAAATAAAAACTATCTGTCTCACTACACGAGAATGTGTATATTCTAAATATTTCTATTTATTGATTTCAACAAATCTATGGAACATAAGTGTTTTATACAAATTATATTCCAATAATTTAGGGATATAATATTGCGCATACAGGTCTACTTAATTCTTGTATGGGTGGTTAGGTTTAGTCTTTATTGTGATAACTTTGGGATAGCAATTAAATAATAAATGGTACGAGTCGAACGACAGGTCACATTTAATCAAGTGTTTTTAGGAATATGTAAAATTAACACTATTGAAGCAGTTAAGCAAGTTAACATTGTGTTTTGATCAATTTAAACACAATTTAACTGGTGTTTTGGAACATGAAAAGCAAAAACAAGTCATTGAATTGTTTGTGAAAAAATTAATGTAAATGTTATATGAATGTTTAAATAGACATTGATTGTGTACTAATCAAATGTGCGCGTGTGTAAGTTACACGTGTATGTATACCTATTTTTTTTGTCATCAATTATTTTATTATTATTTGGAATTTTATTAGTCATATTAGGAGGTCATTAAAAACATATCAAGCGATTAATGTCGTAAATAAAATTGTCATGGGTGCTTCTTTTTTTTTCAACTGAAGTATTCGAATACGTATTCAGAATACAAAAAAAGTATTCTTAACATGTTTGTATATAAATTAAGTACATACATGTAATTAAGTGACCTAGTTGCATAAAGTATTTTCTTTTTCTTTAGTATTTGTCATTTCTATGTAATTTGTTCTCTTTTGTCAATAATAAATTTGTTAATCCAAAAATAGTAGTGAATTACTTTCTACTTTTCAACTTTCCAATAATTGTCATTTATACTGTCCATTTAATCAAATTCTACGCAACTAACAAAACAATTTATCTATTATTTTAGAAGAAAAAAGAAGAAAAAATGAAGTTACTGATTTTTTTGAGAAAAAATTTAATGCAAATTTTATACGAATGCTTAAATAAACATATAATGTGTACTAATCTAATGTATGTACTTGGCTTGTTACCTATTCTTTTTGTCATAAACTGTATCACAAAACAAACAAATTTTACATTGTTTCAATAGTAATAATAAAAAAACAATTTTCCATGAATTTAAACGCACAAAACGCATATACTTCTACTATAATATTTATTTGCTGTACGATAAATATCTGTACAACGATGTTTGTAAGGTTTAATCAAATGTTCTTAAAAACGTGTATTATATAAATTATTACGTTCGTAAATGATTGTGAGCAACATTTACATAAAATACTGTTTACTGTAGTTTACTATGACATTTATTGCTTTATCGGCGTAGAATACTCTCATTATTATCCCTTTTAGTGATAAATTATAAAGTGGTCCTTTCAAAATGTTGCTCCGCATACTACTAATTTTTCAATTAACACACACAATGCTGAACGGTCAACCGCGAGGTTCGTCATCAAATAGAAATCCCGAAAAACGGCCAATTACATCAGTCAGCGAACCAGTACAATCAGACACGGATACGTACTACAAGTATAAACTTTGTGTAACACTAAACAAATTTAACAGCGAAATTTATCCTCCAGGTGTTAAAATCGATTATATAACTCATGACGATTGCATAAATGACGCTTGTATTGTTGCCGATACCTTAATTACAAATTTATTTATCGTGATAAAACAACTGCACAATTATAAAATCTCGACATTACCCAATCGACGAGAATTGTACTCGAATTCTAATAATGAAACAATCTACATAATAGAAGTATCGAAATACGAAACAACAATATGTGCGAACTCTCCAGTAATATTAGATTTTATTTATATATGTAAAAATAAAATTGCCCAATTGTTATTTTTATACAAATGGTACTCCGCTATCTGTACGTCGTGGAAAAAACTTATTACAGAAAAATGTACCCATAAGGTTGAAAATTTTACGTCACAATACATGTGCACGAAAGACATTGTAAATTCATTATATGATACACTTAGATATGGTATACAAAAAGACGTCTATGTAGGTTATGGCTACCAGAAAACCGTTTATGAATTTATTACAACAATAAAAGACGTTTTGTATCATATAGAAATAACCTCACTTATGAAATCCAGTACCCGGTATGATGAAGACAGGTTTTTAAATGTTTATAACGGTATTGACTACTTGATAGTCGGAGTAACCAATTCTTATAATACACAACTCGATGAAATGTTAATTTTACTGAATATGAAGTATAAACGAAAATTATGGGAAAATAATTGTGATCTTTCAACATTGCCTGCAGAAGTTTCAACTTCACAACCGGCACCAGAAATATTATACAGTTTATTGCTTTATACTTTTAATAGACTTCAAAAACATTTTGATTATGAAATTTTCAATTATCTAAACACAAATTTTCATAATCAAAAATCTACACTTACTGAGCACGATCTCAGTAGAAATATGTCTCGTATAATCGATCAATTTTGTTCCTACGTTCCAGAGATTCTTAATTATCTGACAAATAATAATGTCAATGTTACTACATTGATTAACATGTATTTGATACTTTGTAGCGATCATACGGATTATTTGAATTCTCACTGTCCCGAACGAAGAGTCTCTAATAACATGCCTATGGATTATTATGTATCATGTGTTTTATATGCCATGCAAAATAAGGTGGTTGTTAATTTTTCTTCTTTATACCCGGAAATTTCAAATGAAGACGATGAATACGTGAAAGTTGAAAATTGCACAAAATGTAATATTGATTATATTCAAATCGTATATAATAGCATAAAAGATCATTACAACGGTCCTAACATACCTATATGGATGACATTTAATTGGTTGAGTGGTAAATATTTCATTACCGAAAGTTTTAAAAATTGCGCTGACATGGATAAAATAAAAGAACAAACGATGACTGTGCTGGATAACACAGAAATGTCGTTGTCAGATGTTTATCATCAATTATTACCGTTTAATCTGAATATTAAATCCATTTTGATATTCCACAATAACGTTCTATATCACCTTAGCAATACGATGGATATGTATTTGTACCGACACACGATATTCGCTACAATTTATTTGGAATCGATAAATTATAAATTAACGAGGGAACAATTTGAACTTCTAGGGAACACTTTCAATTGGTTCGAAACGCTAGCGAACATATTTTACGCATTTATCAATTTATCAGCAACTTACAATCGACGTTTAGAATATATTCAAAATGTGATTTCTGGAATAAAACTTGATCAGCAAGATCTATACAGCCGTATTAGAAATATGGTTCCTGATATCATGTATAAAGATTTGAAAACATCGCTAATCGTAGAATTTCAAAATTCCTTTGTCAAAGATAATGCAATTGATCCACGCATTACTCCAACGGAATGCTTACGCGGAATGATAATTAATAATTGTAACCGTGCTATGTTTTATGTGGATCAATTCTTGTGGGTGGTCAACACATCAACTGCAACAGATAATCAATTCGATTTCTCAGGTTTTCGTCGTTTGTGTTTTGTGCAACACGCGTTTTCTTTATTTAGTTCATAACAAAATTATATATAAATATTTATATTATAATGAAGAACTTATGGATTAATATAATTATTTAATAATTAAAATCTAGAAAAATTTTCGTAACCTAGGTGATACAGTTATCTTGTATTTGATTACTTTTTGTTTTTATTGATGTTCATGAATATATATTTACCATTAAATTATTCCATCAGTTAATTTTAATGTATTATATGTATAATATCTGCCATTAAATACGTTGACAAATCTAACTCAGTCTTTTTTATTGAAAATGTACTCGCAATTCCTGATCTTATAAATAACGATTTAAAGGTAAAGATGGAATTGAAAACGCTATTATGCCAACGATAACTCAAATGGTGTATATACCATTCCAGTGGACCTTTTACGCCAAATATGGGTAATGGATCATTTGTACTCGTATTATAATTGATATGAATCACTTTAATTTGATAACATATTGAAATTATATAATTACCTAAGTACAAAGTGCTTTTAAAAACGTGCCTTTTCATTTATTGACACATCTTTCAAATGAGTTAATATAGAGGTTGATTAATATTATGATTTGAATATTTAATTTCAATAAAATTTGATACTACATCCTCATCTTACATTAATTAGGTAGAGTTCTACTATTAAATCCATTAACATCTGTAAGTGTTAAATTTTCTTTGAGGTGACACGTATTTATTTGTAAATTTAAAATAATTTATTTCGACAACAGTATATTGTGCTTAATTTAAAACAGTTTAACATTTTGTATATGTATACAATTTAATTGCACTTATACGTTTTTATTCTCAGATTATATAAAATTATGTATTTTACAAGTAACGCATAACAGATGTTGTTCATATATAGGCTTGCCATCCGTCCCGATATATCGGGACTGTCACCGACATTGAGCCCTCGACGTCCCGACAAAAGACCAAAATGTCCCGATTGAAACTGTGCATTGCAAATTTCGCTTTATTGCATACGAATATGCATGACATGATCGAAAACAAAAAATTTTGTTTTTCAACTCGTTACATGTTCTTGTACGACTAAACGTATGCGATTAAAATCCAATTAAATCGGTCATATCGATAATATAATATTCGTATGGTTAATCGCTTGTTTACGTCGGACACTTTCGTTCGTCCTCAGAATCGTATCGGTCGGACCGTACAGCGATTATCGGATTCATGGTATGTATTTACAAATAACGTAGGACACGGGCACACGGCATAAGTCCGATAATTGTCAGTCAGTCGCTTTATTTTTCGTTAATGTCGGCCCGGTGGACTGATGAACGAAATCGCCCGCTCCCGGAGACTATGGAGTCGATTTTACAGTGTCAAGTTAATTATAATATGACTTGCGCAGAGTTCTACAAATATGTTAAAAGGAAAAAAGTACTGTTGAAAAAAGCAAAATCTTCTGAAAAGTATGACTATCCAAGTACTTCTGCGATAAATTTAAAATATTTTTTTTTTTTTGTATGTAACCTTAATAAATATACAAATAATTTTTCTTTCAAAATTGAGTATTTTTATACGCTCCATCCTAAAATTTCTATAACGTCCCGACAACACCCTAGCCGAATGTGGCAACCCTATTCATACATTGCTGGGACAATATCTGTCTATTTATAAAATGGTAATGTTACACGAATATTAATGATGCGATACTCCATCAAATAGAAATATCAAAATACGAAATGATAGTGTCTAAGAATTGTTCAATAATATTAGATTTCATTTACATTTGTAAAAGAAAAATTAACAAATTATTATTTTTATATAAAATGCGTCGAGCTACTTGTATGCCCTGGACAACACTCATTAGCAAAATACGTATACTTGTAGGTGAGAGTATTTCGGGATACCTTACATTATATTTATATGATAAATTAATTGTCAACTAATTATATAACATGCTTCAGATTATTGTAAACGAATACATGTCTTTGGTGTATAATTTACTTGTATCTTTTACGCTATGTAAAATAAAGTATTTATTAATTTATTGTTTTTACCAGAGCTATCTTTATCACAATAAATTTGTGAACTTTGAAAACTGTACGCAATTCATTATTGAATACGTTCGTGAATTATATACCAATGTTGAGTAATATTATCGTGGTTCTTTTAATTATATGTTTGTTTGGATGCCATTTTAATAGTTGAGTGGTCAATATTCTTTATTTATTCAAATTAAGTTTTAGCATTAGGTACAGTAGGCCTGGCTCGTTGGTACATACAATTTTATCAATGTCGGTGTGTAGAATATTCGAATTTAAATTCGTGTCAAATATATATATAATATAATGTGTAATACATACTGATTTCAATAATGATCTAATCCGTCATAATTTTATTGAAATTTAATTTATTAGTTTATTTTACTTTTGGGAAAAATTGTGTTTTAATTTTTGTCATTATCAACGTTTTAATCGTACAATAATACAATTAAGCGTTACACTCAAGCGGAAAATTTAAAACTAAATATTTTTTCTTTTTCAATAGGTGAGTTTTCTTTATTTAGTTCAAATTGACATTCAAAGGATTTAACATCTATATTTTTGTTATTAACATAATATATTGCGTTAGTTAAAAACGTGGTTGAAGATGATAAACAAGACTATAGTTTGATTTGTACTAATTGTTTATTTAAAATTTTTAAATTATATATTATTCTGTGTAATAGAAGTAACAAGTAAAATGTATAATTTATATTTTACGTATGTACTGTAGTGCAATCATCATTCGAACATGTTGCAAGCGTATAAACAAATATAAAATCAATGCCGATGAGATGACAAGTAAGATTTATTCAAGTGTTCACGCATAGGTACGAGAGTCATTTAACTGAAATCAGAAATTAGATATTAACTACAAAAAAGCTAGTATAATTCGCATTACGTAGTGTGTTGTGAATTAATATCCTGATTTTCAAAGTGTTGTTTCAAATACTAATAGTAATGCAATTAACACAAAAAATTTTGAACATGCCTCCTAAAGCGTCTTTATCGAATCAATTGATAGCTGTACTCGTTTTATGGCGTACATCAATAATTTAATTTGGGTTTTTAAAAGAATCAAACGTAATTAATGAGAACATTGACTTAGGACTTAGATGTAAATAGTTCGCGTTATTCACAACGTGCATTTTCTTTCTTTGGTATATCATTGAATAGAGTTCATAGAGATGTTAAATAATATTTAATTACTGTACAATTTCACAAAAAATATGTGACTATGGCCAGCAAAAATAGTAACCGCGATACCAATGCTCCGTTTGGCCGAATTTCATCAGAGCTTCCACAATTATTTTTAAATTAATTTCAAACATATTGTTTTACAAATATTATTATTACTCTTTATATTTTGGTAAAGACGTGTTTTTGAAAAAATAAAATAGGTATTATTGTTAAATTACAAATTATAGACATTATTTAATATTTTACAATCATTAATGTATGCATTTAATAAAAATGATAATATTTTATGTATAATAATCACAAAAAAGCCAGAGGGGAACATGTCCCCCCCTTACCCCCCTAATAGACGCCTTTATATAGAAATATTTATATACATTATATTTTCCAATATTCCTTATACACATATAATACATTATATTTTCCAATATTTTTCAATATTTCCTTTATATAGGAATTTTGAAATTATGAGATTTCCTATGTATTATATTTAAATCTTAATTCTTCGTGTTTGATCACTTTCACATATACGCAGCAAAAATAAGAATAAAATATTTAATACATTTTGCATGTTATATAATAATTTTAATGTATAAAACAAGCTTGAAAAAACAAATTAAGAATATTTTTACCTATAAATTATCATAAATATAAAAATATACACTGGATGGCAACTCATTTGAGTTGCGAATGATTGTCGTGATGCACGTAGGTGATCTCAGGGACGTAGGCTGATAACATATCTATGGTGTATGATTTACCGTGTGTCTTGTACACTGTGAAAAATAAATTGTTTCTTAATATATTATTGTCTTTATGTGAAGTAATGCCATATTATCATGATCAATATGTGAAAATGGAAATTTGCACACAATTCAATATGGAACATATTCCAGCAATATTATCTTGGTTCTAATATGCCTGTATGGTTGATATTTAATTGGTTGAGTAGTAAATATTTCATCGCTAAAAGTTTTTGGAAATAGTGCCGATATGGATGTTTAACAATTTTATTCCAATATAAATAAATAATAATGTGTAGTATTGTGCTAAATTAAAATAGTCAATACATTTTTCATCATTATATTTTTATTTTTACTTAAATATGTTTAATTATATATGATTAATAAAATACACACTGAAATAAGAAAAGTAAAAACCATTATATAATAAATTTACGTCGTTATACATTATTATTATTATTATGGCTTTTTCATTTATTGAATTTTACATATGAAAGTTTACTGCGTAGTATAATATTATAGATATTATATATTATTAATGACAAGTATATTTTATCAGTTTCATACCTAAATCTCATGTTTGAAATAATTTTATTACTGTTTCATTATGTTCTTTTTATAATGATATTATTAAATTTAGAACGTTTAATATTTTACGTCAAAAAAAAGGATTACTTATTATTAATTTAATTTATATTTTATTTTAAAAGCACACCACATTATTATTTGACAATACAAAAGCATGGATGTCATGCGAATACCATAGTTATGATAAGAAAAATGGTGATAACAAATTGATAACATCATTAATCATTATACAACAATTACTACGAAATTTATCGATATGATTTAAAAAATAAATATATTGACATATTATCTGTGAATTATTCGTATATTTATTTATTCAT
Source organism: Chaetogeoica ovagalla (assembly GCA_032441825.1). Lineage (NCBI taxonomy): Eukaryota > Metazoa > Arthropoda > Insecta > Hemiptera > Aphididae > Chaetogeoica > Chaetogeoica ovagalla. The sequence goes on from CM063737.1 coordinate 10,097,358, forward strand.
TTAATAGAAAACCTTATTCATGTCCGTTGTGTTCGTTCAGTAATTCTTATGAATACACTATTATTGTTTTTTAAATTAACAAAATTTTGTTGAAATTTAAAAATTCACAGTATGGTCTTTTTAAGCCTAAATTAGTTTTCGTTTTGTTTAATATGAGACGCTTAGAGAAATTATAGACCAATTCACCATAAATTATACTTAGAAAGAACTTTGGATTTTAATTTCTTGTCATTACCAAATTTGGTATTCGCGCAATAATAAATTTAAGTGTTACAATTTATTGGAAAGTTTAATAATTATAATGGGCCAGTTGCATACCACTATTTCGATAATTTTGAACAACTAACTAACGTTTACTTTTTTTGGTACAGTCCATTTGCGCCCCGAGGAATGTGGGGAAAGATGCACCGATCGATAAGATAATAATTCATGTCGATATATAGCCCATATATGAGCCTATTTCTTATGAAAAGTTGCCGTCATGATTCATATATTTTATGTATTTTTTTAATTCTGAGCGTAGAAATATATGTATCTATTGGTTTTACAATGACGTGTTATTCGAGGTAAATACGTATTACGTAAAATTAAAAAAAAAAAAAATTATTCCTATAAGAAAGGAAGTAAACAATATGTAAATTCAAGTGAATAAGTAGTTTTCAATACTTTGATAATATTTTTTTTTAATACTATATACCTAAGTGGACAAATATTCGATAATATTATGTAGCCACGTAGATACAATAATTATCATTACCTCGACCACAATAAACATTTTCATTTTTCACAATCAGAATACGTCTTTTTAAAACACGGTATCGCACCGTATTGTATCGTTATTCTAACATACAGATCGGCATCATTGCACGGTTTTAAAGCGTTATTATTAAAAGTATTTCGAACACATTTGGACTACGATTTCGGGTGCGAATGGGTTATACGAGTAAAAAAAATTTGATGGGCGCAAGTAGGTTGAACCGAGTTTTTTAAGTGTAATGTTGTTTTAATTTTAAACTAAATTGTTTAGTTAGGTTTAAATTGTAAGTTCATTTTCACTGTTTTGCCTAATTATTATTTTTTTTTACATTATTATGCGTTCTGCAATGCGGCAATTTTTATTATCTAGGAAGTAAAATCACAAACGTTCAAAATAACAATACAATCATAATAAGCAGGATAGCACAAGCTGAAGCATCTTTCTATAGAAACAATAACCATTTACAGTGGCGTTCTCAGGAGATTTCAATGGGGGGGGGTTTATGGATAATTTCTAGAAAAAGTATGTGGTGGAGCTCTGGGCCCACAACCCCCTGGCTATGCAATTTAATACTATTTTCAATAATTACATTATAAAAATAATAATATAATATTTTATATTGTTTTTATTTTTTATAATACAAAATTTAATTTTCTTGGCTTTTTTGCCAGATCATCTATCACTTCCTCAACTGTTAGTGGAACCTCTCTATGAATAGCTAATATTGTAAGTCCATTAAGCCGGGTCTAAAACAATTAAACAGATACACTTTACTAATAAATTTAACTATATTTTCTGTTTGTAAATAAAATATGTATATGTATGTATACATATTTAATTGCTTTATTATTTATTTCTAAGTATTAACCTAATAACAAAATTAATATTTTAACCCTCACGCCTCCTAGAGTAGTTCGATTTCAATCATTGTTTTGTTGTTGGAAAAATGAAGACTTTCTATAGGACACATTGCATTTCGATTTGAGATTACCTTACTAAAACTTATAAAAAAAGATTTGTTAAAAATATTGTAATAATTGTTCATATTTAAACTCTTATTATAGCTTTTATAAATAAAATGTTTAAAATCGAAGTCCAATGCGCTCTGCAAAATGTATTCCTCTTTCTTACAAAAAAAAAAAAAAAAAAATGATCGAAATCGAGTCATTTTACCAGGCGAGATTTTTTTTAGTATTGTATGTATTTATGCTATAATACAGGTCATGTACAGGCCCCTTAAAGCAAAGTGATATCTACGGCAATTGCAAAATTCAAAATAGCATTTTAATGCCCTGAACAATGACACGCTATATGCAGATATTAATAGCATAATACAAAAATTCATTCGGTAGGTATCTAACCCGTATTTTGAGATAATAATACTTACTTTTTCTGAACTATCACTGCAATCTACACTCGGTACATGAGAGTTCTAAAATATAAACAAAATATAGATATATTTTAAGCGTAATAATTATATGTTAAATAAAATAAAACTATTACTTACCACATTAGTTTTTTCATTGAAGTACGAGAACAATGTATTCTTTCTTTTATCTCCCATTTTATTATTTTTATAATTGATAATTAATAATTGCAGAAATATAAAATTACGACTATATGAATTATTGTACAATATTATCCGTGAAATAAAAGCTTTACTTGTTTTACTCAGGAAAACAAAACCGCAACGTAGCACACATGAGCACCAAACAACAATTCAAAATTCATAGTATGAAAATAACACGAACATAAAGTACTTGACAGGGAGTATGTTTAAATTTTAGGTAAATATATTGTCCCATCATGCGGTTACACTGATTTGAGGTCTGCCGAATGACGTTTTTTTTTTTTTTTTTTGTTTACATCGTGAGTAATCTATTTTCATATAACTGGATGTCTATGTGAAAGTCCCTGAATTAATAACCACATTAACCAATATCCACAAATATGGACAATAGGTAAACGTTGACCAGTAACTACATAGATAATAAAATATCAATGAGTTACCATTATTTATGATCAGTAAATTATAATTTATCAATAGTTTTTTTGGTACAAAAAAATATAAATTGTACGACGAGACAATGAATATTCTTTACAAATATAATTGGTTGTAGTTTTTGTTTTAATATGGCCAATGGGGGCGGGGGTTTAAATCCTATGACCCCCCCCCGTGAGTACGCCCATGACCATTTATACCACAAACACGGTAAATTTTGACGCTAAAAAATTACTTGTAAAAAGTTTTGCGTGGCTCTTTATTAGTTTATCGATAAAAATTTATTACATTATAGCTACACAATAAAATAATTAAGTAATTCATTAGCCTTTAAATTAAACGATAAGTAACGTTTATTCAAGTGTTCATAAGAATATGTAGGACGATAATTATTTGTTAACAACGAATAACTGTAACGATAAATTGAATTTTGACTACTAAGTAGGTAGTCATTTTCCCATTAGTATCGCTTGCAGTGATAAATTATCAAGTAGTGTTTTTAAAATGTTGTTTTACAGACTAATATTATTGCAATTAACACAAAATGTTTTGTACGTAATGGTGAAAGCCTCGCCTTCAAATCAGAATTCCGAAAGCTGGACAAGTGTGGCCAATAACAATTCAATACTTAGAAATAATAATAACGTGTTACAGATATGTCTGACGGTAAACACATTTTATAATGATACTCAACGTGAAGATATGAATACAGAAATAATAAATTTTGACGAATGTGTAAATGACGTGTGTACAATGATCAATACCTTAACAATGAATTTAATTTTTGTGTTTGAACAACTGTCTATTTATAAAATGGCAATGTTACCCGAAGTGGACACGAATGATAATGATGGAAGACTATATCCAATAGAAATATCAAATTACGAAACAACAGTATGTGCAGGTAGTTCAGTAACATTAGATTTCGTTTACATTTGTAAGAGAAACATTAACGCATTGTTAATATTATACAAAACTCACTGGACTATCTGTAAGTCGTGGACAACACTTATTATTAAAAATTGTAAGCGTAACAATCAATATTTGTGTAATAAAGTGACTGTTAATTCATTGTATGATATGCTTCGGACTGTTGTAAACCCAGAACTACATATCGATAAGACTGATAATTATCGAGAAATCGTTTACGAATTTATTGTAAAAATGAAAAGGGCCATATTGAATGTAAAAACAACTGCATTAATAAAAACAAATACCCCGTACGCCGAAGACGAGTTCATTCAAGTAAATCGCGGTGTTCATAATTTGACAGTCGGATTATTCGACTTATATAAAACACAACTCAATGGAATACTGATTACGTTGAATGAAGACTATAAACAAAAATTATTTCGCAACAATTGTGATGATACCGCACTGTATGTTAGAACATCAACCTCACTCTCCATTCCTGATGTTTTATACAAATTATTATTATATACATTTAATAGACTACAAAAACTTTTTCTTAATAAAATTTTTGATTATTTAAAAGCAAATATTAAAATTAGAAATTACACAGTTACCGAAGAAGAACTCAAAGAGAATTTGTCACGAATATTCGGTCAATTCTGTTCATACGTTCCAGAGATTCTTATTTATTTGAACAATAATAATATCAATACCAGTACATTGATTAACAATTATTTAATATTTTGTAGCGATCATTTGGATAATTTGCGTTCTCATTGCCTTGTGGAAAGCGTAACTGATATCACGCCTCAGATATATGACTTACCTTGTGTTTTATACACTATGAAAAATAAAATGTTTATCAATATACTATCTTTATATGGAGGGATGCCAAATTATCACGATCAATATGTGCAAATGGAAAATTGTACACAATTTTATATGGAATATATTCAAAAAATACACAGTAGAGTGAAACAAAATTACCTGACGCCCACTATGCCGACGTGGTTGACATTTAATTGGTTGAGCAGTAAATACTTCATTACTGAAAATTTTAAAAATTGCGAAGAAATGGACAAAATAAAAAACCAAACGATGATCGTCAACAATACTGAAATGTCCTTGTCGGCTGTTTATCGTCATTTATTACCGTGGAATTTGAACATTAAAGCAATTTTAATATTTCACAACAACGTTCTACGTCATCTTAGCAATGCGATGGAAATGTACCTGTATCGTCACGCAATATTTATTATTATGCATATAGAGCTCCGGAATTATAATTTAGATAATACAACATTAGAAAGTATTGGAAATACTTTCCAATGGTTCTCAATAGGATCAAACCTATTTTACAAATATCTGAAATTATCGGGGTCTTATGGACCGTCAGAAAACGTGCAAAATATGATTTCTGAAATTAAATTTGGTAACAAGGCTAACTTAGTCAGTATTATTGAAAACTTGATTCCTGATTTTATATATAACGATGAGAAGGAAAAGGCTTGGATAGAACTCAATAACGCCATTGCTAATGAATACGCAAGTGGCGTACAACCCGTTCCACTAATCCTTTTAGGCAATATGTATGTTGATAATTGTACTCATGCTGTATTATTTATTAATCATTTTATTTGGGTTTTAAATGAATCACACGTAATTGATACGCAAAACTACGTTGATATAAACAGTTTTTGTTATTCATAATATGTGTTTCATTTTCTCTTTTTTTTGGTATGCAATTCAATACAGTTAATATAAAAACTGATTAATAAAATGATTCAATATTTAATTTTTATATATTTTCACACTTACATGCTTATTATTATTATGTTTAATTTAATTATGTAATGAATAATTATATTTAATTTAAAATTTTATCCACGGGCTTTTAATTTTGCAAATTTTAATTATTTTATTTCAATTGAAACACATAATAATATGTATAGTATTACATGAAAGTTAAAATAGTCGAAGAAATGTTATCATTATAGTTAAGCTGTATCCATATATTTTGAATTTTCATAAGGTTAAAACATTTTTGATTTTCCACATTATAACATATATTAAATAAAAAAGTAAAATAATTTAAAATATATATTATGAGTTTCATTCATTACACAATAGTATTTTAGTGTTTTGGTTTTTTGTTTATTGTGTTTTGAATATACATGTTTACTTATTAGTGGAACACAGATATTGTGTTATTAATAACCAATATATTTATAATTATAACTGTTATTTAAAATTATTTTATTATTATAAATTTTATCGATTTTATTCTAAATAATATATTGACATGTTATCAGTTATTAATTCATATGACATAGGCAATATATTATAATTATATAATTATAAATTCTTTAGATTTCTTTTGAAATTATTTTATGTAGATTGAAAACTCGGCTAGGATCAAGTATGAACTAATCAAGGTTTAACGGCTTTGCATTATTGCATGCTCATAGAAATCTTACTGTACCTATTGATTAAATTATGGACAAATTTTCTGGTATGAAAAAAGAAATTTAAATTTTGTTCTTTAATAACATAATATATAATATATTTCTTCAATAATTTGTAGATTCTCATTTATTTTAATAAATATGTTGTTTAATAGTAAGATGTTATATTTTATTTTTATGTTTTATACATTAAATAATATACCTACATTATACTGTATAAGCCTCACAATTTAAAATATATCTATTGAAATCCTTTCTTAGAATTAAAAAATTATATATATATATATTTATCAAACAAAATATTTTTATATTTATAATTACGAAATGTATATAATATTGCAATATAAAGAAAAATCTATACGAATATAATTTATTACGTTTTCATAATAATGTGTAATATTAGTTTCGTTAAAAAACCATTATTAGGAAACGAAAACTGTTCTTTACTCCACCTCCATTAATTGAAGTCAAATACGCTATTGAACTAATATCGCTAATATTGAAGGAACCTTTCTTCTTTGCACTTCATATAATTTAATATGTTTTTGCAAACCAGAATTACACCCAGGAGCATAACGCTTGAGAAGCATATTATACAAAAATCAAAATTACCTATAAATATATATAATATAAAATTATAATTTCACTATATATTATATATTATTATAGAAAAGACAAAAAGCATTTTCAGAAAAATGTACGTATAATATGCACCAGAAGAGAACGTGAAAATATAAATAAAAAGATAAGGAAAAAAAATGTAAAAAAAAAAAAATTAATAGAAAATTTTCAATATTCAGTAATATACTCGTACGATTAATATATTTATAAAAAAAAATATTTTTATATTAGTCTGACGAGTAATATTCGAATATCGAATACTACAAAATTTCGAAATTTAAATTTTATAAATTTATTATTATATAAAATTGAAAAATATAAAACGGAAAGTCAATTAAAATCTGTAAATTACTATTTTACATATGAGTTTTTAAATTTCCCTAAAATTTGAGGGATAACTTCAGTTCCTTCAGCCCATCTGATTACACCGCATATTTCCATTTCTTAATAAATGACTTCTATAATAATATAATACTATGCTAAATAGAAATATGTACACTATAATTTGGATGAATACGAAATAATTCATCACAGACAATTTTAACGTCGATATATGCAAAATTAAAGAACAAACGATGACCGTGCAGGACATTATAACATTGAACATTAAATCAATTTTAAATTTTCACAGAACGTCCTGCATCGTTTTTAACATCACGTTGGATATATAATTTTACATCGACATGCAATATTTATTGTTGTATATTAAAAGTACTAGTCGAGAAATAAATTCAATCCGAAAATAAATTGGACATTTGAGAAGTGACTTTTCATTCGTTCCAAATTTTTTTTAAAATATCGTTAGACCACGAAAAATTATTAATAATCATAACATTTTTAAAATATAATTTTTGTTACATAATCCGACAAGTCTAATCTAGTCAATAATATTGAAAAGAGATTAATCATCGTATAATTACTAATTTGAAATCAAATGCTAAAATGGAATTTCAAAACGCAATAAATATATACATGTAATATATTTTGTGCTTTTCAAAAAGTTTATTTTCTTCTTTTAATTTTTCAAACGAATTAACAAAAAAATTAATTAGAACGATATACCTATTAAATATGTAGATATATCGTATTATAATAGATATATAAAAATCCAAAATTATTTTATGATATAGTTTTTTTTAATAATTTACATAATATTTGACTTTTTCTGCGATTATATGACAATTTTAATTATTTTATCTGAACGCATAATATATGGCGTTAAATAGTGAAACATGATGTACGAATCGAATTTTAGTTATATATTGTGAATTTTTTAATTATATAATATTACGTGCATTAGAAGTAATAGGAAAGAATTGTGATTCGAATTTTATGTACTGCAGTGACAATTTCCACTACGAATAATTTTCATACGTGTAAATAAATATAAAATAGATGGTATATAAGAAAAAATGACAGGTAATACGTTTATCCAAGTGTTTTTAGAAATATTTGATATTATATATCAAATATTAGAAATATTCAATACCAAACTGATTTTTTCATGAAAAAATGTAACCAGAAATTAAGTATTAACTACTAAAAAACTAGTATTATTTCCATCAGTTTGAAATGATAAATTATTAAATGGTGATTTCTAAAATGTTGTTTCACATATTAATATTACTAATACTATCACAAACAGTTTATAATACGTCGCCAAAAGCGTTTTCATCAAATCAAATTCCTGAAAGACAGACAAGTGCAACAGACGGCAATCCAATACAATCGCTCACGAATAATTATAATGCATTACAACAGTTGTGTTTAACAGCATACACATTTTACGGTAATACTCATCCTGAAGGTACGAATACAGAAAACGTAAATTTGAACGATTGCATAAATGACGTATGTACATCGAAAAATATTTTAATTGCGAATTTAATTTTTGTGTTTGAACAACTGTCCATTTATAAAATAGCAATGTTACCCGAAGTGGACACGAATTCTAATGATGGAAGACTCTATCCAATAGAAATATCAAATTACGAAAAGACAGTATGTACGAGGAGTCCAATAATATTAGATTTAATTTACATTTGTAAGAGTGAAATTAATGAATTATTATATTTATACAAAATTCACTGGACTATCTGTACGTCGTGGAAAACACTTATTACCAATAACTGTGAACGTAACGATCAATATCCCGGATTACAATATTCCTGTAATAAAGTAACTGTAGAGTCCTTATATGAAATGCTTCGGTTAATGTATATGAATATGAATGATAATTATCAAGAAATCATTCTAAGTTTTATCGCCGACATAATAAGGGACATATTTAATATAAAAACAACTGCGATAATAAAAAGCAATTCCCCGTACAATTTAGACAATTTTATTGAAATAAATAACAGTATTAATTATTTGACAACTGAATTATCCAACTTGTATAATTTACAAATCCATGGAATGCTGTTTTGGTTGAATCAAGATTATAAACGAAAATTGTTTGATAACCATTGTGATGTTTCCATGCTGCCCGATGAAACTTACACTTACACACTAAATACACTCCAAATGCCTAATGATTTATATGATTTATTATTATATACATTTAATAGACTACAAAAGCATTTTCTTAATGTAATTTTCGGCTATATAAAGGAAAATATTAGAATTAGAAATGATACAGTTACTGAAGAAGAACTCCAAGGAAAATTGTCGCTAATATTCGATCAATTTTGTTCATACGTTCCAGAGATTCTTATTTATTTGAAAAATAATAATATCAATGCCAGTGCATTTATTAACAATTACTTGATGTTTTGTAGTGATCATTTGAATTATTTGCGTTCTCGTTGCCTTGTGGACAGCGTAACTGATATCACGCCTCAAATATATGACTTATCTTGTGTCTTATACACGATGAAAAATAAAATGTTTATCAATATACTAACTTTATATGGGGAAAAGCCAAATTATCACGATCAATATGTGCAAATGGAAATTTGTACAGAACTTCATATGGCATATATCCATGAAGTACACAATAAAATAAAGCAAAATTACTTGACGTCCACTATGCCGACGTGGTTGACATTTACTTGGTTGAGCAGTAAATACTTCATCACTGAAAATTTTAAAAATTGCGAAGAAATGGACAAAATAAAATACCAAACGATGATCGTCAACAATACTGAAATGTCCTTGTCAGCTGTTTATCACAATTTATTACCGTGGCATTTGAACAATATTATTTTAACATTTCACAACCATGTTCTACATCATCTTAGCAGCATGATGGATACGTACGTGTACCGTCACGCAATATTTATTACTATGCATTTAGAGCTCCTGAATTATAATTTAGATTATCAAGCATTAGACAGTATTGGAAATACTTTCCAATGGTTTGAAATAGGATCAAACGTATTTTACAAATATCTGAAATTATCGGGGACTTATCGACCGTCAGAAGACGTGCAAAATATGATTTCTGAAATTAAATTTGGTGACAAGTCTAACCTAGTCAATCTTATTAGAAATTCGATTCCTAATATTATATATAACGATGAGAAGCAAAAGGCTTGGATAGAACTTAATAACGCCATTGCTATTGAATACGCAAGTGGCGTACAACCCGTTCCATTGCAACATTTAGTCAATATGTTAATTGATAATTGTACTCGTGCTATATCATTTATTAATCATTTTATTTGGGTTTTAAACGAATCACACGTAATTGATACGCACGATTACGTCGACCTAAATAAATTTTGTTATCCATAATATACGGTTTTTTTTTTTTGGTGTATCATTCCATAGAGTTAATATATATGGTTCAATATTTAATTTCTATATATATATATATATATAGTATATTTGCACTTTGCATGCATATTATTATTGCGGTTTTCTTTCTTTTTTAGTATATAATAAATAATCATATTTAATGTAAAATTATCTTCACAAGCTTATATATTAAGGAAATATAATTATTTTATTTAAATGGAATATAATATAATAATAAAATTAACATGTAATATTAGGTGAAAATTGAAATAGTCAAAGGACTTGTGTTATTATACAGTTTAGTTGTACCTACATATTTTTATTTATAACCTTATAATATGTATTTCATATAAACGTAAAATAATAAAATAATTATATTTACAATATAATCGTGTATATAAATAAATATATATATATATATATATATATATATATATAATATGTATCTGTATTTGTTATATAATATTATTATAGTGTTGTGGTTTTTGTTTATTGTGCTTTTATTATATACGTTTATTTGATAGTGGAACACATATTAATATTATTATTATTATTATTATTATTATTATTAATAATAACTTAATCATTTTACGGGTTTTAGAATATTATAACAATTATTTAAAATAATTTTATTACTATAAATTTATTTGAAATAATATATTGACATATTATCAGTGAATTATGATTGGTTTTTTTTCTTTTTTTATTTTATAAAATGGTCATTAACCCAATTTTAGAAAAAGTGTACAATGAAATTATAACATATTATTTATAATATATTCGAACGGCTTTCGAATTACTTTTCTTCGACATCGACACAAAATTGTAAAAAGCAAAAACAATCTGACAACCAAAGTGTAGGTTTTAAAGAAGTTTTAAAACCAACTAATACTATACATATAGTACGGAATTGGTAGTGTGTCTAATTTACCAGAAACAAATCAATCAAGCAATTCAAAAAATCTGATCAACTCTACTTTTGATGAAACACAAGATATTTCTTTCTATATCGGCAAACGGGTAAGTAGTTTTACTTTTTTCTGTACGCACAGCGAAAAGTGAGCCACGATCGTCAAGCGCGCCTACCAGCCGTTTTTTATTTACTTGAGGAACTCAACTGTTTTCATAACAGAGTAAATATATCTATAGTTACTTAGTTATTCAAAATCTATAGTCACAGTATTTTATAAAATAATTTAATAGAATTATGAAAATGTAAACGTGGTAGGCGCATAACGATCACGGCTCATGTTTTGATGGCCGTAGGTATCATAGGTAAATATTTATCAATCTACAACCGTTGTTGATACATACTCAGAGCTCCTTATTCAACCGTACAAATTAACAAAATCAATAAATATTCTAATTTTATAATTAATATATAGATGACATTAAATGATAATTAATATTTTTATTTTAAAAATTGATTTAATTGAATTATGATTATAACGAAGAGTTTATTAAAATATTAAGCAAAGTTACCTACAAGCACTCGTTATTTTGCATTCTTATGTAATAATAGTTAACTAATACTAAATTCCTCCTTCAGATGGCATAGGCAAAGGTATTCATCAGTCTACGACCTACGGGAAAATTAGTTGTAGAAAAGTTTGATAATTGGAAAAAAGCTAAAGATTCATTCAAAGATCACCAAAATAATCATTACCATAAACTAAGCCAGATATAATTTGATAACTATTTTGCAATCAAAAATAAAATATTAGAACCAATTAATATTTAAATCAATGAAGCGTTAAAAAAAGAAATTATAGAAAATAGAAATCGTCTTCGCCCAATAATAAAAACTGTTTTATTCTGCGCGGGCAGCAAGGAATATCTTTAAGAGGACATAGAGATTCGGGACTAATTTCGTTATATAAAGATGAAAACTCTGTTGATAACCAAGGCAATTTTAGAAAGCTTATTCGGTTTAGAGTAAATTTTAGTGATTTTTCTGAGGAGGGGAGTAACCTCAGCCCTTTGATTCAGAACGAAGTTATATTGATATATAATAATTTAATTTTAAAACAATTGGCTGATTATGTAAATATAGCTAAGGGGTTTACTATTTTGGCTGACGAAACAACAGACATTTCCAACAAAGAACAAATGTCGTTATGTGTCCGTTATGTTTATGATAAAACCATTCGAGAAGACTTTTTACAATTTATAAAAATTCATGATGTGTCTGGAAAATGATTGGCCGATATCATTTAAAAATTATGTCTAATATAGGACTAAAAAGAAAATATTTGACTGGGCAAGGATATAATGGGGCAAGTTCTTTGAGTAGTAGATACAATGGCGTACAAAAGTATATTCGTGATGAGCATCCTGGAGCTTTGTACTTACATTGTACTTACCAACATGTCGTCGTGTCTAGTAGATCGTCGAATTCGACAGACCAATCTAACGACCAAACACACGACAGCAGACGCGATCGGTGAGTGTGTGTCCTTATTTGACAACCAAACAACTTACAGTGTAGTCGCATAATCAGAAATACAGAATATTCTGTTATGTAGTTTACACTGGTACTTTACAAGTTCACAATTCTGATATAATAATATGTAGACGTGTTATTCATTATAAATTATAATAATTATAATTTTTGACATTCGTTTCATTTTTTTTTTTTTTTTTACAATTATAGTAATTTTTATTTCTTGGCTAATATATTATTCATGGCTTTTGATTCATATAAATTATTATTTATTAATGATTTTATTTAAGTTAACAAAAAAAACATCCTACACTATGGGACATTAAAAGTGATTTATCAAAAAATAAAAATAAAACACTCATTGATACATAAAAAAAAAATTGCTGAAGCTGATAAAGCATTTGTGAAACGTAAAATTAATAATTTTGTAGAGAGCTTACCAAAGTTCGGAAATTTAAACGGACGGTGTCATCTACAGATGATATTTATGTGCCAACTCTTTGGTATTATTGATTTGATGTCATTTAAAAAATTGTAGACATAAGTGACAGAATCGGTATTTCAAGTACTGACAATGACTTAGAAATTACACTGTGTAATATATTCTCGATGTTATAATAAATAATAAATTACAGTATATATTAACAATTTATTTATATAGCGTATGACAGTATAGCAGTTTTACAACAATATCACACAATAAAGAGTATGTAGGACATAATAAATAATATACTTAATAATAATTAATAATTTATTATTAACAATATAATTATAATAATATTATATATAATATAATAATTTATATTAACAATAAACAGTAATATACTTTATTAATATATATATATATATATATATATTTAAAATCAGACGAGCAATTAAATCAATGACTCAATATCAGATATAATGCAATCCCGAGCCCTGCTGACCATGTGTCTAAAAAAAAATATATATATATAATCACTCGAATGATAATGGTATGATTATTATCACGCTGTTATTCTGCGATATACACAAACAAAATAAACTTCACTAAAAAAACAAAAACGGGTTAGATATTGTCAAACAAATCGTTAAGTGTATGTGTACTGCGTTAATGCCGGTTTAAGGTGTGTTTATATTATCAAAATAGAATGCGTGCCACTAATTCCTGATTCACGGGCGTGTGGCTACTTTGACGAGTGTAAACTGATCTTTAGTTTGACAATAACTCATAAAGTTTTGGTTAACCGTCGTTTAACTAACGCTCAGTTTAACGGCAATTTGTTTCCAAAACAACCGTCGATGACCGAATTTTGTAGCATGCGTAAACATCGTATATTTTCAATTTTCTATTATCATAAATTGCGATTATAATATTTATTTAAACCGCAATGTATAACGCGTGTATGTGTAGTACTTTATTGTTTATATTATTATACAACACAAAACGTCGACTATTTCAGCAAGTATTGTGGCATACACGTATTATTATTATTATTATTATTATTATAATTATATATAATATATAACATAAACAATATATACATATTTTACTTTATCTGAAGTAAAATGTTTACGACTATTTTAATTGTTTTATTTAAACACATATTAATAGTGCATCAAACCTACAATAATGAAATATGTTGTACGAGTCTTATTTAAGTTTTATTTATATATAAAATGTATTCTTAAATTATATAAAATTATTATGTGTAATAGAAATAATAGATAGAATTTGTTATTCATATTTTACGTACCGTAAGTCCAATCATCATTTCGAAAATTTTGTAAACGGATAAATAAATATAAGATCGATGCGAAAAAAATGAAAGGTAACGTTTATTCAAGTGTTCTTAAGAATATGTAATATGAGACATATTTGGTCACGGAAAAATATAAATTAAGTGTTCACTACTGAAAAGCTAGTATTATTTCAATTAGTTTGTATTGATAAATTATTAAGTCGTGATTTTTAAAATGTTGTTTCACATACTAATAGTACTGCTATTTACACAATCAGTTTTGAACGTATCGCCTAACACGTCTTCGTCAAGTCAACATCCTGAAAGACAGACAAGTGCATCTGATGGTAATCCTATACAATCGCATACGAATAATAATGATGATGATGAGACAATGAGAAATATGAATAATTTCAAAGCGTTACAACGGTTGTGTTTAACAATATACAAATTTTACAATGAAACTCGTCCTGAAGGTACAAATAAAGAAATAATAAATTTGAACGATTGCATAAATGACGTGTGTAGTACATCGACAAACATCTTAATTAAGACTTTAACTTTTGTGCTTAAACAACTGTCTATTTATAAAATGGCAATATTACCCGAAGTGGACACGAATTCTAATGATGGAAGACTATATCCAATAGAAATATCAAATTACGAAACGACAGTGTGCAAAGGAAGTTCAATAGTATTAGATTTCATTTACATTTGTAAGAGAAAAATTAACGAATTATTATTTTTATATAAAATGCACTGGTCTATCTGTACGTCGTGGACAACACTAATCACTAGACAATGTAAACGAATTGTTGAAAATACCGGAAAACTATATTCTTGTAGTGAAATAACTGTAAATTCATTATATGACATGCTTCAGATCGCTTTACATGGAGACGTCATGAATCAAAATTATCAGGAAATCATTCCGGAATTTATTGGAAATATGACATTAGCCATATTTTATGTAAAAATAACCACATTAATGAAAACGAATTTTCCGTACGATGAAGTCAGGTTTTACGAAATAAATGGCGATATTCAGTGCTTGTCTAACACATTATCCAATGTGTATGATAAACAACTCTTTGAAATATTGATTCAGCTAAATACAGACTATGAACAAAAATTAATCAGAAACCGTTGTGATGTTTCTATACTGTTTTCAGGAAAAACAACTGCACTCTCAGTGCCTGAAGTTGTATATAACCTTTTAATATATACATTTCATAGACTTCAAATATATTTTGTTATTGAAATTTTTGATTATGTAAAAGCAAATATTGGTATTGGAAAACACTATGTTGCTGAGGACGATCTTAAAGAAAATATGTCACGAATATACGACGGTTCATTTTGTTCATATGTTCCAAATATTCTTATTTATTTAGTGAGAAATTATGTTGATCCCAAAGAGCTGATTAACTTCTATTTGATATTTTGCAGCGATCATTTTGATTATTTGCTTTCTCATTGCCTCGTGGAAGGGGACGTCAATAATATGTCTATGATGTATAATTTACCTTGTGTCTTATACGCTATGAAAAATAAAATATTTATTAATATATTGTCCTTATATCAGAAAATACCATATTATTACGATGAATATGTGAAAAAGAAAATTTGTACAGAACTTAATAAGGGATATATTTATGAAATACACAATACAGTACAGCATTATTATACGGGTCCAAATATGCCAGTATGGTTGACATTTAATTGGTTGAGCGGCAAATATTTCATGACTGAAAATTTTACAGATAGTGAAGATATGGACAGAATAAAAGAACAAATGATGACCGTGAACGACACTCAAATGTCCCTGTTCGCAGTTTATCATCAATTATTACCGTGGCATTTGAACACTGAAACGATTTTATTGTTCCACAATAACGTTGTACATTACCTTAGCAACACGATGGATATGTTCGTGTACCGTCACGTTATATACATTTCTATGTATATAGGTAACCGGGTTAATAATTTAAATCGTACAACATTTAAACGTATAGGACAGACTTCCCAATGGTTAGAAACGGGATTGAAATTATTTTATGAATATTTGAAATTGTCTGGAACTTATCAACCTTCAGAACACGTTCAAAATGTGATTGCCACTTTTAAATATGCTGAAACGTCTAACATAGGTGTCTCTGCGGAACAACTGATTCCTGATAGTATATATTATGATTTGCTTGCAAAGTGTAAGGTAGAATATAATATTGCAAATCATTATTCATCCCCAGCGGACACTTTAAGTCATTTGGTAAGTTCTAATTGTAGTCGTGCTTTATTGTATGTCAATTATTTCCAAAGGGGTTTATACGAATCAAAATCAATTAATGATTATATTGAACTTAATGTTAATAGTTCATGTTATTCATACTCTGCGTTTTCTTAAGTATGTATTTCAAAAAATTTAATACAGATATCGATTTATTATACAATGTTTCGATAGATATTTATATTAATATAATATTAATAATTGATTAATATTATTAATAATTGATATTTATTTTTGTTAATCATTTTGCCGCTACGGACTAAATTATAAATGCCGCCCTGTCCAAAGCGTACATTGTTAATTAAATCATTATTTTAGTAATAAAAAAGTTGCATGCTGATAATTTAATTATAAAACATACATTACCCCGAAATGCAACAGCTTTGAGCCCTACACAGGTTTCAACTAATTTATAACTTATAAATAAAAAATATATATTGTGTATCGCACAAATATCAGTTCCGATAATTACAATATTTTTAAATGATGTAGAAAAACTAAATTCATATAAGTCAAAAATGTCGGTATAGGTAGAAATAAATAAAAATAAATTATTATAATTCAAATCTTTTTTAAATTAATAATAATATACAATAATTGTATAAAAAAGTATTAGTGATCTAATGACAAAATAAAAAAAAAGAAAATTAAGGAGAAAAATCACATAAATGCAGAAAAGATATATTAATATGTAATGTTGCGGTTAATTTATAATAATAATAAAAAAATATGTATCATTATTGTTTAAGTTGTGCCTAGGTATATAATTCGAATTTTTATATTATTTATACATTTTTATTTCTTAGCGTGTATTGAAAAGAAAAAAAAATGAAAAATTTTGAAACATTAAAGGATTTATCCTTTTTTGTGTGTGTGTGGTTAAGCATATTGATACTATACACTTGTTACTGCGTATCAGAACATAGTTATAATGTTATTATTACGATTGATGTTAGTGGTAATAAGTTATTGACTATCAATATAAATTGTAGCGATTTTATATTATATAAAATATTATAGTAAATTTTCGTTGAATAATAATATGTATGTCATTTAATAGAAATCTTTACACAAGTCCATTTGGTGTTCCTCTAGTTCGTACTGTTATTCTTGCTTATTGTTGTTTTTTTCGAACTATATTTTAACATTACAGTAGTCTTATATTATATGTATAAATATATATGACTCGTTAAAATCACACTGTACTTAAATTTGTTTTCAATCTGTGGTGTAATATAGAATGTGAAAGGCGTCAAATTCAAAGATGACAGCCTTAATTTTATTAAAATTTAGTTCAATAATTTATTTTGTTTTTGGTGTAAATTTTAATAAAAAATTTGTTCCATTATCAAAGTGAGATCAACTAGTTGACATGGGTTAAGTCACGTCTGTACAGTTCGATTGCTCGAAAAATACACGTTTGACGAACGTGCGCAAAGTCGATACGACTTGTTATACCGTAGAATTTTGGAAAAATCGAGATCGTCCGCGTATTACGAGCCGTTCCTGATCTCATTGTCATTATACTCAACACAAATAATTTAAATGTAATGACAGTCTTATTAACAGAAAATTATCTGTTTCCTCTCCAAACTTTCAACGTTCAGAAAACATACGAAATGAAATTTCCATAATAAAATCCGTTGATATTAAAACGTGCAGTCATTAATATTAAATAGGAATTTATAATAAGTCTTGATTTTTTAAATTTTTTTTCAAGAGCTATGGTAGTATTACGACGATTAACACGTACAGTGTTGAACGTGTCGCATAACATATTTTGAATTTTATTTTGTATAAAAGTTTTTCGGATTTTAACCATAAAACACATACAAAAAAAAAACATGAAAAGTATACACCGATTGTAAATAATATAAGTTAACGTTTCGTTACGCGCAGTTATTGTTATTGCCTTTTTAAAATCGGACACAATAGAAGTAATATAATATGCAATTTGCAATTTTTATTTTACGTGATATTGGCGCAATAATTGTGTCGAAAATTGTGCAAAAACACAAGCTAATGTACGACCGAAAACCTGTCGTTAAGTTTGTTCAAGTTTTCCTACGAAAAATGATACGAGAATTATTTGTTCACGAAATTGTGTATTGAATACTAAAATTTTTTTTCTCATTAGTATCGTTTCTGGTCGTAGAGTATACGATCGTAATTTGTAAAATGTTGTTTCACATAATAATTGCACTGCTATTAATACAATCAGCCTTGAACATGTCGCCTCGCGCGTCGTCATCAAGACGAGATCCCGGGTCATCATCAAGACGAAATCCAGGGTCATCATCAAGACGAAACCCCGCAACACAAGTGAGTGCATCGGATTCGAATGACCCGATACAACAATTGTGTTCAACAATATACACATTTTACGAAGGTTTTTATCATGAAGGTATGAATACAGAAAACATAAACATCAACGATTGCATAACCGACGTGTGTCAATCGACAAACATCATAATTGAGAATTTAAATTTTGTGTTAAAACAACTGTCAATTCATAAAATGGCAATATTACCTGAGGTGGACACGAATTCTAATGATGACACACTATATGAAATAGAAATATCGAAATACGAAACGGCAATATGTATGGGCACTCCAGTGATATTAGATTTTATTTACATTTGTAAGAGAAACATTGACGAATTATTATCTCTCTATAACATGCACTCGAATGTGTGCATGTCATGGACAAGACTCGACGTAGATAATATAAAAAAGGAAAGAAACACCGAGATACGATATTATTGTAATAATAAAACTGTAAATTCATTATATGACATACTTCGGCTTAACGTAAATGAAGTTGTAAACGAAGATGATAGTTATCTAGAAATCATTCAGAAATTTGTGGAATACACGAAGGATGCTATATTAAAAATAAGAACAACCCCATTAATAGTGCCCAATATTCCGTATAATGAAATCACGTTCATTCAAATAAATAGAAGTGCTTCTCAAATAACAACGAGATTATCCAACTTGAATGATCCACTACCCGATTTTATTTTATTTGAAGAGAATAACAACTATATACAGAAATTGAGATCATATAATTGTGATACATCGACACTACCCGATGATGCAAATTCTTCACTCCTAATGCCTGAAGTTTTATACAACCTATTACCATACACATTTGAGAGACTTTTAAAATATTATGCTAATAACATTTTTAATTATTTAAATATCAAGCTTATGAATGGAGATTATACGGTTCCTGGTCACGATCTCGTTAGAAATATTCAAGAAACAGCTTATCAGTTTTGTTCATTCGTTCCAAATATTCTTACTTATTTGGTGAATAACAATGTGAATCCCATTAAACTGATTAATATCTACCTCGTGTTGTGTAGCAATTATATGGACTATTTCCAAATTCATTGTCCAGGGAAAATGATAGAAAAACACAGTCCTTTGATATATGATGTACCTTGTGTATTATACGTTATAAAAAATATAATATTTATGAATTTGTGGCCTCTACACCAGGAGTTGCCGAATTATTTTGATGAAAATGAGGGAACCGAAAATTGTACACAATGTAATATTAGATATATTAGTGTGCTACACTATAGAGTAGAGGAAAGTTATTTAATGAGTACTATGCCCATATGGTTGACATACAATTGGTTGAGTGGTAAGTACTTCATCACTGAAAGTTATGAATATACCGACCAAATGACAAAAATAAAAGAATATACGATGATCGTGAACAACACAGAAATGTCCTTGTCGGATGTTTATTATCAATTATTACCGTGGCATTTGAACTTTAATGCAATTTTAATATTTCACAACAACGTTTTATATCATCTTAGCAATAGTATGGATATGTTCCTGTACCGACATGCAATATATATTAATATGTATTTAGAACTCACGAAAAACCGTTTAAATCAGGAAAAGTTAGAAAGTGTAGGATTTAGTTTGTATTGGTTCGAAACAGGATCAAACATTGTTTACCAATTTTTAAGGTCGTCGGGAACTTATCAAACTTCAGAAAATATTCAAAATCTAATTGACGGTATTAAATTTGGTGATAAAATTGAACTATTCCATTTAATTATAAAAGAGATTCCAGATTTAATATATAAAAATACGATTGAAAAGGCTACAATGGATTTTCAAAATGCTATTTCCAATAATAATGAAACATCGTCGGATATCTTATACAGCATGGTAATTGAAAATTGTAAACGGGCTATAGATTTTATTAATAATTTTATTGGGGTTTTAGGAATATCACACGTAACAAACGATTATTTAGATTCTTTAGATATTGGGTTTTTATGTTATTCAACGCATCCATTTATATTTTTTATTACAACAATCTAAGATATTAGCATAGAAATTGATTAATAATGTGATTTAATATGTTGTTCAGATGCCTTTTATATTAACATTTTATTTTATTAATAATTATATTTAGTGTTAGATATTCCTCGCGAGCTAATTACGGGTAACGTTTTATTTCATTGTAAGCACATCATATATAAGATTAATTAAATTTAAGCAGTCATAATATTTGTATCATTACTGTATGAATTATAACTTCATATTTCGACTTTTATAAGATTAAAACATATTTTGTTTTGTTTTGGTTTTACATTATAAAATGCATTTAAAATAATTTGATTGTTATGAATTAAGTATGGACATAAATGAAAATAAAATGTAGATTTATTAAATGTGAATAACGTGTTTCTTTTTTAAATTTGTTTAAAAGAGAACCTATACAAGTTTATTATATTCGTTCAATTCTTACTACGACGTTAAAATATTGTTTTTTATTTATACTGTGTAAGGTATTACGGGAATCTTATGACTCGTTGGCATATTTTAACTAGTTATATCGGCCGTAGCCGTGTACTTAAAATTGTTTTCAATCTGTGGTGTAATATATAGAATGTGAAAGGCGTCAAATTCAAAGATGATCGTCTTAATTTTATTAAAATTTAGTTCAATAATTTATTTTGTTTTTTGTATAAATTGTAATAAAAAATGTGTTCCATTAACAATGTGAGATCAATTTATTGACATGGGTGAATATTTGAGAGGATAGTAATAACTAATAATACACAACAAGTTTACGGCTATTAGATTCCGATACTGTGATTGATATCTAATTTTGTAAAATAAAATAATTATTCTTACAATCGTGTAAGAAAAGATTTATTTGGTAACGAAAAAACTGTAAACGGAAATTCAGTATTGATTACTAAAAAAAGTATTATTTTTCTCATTAGTATCGACGCAATAAATTATAAAGTCGTGAATTCAGACAATGCATCGTTCGACTGTTCGATACCGACGGTTGGCTACATATGGACAAACCGCATGCCGCGCGGAGAAAAAAACGATAATTAGTAAAGTTTCATCTGTACCGTTCTACAACTCGAAAAAAACCTGTGAAAAGTTAGCCCCCATATTGTCAAAACTCTTCCAAACAATTTGTTATCTCCTTGTCTTAATTTGTAACTATTTGTAACCAACATTTTAAAATTTGTAACCTCACCAAAGCAGAGTTATGGATAGTTTTTCAATGGGTGGCTAACTTAACGGCAACGCTCCCCCCCCCCCCCAAGTAAACCGAATAGTTTCGAACTAATTTTATTATATCCATTTTAATTTCCAACTATTTGTAACCAACTTTTCAGAATTTGTAACCTCGTACTTTACGAGATTTCGATTTTTGAAAATAGGTAGGGGGCAGCTTCCCATGTTAACAAAATTTTCTGAAAAATGTTGTAACCTATCTTACTAAATTTGCAACCAATTTTTTATAATTTGTAACTTCACTGTTTCCGAGTTATGACCTACCTAACCGATTTATTTATCAAGGGCAATCGCCACTCACGTTAGAAGTAAAACTTGTTAGGTATATAATTTTAAATGTTTGTGAATTAGTGAAATTTAGGGGCAAGATGCTTAAATAACATATTATTAATAGGTCTTGATTTTTAAAATTTTGTTTCAAAAGCAATGGTAGTATTACGAAGATTAACACGTACAATGTTGAACGCAGAGGCGTCATTTGGAGTAAAATCATGGGGTAGCAATCTTGAATTTTTTGTGATCTAATGAAGGAAAGGGAAGATTAGTTGGATTGATTTGCCCTAGTTAATTGTTCATAAGAATTAGATATCAGAAATAAAATAATTCATGTTTTCTACCTTTAAAAGTTATTATTTTAATTTTATAATACATCACAATTTTTGTGATCATTTTTGAAGAACCAATAAATTTTTCTTATTATAAAAATATTTGTAGGGTTGCGTATTAATTTGCAACCACAATAAAAATGGTGGGATAGCAATTGCTAATGACGCCTATGGTTCAACGTGTCGCATAGACAATTTGAATTTTATTTCATTAAAAGTTTTCGGATTTCAACAACAAAACACAATACAATTAAATCGTGAAATGTAAACACCGATTGTAATATAAGTTCACATTTCGTTACGCTCAGTTATTGATATTGCCTCTATGAAATCGTACACAATACAAAAAATATAATATGCAATTTGCAATATATATTTTACGTGATATTGGCACGAATATTGAATCCAAAATTGTGTAAAAACACAAACAAACGTACAAACGAAAACCTGTCGTTAAGTTTGTTCAAGTTTTCCTACGAAAATATGATACGAGAATTATTTGTTCACGATAAACTGTAACCAGCAATTGTGTACTGAATACTAAAATTTTTTTTCTCATTAGTATCGTTTCTGGTCGTAGAGTATACGATCGTAATTTGCAAAATGTTGTTTCACATAATAATTGTACTGCTATTAATACAATCAGCCTTGAACATGTCGCCTCGCGCGTCGTCATCAAAACGAAATCCCGCAACACAAGTGAGTGCATCGGATTCGAATGACCCGATACAACAGTTGTGTTCAACAATATACACATTTTACGAAGGTTTTTATCCTGAAGGTATGAATACAGAAAACATAAATATCAACGATTGCATAAACGACGTGTGTCAATCGACAAAAATCATAATTGAGAATTTAAATTTTGTGTTAAAACAACTGTCCATTCATAAAATGGCAGTATTATCTGAGCTGGACATGATTTCTAATGATAATACACTATATGAAATAGAAATATCGAAATACGAAACGGCAATATGTATGAGTACTCCAGTGATATTAGATTTTATTTACATTTGTAAGAGAAACACTGACGAATTATTATCTCTCTATAACATGCTTTCGAATGTGTGTATTTCCTGGACACGACTCGTTGCCAGTGATAATATAAAAAAGGAAAGAAACACCGAGATACGATATTATTGTAATAATAAAACTGTAAATTCACTATATGGCATACTTCGGCTTAACGTAAATGAAGTTGTAAACGAAGATGATAGTTATCTAGAAATCATTCAGAAATTTGTGGAATACACGAAGGATGCTATATTAAAAATAAGAACAACCCCATTAATAGTGCCCAATATTCCATACAATGAAATCACGTTCATTGAAATAAATAGAAGTGCTTCTCAAATAACAACGAGATTATCAAATTTGAATGATGCACTACCCGATTTTATTTTATTTCATGTGAATAACAACTATATACAAAAATTGAGATCATATAATTGTGATACATCGACACTACCTGATGATGCAAATTCTTTACTCCTAATGCCTGAAGTTTTATACAACCTATTACCATACACATTTGAGAGACTTTTAAAATATTATGCTAATGAAATTTTTAATTACTTAAATATCAAGCTTATGAATGGAGAATATACAGTTCCTGATCACGAACTCGGTATAAATATTCGGGGAAAAGCCGATCGATTTTGTTCATTCGTTCCAAATATTCTTACTTATTTGGTGAATAATAATGTGAATCCCATTAAACTGATTAATATCTACCTCGTGTTGTGTAGCAATTATATGGACTATTTCCAAATTCATTGTCCCGGGAAAATGATAGAAAAACACAGTCCTTTGATATATGATGTACCTTGTGTATTATACGTTATAAAAAATATAATATTTATGAATTTGTGGCCTCTACACCAGGAGTTGCCGAATTATTTTGATGAAAATGAGGAAACCGAAAATTGTACACAATGTAATATTGAATATATTAAAGCGCTACAGTATAGAGTAAAACAAAGTTATTTAACGAGTACTATGCCCGTATGGTTGACATATAATTGGTTGAGTGGTAAGTACATAATCACTGAAAGCTTTGATTATACCGAAGAAATGACAAAAATAAAAGAACATACAATGATCGTGAACAACACAGAAATGTCTTTGTCGGATGTTTATCATCATTTATTACCGTGGCATTTGAACTTTAATGAAATTTTAATAATTCACAACAACGTTTTATATCATCTTGGTAATAATATGGACATGTTCCTGTACCGACATGCAATATATATTAATATGTATTTAGAACTCACGAAAAACCGTTTAAATCAGGAAACGTTAGAAAGTATAGGATATACTTTGTATTGGTTCGAAACAGGATCAAACATAGTTTACAAATTTTTAAGGTCGTCGGGAACTTATCAAACTCCAGAAAATATTCAAAATCTAATTGATGGTATTAAATTTGGTGATAAAACTGAACTATTCCATTTAATTATAAAAGAGATTCCAGATTTAATATATAAAAATACGATTGAAAAGGCTACAATGGATTTTCAAAATGCTATTTCCAATAATAATGATACATCGCCGGATGCCTTATACCGGATGGTAAATGAAAATTGTAAACGTGCTATAAATTTTACTAACAGTTTGTCTTTCATATTAGGAATATCTCACGTAACAAACGATTATTTAGATCCTTTAGATGTTGAACTGTTATGTTATTTAGAATATCCATTTTTATTTTTTATTCCAACAATCTAAGAAATTAGCATAGAATTTTGATATATTATTAAAATGCATTTTATGTTAACAGTATATTTTATTAATAATTATATTAAGTGTTAAATATTCTTCGCAAGCTAATTGCAGGTAACGTTTTATTTTATTGTAAGTACATAATATATAAAATTAATTAAATTGAAACAGTCATAATATTTGTATCATTATTGTATGAATTTTAACTTCATATTTCGATATTTATAAGATTAAAATATATTTTGTTTTATTTTGGTTTTACATTATAAAATGCATTTAAAATAATTTGATTGTTATGAATTAAGTATGGATATAAATGAAAATAAAATGTAGATTTATTAAATGTGAATAACGTGTTTCTTTTTTATTTATTTAAGAGAAAACCCTATACGAGTGTATTATATTCGTTCATTTCTTAGGACTACGTTATAATTATTTTTTATGTATACTGTTTTTTAGCATTACAAGAATCGTTTGACTCGCTCGTGTATTTTATATTTGTAACTATCCACGTCATCCGTTGCCGTGTAATTATTTTTAAATTTGTTTTAAATCTGTGGTGTAAACTCGGTTTCATCTTCGGAGGAGGGAGGGTGAATTTGAAACGTGCCCTTCTAAAAATCTTTTAATTATAATATACATTATATAGAAATATTATTTTACATTAAATAGGTACCTACAAAACCGCGCAAGGAAATTCTAATTTGCAATTCTTTAAAATTTATTATAAAGTCGATGGACGACTCGAGCAAATATTAAAATTTAATTTTCTACTTTTCTGTTATATTATCATATTAGTGATAAATCTGTAACTCTAAATTGTTTTATGTGAATATTATATAAGTATCTAATATAATATATAAGTACATTGTGTCTACAGTCGGTGCCAAATAGATTGTCACGTTGATGGCATCGCTATAAAGGAAACCAAGTGTCCTCCGTTTTTGGATATTATTATTTCTTACATTGACAAACCAATTATTGTCACAAAACATTTTAAAATTAAAATTAAGTTATTGATTTGAAAGCAAATATTCTGAAGAAGATTTCATTATAACAAAAACTAGAGATTTTAATAATTAATATACAATATTATACTGTGATATCTATTTATTTAAATATAATCAAATAATAATATTTCAAACATTTTAGAAGACATATGAAACGCACCTCATCCGTCGCGCTATCAATATTCCGAAAGGGTGGTAGATGATTATACTTACTCCTATCCAGTTAATTTGACTGGTTATTTTGTACTACACTAACCGGTCATTTGAACCGAGTCGTTGGAACGATGTAAATAAAGTTTTCTAATTTATATTTAAGAGATCCTAGAAACCATGATTTGCGTCTGTCTCCCCACACAGCAGCAAACACTATCTTTACAACGAATGTATTATTTAAACAAATTAAATAAATAAACAATATATAAACATTCACTATCAACTGAGTAATCCGATGTTGATTGGTGTCTTTCATACAAATGAAGCGGAACACGAGCTTACGGTCGAATATAAAATTAATTGACGAAATATTACGTTACTATAAATGGGGGTTTTTACTTATAATTACACTTTTAAATTATTCGTAAAAGTATAAAATATTTTTTATTATAATTATTATTATTATTATTATGAAGAAACTATAATAGATGTTTTTGTTAGCTTTGCCGTACTCGAACTCTCGGGTCGATAAACATAAATATTACACGGAGGTGTATGGTCTCGTGCTCACGCCACTATATAACATATTGCCTACTAAGGTAAAATATGACGAACAGTGACGACCCAGTGAAATTGTATCGTTACACATATAATAATCTAAAAAGAAATCAAAAACGAAATTACACTGTAATGTCACACATAACGATGAGTTAAACCCAATCGCGGAGACTAAAGAGACTGAATCGCAGCCGTAGTTTACTGAGCCAATACAAGAAAACGACAAAGGTTATCAAAACTTATCCTATTAGTACATAATTTTTAAAAACGCAAAATTCAAAATTCCCACCCACAAAAACTAATGATTTTTACCCATTTATTTTCGTACTATCGTTTTTCAACATTGATTTAAATAAGGGAAGAAAAACCAATTGTAAAAATCGAAGTGTCCTGTAAACTAGACTTGTACTAAGACAGGGATGGAATTCGAAAACATCATCAGACATAATATTATTAATCATTAAACAATAAATGTATAAAGAGATTATGATCATCACAATGTATGTTTTCGTTTGGTTTAGATATCATCCAAAGGGATTAACATAGTGAGACGTTCCGCTACTTCCCAGTCGGAAAGCTCGGTGGCGCATACCATTTTTCTCGTTAGGGCCGCCAACCGACGGTGAGGCCATTGAGGCACACACATCACCGGATTTTCACATAGACATATATGGTATGCCATATATGGACATATAAATCGATGTTGATAGACAGTTTTAATAAATCAGCGTTTGCCTGGGCATCCTGGATATCTTGGAGATATAGATATTAAAGGTACAATAAAAGAAAATAGAAATATTCAACGGAAGTTAAATGAATGAAAAAGGAAAGATAGTTATAATATGAATTGTCCCTCAACTTCGGCATTAAGCTTTATACAATTTGATGAAAGTTCAGAAAATGAGAGTCTATAAAGTAGCGATTTATCAAAATTAGATACAAACACTCCAATAGAAATAGAATCCCCTCAAAAAAAAAAATGCCAAGGAAAAATTAATTTTATTATATCAAAACTTGCAGGAGCTTTAGATAGGTGTCAGTGAAGTAATATGGGATTTTGTATATGTTCTACTAGCTACTTTATAAGTATTAAATTATAATGTTGATGAATACATAATAAATCAAACATCTATACATAGATGTCGAGAAATATATCGCCGCGAACGCAGTGAACTAATAAAATTAGTATTTCGAGAATCTCCAACTAATTACGCGGTTGTATATTGGGACGAAAAAATATTGCCAAACGCCAAACACTAAAGTCAAATATACAACTATCGAACGACTACCAATTGTGAAAACAAGTTAAAATATAGAGCAAATTTTAGACGTTCCACAACTTGAGCGATCAACAGGGTCAATAATCAATGATACTGCAGAAAGGGCCATGAAATTGATGGAAAATTATAATGCAACATTAACACTGGATGAAGATCAAAAACAGTTCATATTACAATGTGTGCAAGAATAACGAAAAATTTACACAGATTGTAAAAAATGTACACTACTAAAGCAATATTAATTTTTATAGTATATTATAAGTATTAAACATTATAATATTTATTGTTTTATTTACAAAAATTGTTTTGATGAGGAATATTAATAAAAAGTACCTATACTATTGTTTATAAATTATAATTAGCCATTCATTATTAATAAATTACACAGATCATTGTGTTTTTTCCAGTCAAGTCAATATATCTTATAAACGGTAAGAGATATTGTAAAATATGTATTTATAAAAGTTATAGACAATTTAAAAGACTTTAAAATAAATAATATGAAAAATTTCGATTTTCTTAATAGTTTACGAGATATATATGAAAATGGCAATCATTTCCAAAAATATTGAAATATGTAAAAAGTTCAAACTTCAAGTTAAATTCGGCACGGGTTAACTTTATCTGATTGACTCAAAACTTTTGTTAGTTCATTTTTATATACATACACACGTTTTTAGGGGGTGAGAGCGAAAAAATTTTAAAGTTGAAAATTAAGGAACACCCTAATATATATATATATATATATATATATATAACAAAAACAAATAATATGAATATATATATATATATATATAACTATTTATTTTATTACAAAGAAAGAAAGAAAAAAATTCTTGTGAGCATCACTATTATAAAAAAAAAAAAAAAAAATTCACAAAAAAAATAATACTAATAGTAATAATTTCATTTTTTATTAATAACCTCCGGAGGGGTGTCCCACGCTCGTGGACGGGCACAACAATTACAATATATATTATAAAACAAATAAAAAAATAAAATAAATAAATATAAAATAACATAATATATATGTATATAAAAAGAATCGTATAAGGGAAACGAGGAGAAAGAAAATAAATAAACACTGTACCGGCCTTACAATTAAAATAAAAGAAAAAACTCACCCATATCACCTTCAATGTTCTCACCCGTCGGCAAACATTTGCCGCGGGGAAAAGATAAAAAAAAATTACTCACTCACTCGTTTCCCAATTTTGACCAACAGAAAGGTATATCGATTTTGTCCACCGTGCCGTGAGGACAAAACGAGAATGAAAACTTTTGGCCGATATCTCATTACGATTAAAAATATGTATATTTTAATTAATATTAAAAATAACTATTATTGAAATATGCACACCGATCGGTGTTAGCGGAGGTTAGCACACAGTTATCGTCACATTAATCGTAATTGCGGCGCGGTGCAGGCTTCTTAAAAATAATTAAATATTAATATTTCACGATACCAATTCCCATTGATTTGGACGTTACAATAGATATTATTAAATAGAATAAACGAATCTATTCCTAAAGGGTCCACCACTATTTTGAATTGAACGCCAGTGTATTATTGGTAGGTATAATTTGTATTTTATAACACTTCAAATTTGTCTGTAAAGTGGATCCGAGTAAAAGTTTAGGTGGGCAACGTTTATTCAAATGTTTTAACAAATATCGGAATACGAGAATTTTCTGGTAACGAAAGACTATAAACATCTATCAAGTTTTGAATGCTAAAAACGTAATACTTTTCATATTAATATCCGTTTTGAGTAATAATTTATTAAGTCGTGATTTTTAAAATTTTGTTTCAAATGCTATAGAAGTATTACGACGATTAACACGTAGTGTTAAACGTGGTGCTTAAAACATTTTGAATTATACATCGTTAAACTGTTTACAGCTTTCAACCATAAAACACATAAAAAAATTAAAAAAGTGAACACCGATTGTAATATATGTTTGCATTCGTCACGGGAAATTATTGTTATTGCCTTTTTAAAATTGTGAATAATGCGAATAATATAACATGAAATTTGCAATTTACATTTTATGTGTTATTGGTACAATAATTGTATCGACAATTGTGCAATAACATAAACAAGCGTACGACCAATAAGAGTATAATGTCAGATAAGGTTTGTTCAAGTTTTCTTACAAGAATGTAATACGAGAATTATTTGTTCACGATAAACTGCAACCAGAAGTTAAGTATTGACTACTAAAAATGTTTTTCTTGTTAGTATCGTTTCAAGTCGTAAACTGTATTCGTGATTGTAGTCGTGATTTCTAAAATGTTGTGTCACATACTAATTGTACTGCTATTAACACAATCAGCTTTGAGTATGTCGCCTCGCGCCTCGTCATCAGGACAACATTCCGCGTCGTCATCAAGACAACATCCCGCGTCGTTAATACTAAATTCCGCATCTCAAGAAACTACATCGGAAATGAATGACCCCATTCACCTGTTGTGCTTTGAAATATACAAATTTTACAAAAACACTAATAGTTTTATTTCGAAAACAGCAATGGGAACGCTGTTTAACGAATGCACATTAGACATATGTACATCGGCAGGCACCTTAATTTTGAATTTATTTTTTGTATTTAAACAACTGTCCCTTACTAAATTGGCAAAATTACCAGTAATAGACACGAATAGTAATGACGAAACACTCTATCACGTAGATATATCAGATTACGAGACAGCAGTATGCACGGGTAGTCCATTGATATTGGATTTCATATACATTTGTAAAGGATCCATTGACGAATTATTATTTTTGTACAATATACACTGGACTATCTGTACGTCGTGGTCAGCGCTAATTAACAAACAATGTATACCCGCTAGTCAATATTCTGTGACACAATATTTGTGTAATGAAATTACTTTACATTCATTGTATAACATACTTCAGACTGCTGTACAATGTCATGGAGAAATGGCTTATAGTTTTGAGGTTTACAATTTAATCATTGATAAATTCATTTTAAATATGAAGCAGGCCGTATTAAACGTGGATACAATTGATGTAATAAATGCTAAAAGGCCATACAATGCAGATGTGATTTATGATGTAACTGGAGGTAAGAATAAATTGACTATCAAATTATTTACCAACTATTCCACAGAAATCAATGGAAAACTTTTTCACATAAATACACAATATATAGAAAATTTGACTAGAAACAATTGTGATACTTCAACACTACCTACGTATAAACATGACGACACATTGGCCCAAGTTGTATATAACCTATTAATGTATACATTTTATAGACTTCAAAAAAGCTATGTTATAACATTTTTAGAGTATGTAAAAGGAAATATTTCTAGGAAAAGAAATACAATTATTGAGGATAATCTTAAAGAAAATATATTAGAAATATTTAGTACTTTTTGTCCATACGTTCCAGAGATTTTTATTCATTTGACGAAAAATGGTGTGGATGTCAGTGAACTGGTTAACGTCTACTTGACATTTTGTAGCGATGATGTGGGATATTTGAGTACTCATTGCCCCAAAGAAAAAAAAGCTTATAACGAGCCCGTAATGTATGATTTTTCTTGTGTCTATTACGCTATAAAAAATAAATGGTTCATTAATGTATTATCTGAAAACCAAATAACGCTAACATATGACGATCCATATATAAAAATGGGAAATTGCACACACTTTAATGTCCAATATATTTATGATGTATACAATGAAGTAAAGAAAAATAATAATGACCCCTCGTGGATGACATTTGATTGGCTGAGCGGTAAATATTTCATGACTGAAAGTTTTATAAATTCTGACGAAATGGCTGCAATAAAAGAACAAATTATAAACGTGAACGACACTCAGATGCCCCTGTCGGAATTTTATCATCAATTATTACCGTGGCATTTGAACATTGAAACGATTTTAATGTTACACAATAACATTTTACGTCATCTTAAGGACACAATGGATATGTTCCTGTACCGTCATGTAATATTCTTATGTATGCACATGGACCTACGGGAAATCAGTTCAAAATATGATCGTGTAGGACAGACTTTCTTCTGGTTCGAAAAGGCATCGGATGAATTTTATAAATATTTGAAATTATCGGGAACTTATTTAATTTTAAACCAGTTTCAAAGTGTGGTTACCACTTTTAAACATTTTGAATCGCTTAACATAGATATCTCTATAGAACATCTGATTCCTGATTATATATATGCTAATTTGCATGCAATGTGTAAGGCTGAATTCGATATTGCCCTTGCCACTGATTATCCATCTGAATCGGACGCATTAAAGTATTTGATGAGTTCTAATTGTAATCGTGCTTTATTGTTTGTTAATTATTTCCAAAGAGGTTTACGTGAATCAAAATTAATTAATGAATACATTGAATTAGATATTAATTTTTTGTGTTACTCATAATTTGCGTTCTCTTTCTTAGATATATCACTCAAAACATTTGCTTCAATAGGTATTTAATTTTTATAAAATTTCTCTTTAGATATTTATTATTTATTCAATAATAATCGGGTAAAGTATATAACTTTTACAGTTGTATTTCAAATTTCTAATCTTTAATGATTTTATTCAATGTAACCATATAATATTATGTAATATAGTGTTAGAAATAAAATAAATAAAAATGTATATCATTGTTTTTCGAGTTGTTCGTATATATTTTAAATTCTTATGTGGTTAAACACTTTTAATTATTAATGTATATTTTAAACAGAAACGAAGTAATGGCGTTACTGTTCTTTTCTTTTATTGTGTTTTTAGTATATTTATAATATATATATATATATATATATATATTTGTCACCACAAATTTGAACATATAGCTATTGTGTCATTATATCTATTGGTGTATTTTGTTGGTAAAATAAATTATTATAATTTATATAAATTGTATCGATTTTATTCGTAATAAAATATTAACTTATTATCAGTAAATATTGCGTTATCTATATTATGTTCATTTAATATAAAACATTTTACAAATCCATTGGTTCTATTCCTCAAGTTGGTACTTATATTGTTCATTATATTACTGGTTTTTCTTTAAATTATATTTCAGAATCACTGTTTTTTTATGTCACTTGTGGCTTTATTGAAAATGTCAAATTAACTGTGTGTTAAACTGAATTGTTTATTAATTGTTATAACGTAGTATAATTAGTAATCCAAATCTTTCCATGTCTTTGATCGTCTTCAAATATATGAAACAAATATAATAATAATAATAATAATAATAATAATAATAATAATAATAATAATAATAATAATAATAATAATAATAATAATAATAATAATAATAATAATAATAATAACAATAATAATAATAATAATAATAATAAAACGTTTATTATGGCTAAAATTATACCACAATATAACTACACGTATCATTGCCATTATCAAATAGGTAATATATACAGCGCGTGTTATTGAAAAAACGATGCAAAAGTTAAGAAAAATATATTACTTACGGGTAAAAAAATAGATAGCAAAAGATCGCCTGGTAGAAGAAGAACATCGTGGCTAGCCAACCTGAGAACATGGTTCGATAAAAATTCAGTAGAACTATTCCGGAGTGCAACTAATAAAACTCGTATATCAATGATGATCGCCAACATTATGAAGAAGACGGGTAAAAAATAAACGCTATGGGTTTATTCAAATACGAGAAATAATATTTTCATAATAATAAATATAGCATAGGATTGATCGCTCGGTCAGTGCTAAACTAAACATCCGCGTATACCAACATAACAACATAACGCGTCAGTCAATGTCCGTACATATTTCACTTTTCTAGTCATAAAATATAATAATAATAATAATAATAATAATATAATAAGTATATAATACAAATGTAATATCAGATATTCTGATGAAGACTTCTTTATAAAAAGAATTAGAGATTTAATAATAAATATACAATTATGATTTATAATAGTATAAATAATAATGAATAGTATGAATATTATGTTAAAAAATCCGATGCGGCAGGCCGAAACATTTCGCGACTATATTTTGGGTTACACTTGCGTCGGCGGCCATGCCAATCTATGTGACATCGACTATACGGGATTTATCCACATTCTAAGTATAATTATTGTATTATCACTTGTGGATAGTGGGTACCTAGTGTTTTTGTTCTACGTGCCCTCTCCCTCGTGGAATATTTCTGGATCCGCCTCTGAAGTGATGTAATATAGAACGTAAAATGTGTCAAATTCAATAATGACCGTCATAATTCTATTGAAATTTTGTCCAATAATTAATTTTATTTTTAGCTCAAATTGCAATCAAAGTTTGTTTTATTATCAAAATGATATCAAAGAGTGAGGATAGTAACAATACACAACAAGTTCACGACTATTAGACTCGGATACCGTCGGACTATAGGTACAATAACGTATGATCCACTCCTCAACGTCCGAACGACTCTGGTGCCGCGAGAGAAAAACGTACTTCGAATCCCACACACCTAATTTCCGACGAATTGCCGGGAAGCCATAAATGTCAACCTGTGATAACATTGTTGTAGATCTGGACTACAACAGTGCGCATTCGAATCGTACAGGGGGAACACAAAACCAACGCAACAAAATAAATGGAAGGAACAAGTATATGTGTTTATTTGAAATCGGTAAAGCTCGGCCCATTCACTCGGAAAGCCTTACCACGACTGACACAACAACTGTATAAACTATACTCTGTATACTTACATATAGCATAATCGGATTGATAGGCGGTCAGTCAACCCAGGTCGCCGGTCAACGCCATGATCACGATAAAACGATACCAAAATGCGAAATACCCCCAATACACTGTGATATCTATTTATTTAAAATATATAATCAAATAATAATATTTCAACACATTTTAGAAGACATATGAAACGCACCTCATCCGTCGCGCTACCAACATTCCGAAAGGGCGGCAGATTATTATACTTACTCCTATCCAGTTAAGTCGGCTGGTTGTTTCGTACTACACTAACCGGTCATTTGAACCGAATCGCTGGAACGATGTAAATAAAGTGTTCTAATTTATATTTAACAGGTCCTAGAAACCTGCGTCTGTCTCTCCACACAGTAACAAACACTATCTATACAACGAATGTTTTATTTAAACAAATTAAATAAATAAAAAATATGTATAACATAAATAAATATACACATGTATATTTAAATATAAAAAAAGAATAAAGCCAATGAGTATTAATTGAGAATGTTGTTGTATATATTATATATTACTACAGGTTTCGACAAAAAGTCATCATCAGGTAAAATTTAAAAAATACAACAACAGAAAAATATAATTAATGAAATTGAAATATATACAACAAGATTCTTAATTAATACTCATTGGCTTTATTCTTTTTTTACATTTTAATATACATGTGTATATTTATTTATTTTATATATATTTTTTATTTATTATCACGAGTATTAACTTATAATTTTTTTTTCTATCTTTTTGATTATTTATTTTTACAAATCCTTTTAATTTTAATTTTTAATTTTCTAAATTCCTCTTTGTTTTTAGTAAAATTAAATAAATAAACAATATATAAATATACACTGTCCACTGAGTAATCCAATGTTGATTGGTCTCTTTCATACAGATGAAGCGGAACACGAACTTACGGTCGATTATAAAATTAATTGACGAAATATTACGTTACTATAAATGGGGGTTTTCACTTATAATTACACTTTTAAATTATTTGTAAAAGTATAAAATATTTATTATTATAATTATTATTATTATTATTATTATTATTATTATGAAGAAACTATAATAGATGCTTTTGTTAGCTTTGTCGTACTCGTACTCTCGGGTCGATAAACATAAATATTACACGGAGGCGTATGGTCTCAGCTCACGCCACTATATATATTGCCTACTAAGGTAAAATATAACGAACAGTGATGACCCAGTGAAATTGTATCGTTACACATATAATAATCTAAAGAGAAACTTAAAGCGAAATTACACTCTAATGTCACACATGACGATGAGTTAAACCCAATCGCGGAGTCTAAAGAGACTGAATCGCTGCCGTAGTTCACTGAGTCATTACAAAAAAACCACAAAAGTTATCATAACTTATCCTATTAGTACATAATTTTTAAAAACGCAAAATTCAAAATTCCCACCCACAAAAACTAATGATTTTTACCCATTTATTTTCGTACTATCGTTTTTCAACATTGATTTAAATAAGGAAAAACCAATTGTAAAAATCGCTGTGCCAATCTATGTGACATCGACTATACGGGATTTATCCACATTTTGAGTACAATTATTATAGTATCACCCACGTACAATGTTGAACGTATCGCCTAAAACATTTTGAAATTTATTTTGTTAAAACGTTTTCGAATTTTAACCATAGAACACATAAGAAAATTAGAAAAGTAAACACCGATTGTAATATATGTTTGCATTCGTTACGCGCAATTACATATATTATTATTATTGCCTTTTTAAAATCGTACATAATACGAATAATAAAATATAAAGTTTGCGATTTACATTTCATGTGCTATTGGTGCAGTAATTGTATCGAAAATTGTGCAAAAATACAAACAAACGTACGACATGTAAGGTTTGTTCAAGTGCTCTTACGAAAATTTAATACGAGAATTATTTGTTGTCGATAAACTACAATCAGAAGTTGAGTACTGACTACTAAAAAAATTTTTCTCGTCAATTGCGTTTCTGATAGTATAGTTTAGTGAATAATAGTAACTGTATAGTCGCGATTTCTGAAATGTTTTTTCGCATACTAATTGTACTGCTATTAACACAAACAGCTTTGGGCATGTCGCCTCGCGGCGAGTCGTCATCAAGACGAAATCCCGCGTCGTCTTCAAGACGAAATCCCGCGTCGTCTTCAAGACAAAATCCCGCGTCGTCATCAAGACAAAATATCGCATCGTCATCGTCACAAAATCCCGGATCTCAGGGAAATACATCAAATACGAATGATCCCGTATCCGTGTTGTGTTCAATAATACACACATTTTACCAAATAGCTTATCCTGAAGTTACAATAGAAGAACTCACAAAACATCTTAATGATTGCATGAAATACGTATGTACATCGACAGATATTTTAGTTTTGAATTTATCTTTTGTGTTTAAGCAACTGGCCATTTATAAATTGGCAACATTACCGGTAGTAGATACAAATAATAATGACGGATCACTCCATCAAATAGAAATATCAGATTACGTAACAACAGTATGTACGGGTAGTCCAATGATATTAGATTTTATGTACATTTGTAAGAGAAATACTGACGAATTATTATTTTTATACAAAATACACTGGACAATATGTACGTCTTGGGCCAAGCTCATTAACGAACAGTGTATACCCACGGTTCAATATTCCTTGTCACAATATTGGTGTAATGAAATAACTATAAATTCATTGTATGACATGCTTCTGATTATTATACAAGGTAATGAACAAATGACTTATGATCATCAGGTAAATATTAACAATTACATTTTAAATATGAAACAGAACATAGTTAACATAAAAACAACCGAATTAATAAAAGTTAATAGACCCTTCAATGCATACGTGTTTTATGATGTAACTGGCGGTGATCAAAACTTGACGATTGAATTATTCTCCACATATTCCGCAGAACTTAATGATATATTTACTGTCATGCATCCAAAATATGTAGAAGATTTGACTACAAATGAATGTGAAATTTTAACATTGCCTCCGAAACCCACACCTGACCGCCACACATTGGCCCATGTAGTATATAGTTATTTAATATATACATTTCATAGACTTCAAAAATATTTTATTGTTTCATTTTTGGAGTACGCAAAGGGAAATGTTATTAGAGAAAGAGAAACAGTTTTTCATAATAAACTTGAAGAAAATATATCACGAATATTTGGTACTTTTTGTTTATACGTTCCAGTGATTCTTAATCATTTAACGAATTATGGTGTCGATGCCACTCAATTGGTTAACGTCTATTTGACATTTTGTAGCGATAATGTGGAGTTTTTGAGTACTCATTGCCCCAGGAATAGGTTATCTAATAACGAGCCTGTAAGGTATGATTTTTCTTGTGTCGTGTACGCTTTGAAAAATAAATGGTTCATTAATTTATTATCTATGTACCCACAAATGCCACATTATAACGATCCATATGTGAAAAAGAAAAATTGTACACAACTTCATATTGAACACATTCACGATGTATACAAAGCAGTATTGGAATATGATAATGACTCCTCGTGGTTGACATATAATTGGTTGAGCGGTAAATATTTCATGACTGAAAGTTTTATAAATTCTAAAGAAATGGCTGCAATAAAAGAACAAATTGTAACCGTGAATAAAACTCAAATGTCCTTGTCGGCGTTTTATCATCAATTATTACCGTGGCGTTTGAACATTGAAATGATTTTAATGTTCCATAATAACGTTGTACATCATCTTAAAAACACGATGGATATGTTCCTGTACCGTCATGTAATATTCCTTTCTATGCATATAGATCAACGGGAAATTAGTACTAAATTTGATCATATAGGACAGACTTTCATCTGGTTTGAAAGTGCATCGAACGAATTCTATAAATATTTGAAATTATCGGGAACTTATCTAATTTCAGAACACGTTCAAAATGTGATTAACACATTTAAATATTGTGAAGAGTATAAAGTAGATTTCTCTACGGAACATATGATTCCTGATTATATATATCCTGATTTGCTTGAAACGTGTAAGATGGAAGTTGATCGTGTTCTTACCAATGATCATTCATCTCCAGCGAACGCTCTAATAGATTTGATGAGTTCTAATTGTAAAAGTGCTTTATTGTTTATTAATTATTTCCAAAAAGGTTTACATGAATCAAATTTAATTAATGAGTACATTGAGTTAGATATTGATTTTTTGTGTTACTCATAATCCGCGTTTTCTTTCTTAGATATATCATTCAAAACATTTGTTTCGATGGGTATTTAATTTTTATAAAATTTCTCTTTAGATATTTATGAGGGAGTATTTTATTATTTATTCAATAATAATCGGGTAAAGTATATAACTTCTTCAGTTGTATTTCATATTTCTAATCTTTAATGATTTTATTCAATGTAATCACATAATATTATGTAATATAGTGTTAGAAATAAAAATGTGTATCATTGCTTTTCCATAGCAATTGAATTGGCTCCCAAATCTAGGTAGTCGATATTTTTCCATTAAAGAGTACCTTTGAATTGGCTACCAACAATTTACTATTGAATTGACTTTCTACAGATTGTTTTAAAAATTACCAAAATATTGCATATGATATCGCCATGTTTGCATTTGTTCATAGCCGTGCTACGTACCTATTTATATATGTTTTTTTGTTATGTTCACGCGTGTTACCACCTAACTACCTATTATATAATTACTTTTTACTTAAACGGTATAATATATTTTTAACATAATATTAAGATGGTCGTTGACAACGAACAACTATATTTCAAGTTGATTAAATGCTTTCTAAAGAGGAAAGAAAACTATATGGAAACGTTATTGATAAATTATTTGTTATATTCCAATACCAAAAATAAGAGATTTATAGACACGAATGCGGAATGTACACATAATGGATCGACAACAAAATGACGATTCGTTGTAACGTCAGAACATTTTACAACCGTTAACCAGCTGACAATAATTATATAATATAATCGTTATCACGACCTATCAGTTTGAACATTCTCTGGCTTTTAAAATTATTAATTTTAAAGATTAAATACAAATAATAAAATAAAAAAACAATGGATATATGCATATATAAACTAATAATAAAGTATACAAATGAAATTAATGAATACAAATAATATTAACGTTAACGCATCACTTTGAGATAAGTAACTTGGACCACATCCTTGTGGTTCTTTTTATGATTCCTGCTTTGTTTCTATCGACGCAACTCTGATAACACCATCTTGTCCAGGGTGCACTTCTGCAATTCTTCCTACGACCAATTGAAGTGGTGAATGACCAGGTCACCAATTCAGTAGACTGTCCAGTATGAATATAATATGAGGAATACGGCGATAAAAAATATTCGATAAATACACAAGTTATTGGAACGGTGTATTTGACCATTTGACAAATATTCAAATACACGAGTCACAACTACTTTAACAACCCCTTTTTAAATAATATTATTTTATGAGTTTTGGGATCCAATTGAATCATTTATTTCGGGAGCCAATTTAATGACCGATTTTATACGAGTATTTATCCAAAATCGGGAGCCAATTCAATGGTCTCGCCTGTTTTTCGAGTTGTACGTATATATTTTGAATTTTTTTGTTGTTAAACACTTTTAATTCTTAACATATATTTTAAACAGAAACGAAGAACTTGGCAAAATTATAGCGCTAATATTTTTTCTTAATTGTATTTTAGTATATATATATTTGTCACCGCGAATTCGAATATAACTATTGTGTTATAACGATTGGTGTATTTTATTGGTAAAATAATTTATTATAATTATTACTATTAATATAAATTGTATCGATTTTATTCGTAATAAAATATTAACATACTATCAGTAAATATTGCGTTTATCTATATTATGTTCATTCAATATAAAACATTATACAAGTCCATTGGTTCCATTCCTCAATTTGGTACTTATATTGTTCATTGTATTATTGTTTTTCTTCAAATTATGTTGCAGCATCACTGTTGTTATATGCGTCTTGTGGTTTTATTGAGACGATTGCCTAAAAACAACATTATGATACATTACGACATATTGACTAAAGACGATTTCTAAATTGAGACGAATAGACAATTATAATGTCTGTCAATAATCGAGTAAGATGGTGCCAAAGTGTTTTTTAAAGCATTCTATCATAGTCCCTTGAAATGGAGAGCTGATGGATTATTGGACTTCTACTTGATACCATTTCGAGTTATATCTGAATCACAATTATATAGATAAGAAGATGGTTAATTTTCCGCACCAACAAAATGTGTGCTTTTTTCACTATATATTGTTGAACACTTCCCACGTCGTGACATGAATGCATTACTCGTTAATCGCATAAAAGTTTCTAAGTGTATAAAACTATAATATATAAGTGATATATTATAAGTGTATAAACTAGAAAATCATACAAATCATGTATTAATGCCAGTCATCCGTCTAATTTCACTCCATATAACAAGCGGACTAGTAAAATCAACTCCTGTCATCGTAAATGGCCTTGAAGGAATAGTGTACCTTGAAAGGAGTACCCTTGTTTCGGTGTAGTGCTGCTATAAGAGAGTACTTATAAGAAGTTTATG
Organism: Chaetogeoica ovagalla; assembly: GCA_032441825.1. Taxonomy (NCBI): domain Eukaryota; kingdom Metazoa; phylum Arthropoda; class Insecta; order Hemiptera; family Aphididae; genus Chaetogeoica; species Chaetogeoica ovagalla. Next base: position 10,139,576 of record CM063737.1, read on the forward strand.
TATAGGAGTATACCTATTGTTACAATTCATATTAGTCCCGAACTAATAACATCTTAAATTTAAGTGAGTACCTAAGGGTGATTTTTTTTTTTTTGTTGTAAAACTGAATATGGAAGCTTTTTATATAATTAATGGTTTACATTAATACATTTTTAAAAATAATATTTAGTGATATTTTATAAAAATTGTATATAAAATCTATATTTCATCTAATTATCAAAATATAAATATACACATATATATTAATATATGTATATTAACAAAACACTATTCCAAGCTATTAAAAAAACATATAATAATCGGAAAAAAGAACTAATAGGAAACCAAAAAACGAAATAACATTGTTGTAGTCTACAAGTTGTAGACCATAGTGTCATCAAACTTCTGACACAATAGCGCACATTCGCATTCTACATAAATAGGATAATGATTTTTAAAACGATTTTGATTATTATATGCACGGAAACAGATCAATTAATTCTGAAAAAAATTGACATTTCTATTTTTTTTTATTTTTATTAGCTTTTAGTGATACTATTACAGCTCAACGATTATATATAATCTAATAATATATGTCTTATAAGACATTTCTATTTCATACCATAATATAGTCATTTTTTTGATATTTTACTGATATAATAAAATATAGTCTACAAAGTACAGACGCCAATTTTATTACATATACTCGTATTCTACGCATTTTGTCATAATAAGGTATCGTTTTCTCTATTACAGAGAATTGGAAAAAACATTACTATCTCTTTAAATAATAAATATAGTTGAAATCCAAAAACATGAAATATGATTGAACATCAAGTAATATTCAGAATATTGTATTTAAAATACTATACAAATCTAATTATTAAAAATTATTGTACTTCAATACTCGTATACTTTGACTTCATAAATTATGTTAAATTTATGAAATATATAAAATTTACAATTTATGTATTTTGTATTACTAGTATAGTGTGCATTTTGCAACTTTTTCATAGTACATATTTTATACCATCGATATGAGTAAACCAACCGGTACCTAAAATTTGATCAAGTGTTCTTACAAATATGTGGTACGAGAATTATTTGGTGATGAAAAACTGTAAATAAAAATTGAATATTGACCACTAAAACAGTATTATTTTTCTCATTAGTACCGCTTCTAGTAATAAATTATAGAGACGTGATTTCTAAAATGTTGTTTCACATATTAATTCATTGTATTACTATTACTATTAACACACTTAGCTTTTAGCGTGTCGCGTCGTGTTCTTTTTTCTATCAATGGTTTACAATTACCATATATTTATTATTATTATTATTATTATTATTGTAATAATAAATTTGCGTAACATCTCATATCATTTATGTGATATCTAATTAATAATTATCTTAATTACATATATGTATATATAATTATATCTGCTGCTGTCACACAGTTCATAGTCCAATACTTGCTCTCTAATCACTGCTATCATACATGCAATGTTTTAGAGCGATTAAATTATTGTTGACTTATTGAACAGTTATTTAATTCTTAAGACTTAAGTATATTTTGACTGTCACTAATAAGAGAGCAAAATTTGTGTATAATAATGATATGTAAAATAATATTCCAAGCAATAAGAAGGCTATTATACTTATTAGATAGTAATTAATAGGATAATTGTCCTTAATTTCCAAAACAATTTTGATTATTACGTGCACGAGAAACAAATCAGTAAATTCAATACATTTCTATTTCATACCATAATATAGTCATTATTGAGATATTTTACTGATATAATAAAATACAGCGTACAGATTAGAAGTGACTATTAGGTGTCATTACAGACACCCATTTTTTCATAATATGATATTGTTGTTTCTTCTAAAAAATTGAAAAAACATTACTGTCTCATTAAATATAATTGGTAAAAACAACAACATAAAATATTATTGAGCATTAAGAAATACTCAAAATACTGTATTTAGAGTACTATCAAAGTCTGCTTATTATAAAATTATTGTACTTATTATTACTATATTTTGACTTCATACATTATATAAAATTAGTGTAAAATTCAAGAAATAAATTTGCAGTTCACATTTTATATATTGTTTGTACTCGCATATAAGGGTTGATAATGTATACAGTTATCCCATGGCAAAATTATCAAACTTTAAGAACGGATAAAAACGATAATGTACTCGTGTAACAGCCTATTATTATTATTATTATTATTATTATTATTATTATTATTATTATTATTATTATTTAATCAATGCAATAGTATTATTTAAATACGTTTAATTACTAAATACGAATAATATTAAATTAAATGATTATATTTTATCTTTAACGCCAATATTTAATTTTAAATAGTTAGTTCATTAATTTCGTAGAACATTAAATGTTTATATTAATTTAAATTTAAGTTTAATAATATTTATGTGTATTTAAAGGAAAGTATATTTGTAATTATAATATACATGTCCCTTATTGTTTGATCATTGTACAATATACTGTGTGTTTTTAAATTGTACAAACACGAGTGGTAACCTATTAGTTCTGTTAACACATTTTATCGTCTACGGATGAAAATATTAATTTTGTGGACATTTTAACCGCGTCTTGACTGCCTTCGGAGCGGTCATAGTCGCGCGCAGTAGCCGCGATGTTACTACATTTAATAACAAGTAAAGTAATCCCAGCGCCACTAGACGCGTTCTAATGGTTCACCACAACTTTTATATTGTTGTCAATATAAAAGTATAAAAAAATTTTGTTTTCCATTCTTGTTTAAGTATAAATTAACCAGAATTATATACAACGTATTGCCGTCTACCAAGCATCGGCTGGAGGTTTTGCGGGGCACCAGGTTTTGTAAAGTCAAAAAGAAAAAAAGATTAAAGAATAACCGAGGGGAAATAAACGATAAAAAATTTCAAATACAATAATTTTCATTTGTACTATTCAATGTTGGCTATTGCGACTTGCGACTTGCGGCTCGTGAATTCGTCGACCAAAGAGAAATATTCTGAAGAGTATAATATTTTTAACTATCACCAGAATTATAATACAGCCTTTATAAACACATTTTAAGTACGTAGTAGTATTTCATTAAATATATCCGCATTGTTTGGGCCGGGAGCGTAAAATTTTATTATGCGAGCCCGGACACTATCAAAACATAAGGCACGAATTACATTTTTAAATGTAATGACTACGGCGTCTTTGGCCAATATTTTTAATAAAATAAAAAATTTACAATATTATAAATAAATACAATATAAGTAACTAAATGAATGGCCCTTCTGGCCCAACAATAATATAACTCAAATACAATAATATAAAAGGTAGCCTCCTAACAATGCATAAATAATAATTTCCAAATAAACTAAACAAACAAGTGTAATGAATACTCACAATAAAGATGACTGGCCAGTCCCTACATATATTTAAATAATTAATTTGTGTACGAGTAAATATAGTAAAAATATAATATATAATAATCATTACGTGGAATTGTACATAAGCGCAACTATTAGAGCCGTTATAGAAAACACAACAATTTCAAATTCAGGATTTAATAAATTTACAACGAATTACGCTACTCACGCGTTACCATTTTATAAGAATAAAGTAAATTCTTATTATTATTAATTATTATTATTCGTGTGCGCGCCCCGAAAATAACAAAGTAGTCGGATATCTCGCGCTCGGGCATTTATAGCTTCATCACACATAACAGTAAGACGGGTAAATTACTTACATTTCCAAAACATTCGTTGTGTTATAATTTATGGTACCGTGAATGCATAATTTAAACATTATTAAACCATGCGTGAATATGGGCATTGAGTAACAATTTTAAATAAATATTATGACATCGACAAGATCATATAATATATTTATTGAAAATTGTTCTGGTCAAATAACCAACACTCAATTCATTCGTTCGTAAATTGTTCGACTAAGACTCGGCGGCAAATAGGCGAGAAAAGAGAAGTCCACTTTTTGGCGGGTCTTAATACATTTTAAAAACCGCGGGAACCCGGAACTATTGCCCACCTCCACTCAGTTGTCTATTTCATAGTGACATTCATATTGGCAATAAGTGCGACGGAAAAAAATTGTCCGATACCTGCAGTGATGCGAATTCGCTCCGGACTCGTCGACGTGGAATATACAAGATTAAAAAGAATTAATAATATATTCACACATATTTTCACGATGACAAAATGTTTTTTAGAACGCGACGAAAAATCATACACAAATACAAAACGATAGGTAATGTTTATTCAAGTGAAAACATAACTATATACATGCACAATATGAATATAGTATATACGAGAATTATATTTTAAAGAAGAACTATAAAGAGGTAGACAGTATTGAGTATTAAATCGTAGTTGATTTATCATTAATAACGCTTCTGATGATAAACCATAAAGTCGTAAATTCTCAAATGTTGTTTCACGTACTAACTGTATTGTTATTAACACAATCAGCTTTGAGCGTGTCGCCTCGTGCAGCGTCGTCATCAAAACGAAATGCCGCAACACAGGCAAGCACATCGCATTCCCATGAACCGTTACATAAGTTGTGTTACACAGTCTACAAATTTTACTATGCTACTCATCCTGAAGGTAAGAAAACGGAAATCAGAAACTTTAACAATTGCGTAAATGACGTGCGTACATCGACAAATATCATGATTGAAAATTTAATTTTCGTGTTGAAACATCTGTCCGTTTATAAAATGGCAATATTACCAGAAGTGGACACGAACCCTAATGATGCAACACTATATCAAATACCAGTATCAGATTACGAAATGACAGTATGTATGAATACCCCAGTGATATTAGATTTTATTTACATTTGTAAGAGATACATTAACGAACTATTATTCCTATACAACATGCACTCGAATATATGTACGTCATGGACACAACTAATTACCAAACAATGTATACCTATAGATGAACATTCACAGACACAATATTTGTGTGACGAAGTAACTGTAAATTCGTTGTATGACACACTTAGGATTGCTGTAAATATAGATATAAATAGAAATATGACCCTTGATTATCAAGGAATCATTCAGGAATATGTTATAAAAATGAAGGAGATTCTATTCAATGTAGAAACAACCCCATTATTAATAACAAATATCCCGTACGATATAGACGAGTTCATTCAAGTAGATGGCGGTGTTAGTTATTGGACAATCGGATTATCCCACACGTCTGCTACACAAAACTATGATATGTTAATTTGGTTGAATGAATACTATAAACAAGAATTAAAAAGAAATAATTGTGATCTTTTGACACTGCCTCATGAAGCTACAGATAATACCGTACTTCCAGTTATTCAAGTTTTGCACAATATATTATCGTACACATTCGATAGACTTCAAAAACATTTCGTTAATGAAATTTTCGGTTACATAAACAGCAGGTCGAATGCAAATCGTACAGTTGCCGAGGACGAACTCAAGGAAAATTTGTCACGAATAGTTTATCCATTTTGTTCATACGTACCAGAAATTTTAATTTATTTGATGAATAATATTGTGAATCCCATTAATCTAATTCACGTCTACCTGATATTTTGTAGTGATCATTTAGATTATTTATTATCTCATTGTCCTGGGCAAGTGGTCGATAAACACACGTCATTGACATATGATTTATCTTGTGTATTATACGCTATGAAAAATAAAATATTTATTAATATATTGTCTATATACAAGGAAATACCGAATTATCAAGATAAATATGTGAAAATGAATATTTGTACACAAACGAATATTGAATACATTCATGAATTACACAAGAGAATAAAGCAATATTATCTGACGCCTACAACGCCCATATGGATGACATTTGATTGGTTAAGCGGTAAGTACTTCATTACTAAAAGCATTGCGAATTCCGACGAAATGAGGAAAATAAAAGAACAAAAGATGATCGTGAACAACACAGAAATGTCCTTGTCGGATGTTTATCATCAATTGCTACCGTGGCATTTGAACATTAATGCAATTTTATTATTCCATAATAACGTTCTGCATCATCTCAGCAACACAATGAGTATGTACCTGTACCGTCACGCAGTATACATTTCTATGCTTTTAGAGTATCTGGATAATGTATATGGAAATCGGACAAAGTTAGAACTTGTAGCAGATACTTTTTATTGGTTCGAATTTAGGTTGAGCGTATTTTACCAATATCTGAGTATAACGGGATCATTTCAACCTTCGGAACACATTCGGAATGTGATGGCTACTATTAAATACGGTGACAAGAATAACCTAGTGTTTTCTGTGGCAACCTTGATTCCTTATCTTATTTATAACGATTTGAAGGAAAAAGCTCAGATGGAATTTACAAATGCTTTTGATAGTGATAATTTTATTCCAAAGGACATTTTAAGCCGTATGGTAATTGATAATTGTACTCGTGCTATATTGTATATTAATAATTTTATTTCGGCTTTAAAAGAATCAATGGTAATTGTCAATGAGAACTTTTACATAGATGAAGATAGTTTGTGTTACGAGTATTAATATAACGTGCTTTTTCATTCAATGGTTTTATCACCCAATATAGTTAATATAGATATGGATTAATAATATGATATCATATTTAATTTTTATAAAATTTTCACACTCGATGCCTCTTACTATGCGTAATATTTATTTATATTATTTAATCATGAATATTATGTTTGTAGTAAAAATTTTTTTCGGACTTATATGTATATATTGTTATTACGTTTTAATAATTTCTTTCTTTCAAAGGATAATATATATGTATACACATGTTATTATGACAAATTAAAATAATTAATATGTTCGTATTAATATTGTTATAGTCGTACTTATATATTTTGAATTTTTATTTTGTGAATATTAACTAACAAAATAAATAAATTACATTGCAAAAATTAATGTGTCTTTGTATAATATATATTTATATATTTTTTTTTTACTGCGTATTAAAATATGGCAATTACGTTATTTATAATAATTTATACTGCGTTTCGACTAAGAACGTAATTCGTTAGCGCATCCAAATGAAAAAAAACAAAAAAAATATATATATATAGAACGGAATAATCGCGTATCATTGAGGCCAAATTCTGATTTATTATGAGCGTCCTTCGACCACCTAGAGTTGCGCTGCTATAATACAGTGTGTGTTCACGGGTTAGTTATTTTATAAATCGTACAAAAAAAAAAAAAAGAAAGAAATGTGAAAAATATGAACTGCTCGCGACCGACTATTTTCAAAGGTACGAGGAGATCGTACGGTATTATCCTGACGAGTCGCAGCCGTTTTAAGTACGCGCTGCTAAGCAGAAGACACACACACACAAAAAATAAGGTACTATTCCCGCAGTGTTATCATTCGAAATTATCCCTCGGGAACGTGTTGAGGAAATGTCCGCGAACACAAGCGCGAATCATCATTCACGAAAGCGTATTTATTATATTCAATACACTCGTGTAACGCAATATTATTCAATATAATACATAATATAATGTCCTAAATTACCATTCGGCGGGACGAAAATCATTACGGAAATATAACGTTTGATTTCCGTTCGTGTAAAGTTACACGGTACACGTACGAGTGTACTCGCTGTTTTAAAGGTGAGCTTTATGGCGCGTCCAGACCATAAAAAAAAAAAAACATTTGTCGCAAACACGTGTGTGTTGCCGAACATTTCGGTGACGTTGTTGTTATCGACAAATGTCTTGTTTTCCATCCGAAGCGGGAAATATTCGACAAAGTATTATGTAAACACAGTGGTCAGTCCATTAACACGCGTCCAGTCAAACAGACCGTTAACAAGTTAACAGGTCTTAACGAGACGTAAAAAGTTAACAGACCGGTCGACAAACACTTAATAAATACGTCATGTTTTATTTATTTGGCCATTCGTTCGGTTTAACCTCGTCGTAATCAATTGACGAATTAATATTTTAATTCGTCGTACACGTTTATTATACTCATACCTCAATTCTCCATATAGACCAATAATGTCATCACGTTTAAGATCAGTCATCTAAATAGTTACCGTTGTATGTATGCTTTGGTAAAAGACTGTGGACGAACCCAAAATACCTCTTTTTGGAGGCTTTTTACGTTTCTAAACTCGAAATTACGCAAGCAGATGCGCATCAATCTCAACGCCGTTCTCGTTCCGCATTTCGTCAACGCTAAAACGTTTCTCGAATACGTCGCTTTGGCGCCCGTTTTCGATGACGTTTTCTTACCGTTAACAGGCGACAAAGTCGATGACAAATGTTTCACGCACTGAACGCGCTGCGTTACAATAAGTCTCGATTCGAACGAGTTATTCGTACAAAACTCATATAGGACATAACTGAATGATAAACGGGAGGTGTAAATAAAGTAAAACATGGTCTCGCCGCGATAAACGTTTGCGAATAATACATTGTATTAAAAGAAAATAAAAAACTATATTATTATTCGCCGTGTTGGCCGCGCGTTCAAAACCTAACGATCGCGCATAACTTACCGTTTGTATTCTCTTACATAATATCCAGACCGTGACATTCGTACTCTTTTTAAGTCGTTATTTATGGGTTTTAAGGCGCTTTTAATGTTTTATTGAACGCCGGCGGTTAATAAGAACGTCGAGCGTAACAAACGTCCGATTGTCGTTTGCACGCAGTCCTATAAACATATTACGATGACATTTTATTTGAAACTTGTTTAGAAAAAAAAATACCCGGTCGTCTCGAAAGATTCCGCCGATTCGACGACGGTGGAATTATTGGAAACGAGATTATTATTATGACTGAAATGAAAAACACTCGACTAATGAATTCGAAGAAGACGGCCGCCAATTTAATTACCCGATATATTCACCACGAAATTGTTGTTTCGCACTTGTAAACCGTATTGTCGTACTGCACGGTCGGCGCGCGACAGATGTCGGCGAAATGTTCATATTGATTGCAATACGCGATGATTGCGCCATCATGTAATTAAGCCTCGGGCTATTTGATTACATGATCTCGGTGTGTACAACGAGTCGTCCGACTTTAAATAATATTTATTACGCTATACTTCGCATTCGTATTATCGAAAACGTACTGCGCAAAGAGTTTTACATTTTCAGCTGGAACATTATTTCAAAGATTCTTGGTAATCAATTATTATCATGGGAAGTGCGAAATGAGAAAAACCGATTTGTACACAAGTTTCCTAAACAGTTTTTAATAATATAAATTCTCGTGTTCAAATGAAGTAATTGATATCATACGAAACAATAATTGCTTATTACCATTAGGTATCACCACGGTATACCATAGGGTATACGTAATAATAATATATATTCAATAGACCATAAACATATTTAACAAACACAGCTTTCTATATTATGTCTATACGTACCTATGTATCCTAGTCCATGATTATAATATCACAGACGTTTTTTCCCCTATCGTACTAGAATTAACCGTAAAAATTATCAACTAAAAAAAAAAATTTGGCAGGAGAGAGAAATTTCGAGTAGGGTTCTCAACCTAGAACCCCCGTGCGTACGCCACTGAAAAACTTACATAAAATCTCATAACATTAATGTGATATTTAATTATCTAAATATATAATAATAGAATAATATTAATATAGTATAATAATATTTCAAGCTATTAAGAAGGCATATATTTATAGTAATATATAAAAGTTAATGGGAATACAAAAAGCGAAATAAAATAGTCGTATTAACATAATATAGTGTCCTATATAAATACTCTGACACATTAACGCGCACCCTACGTGTATAGGAAAATTGGGGTCTAGGACATTTCGCCGCCACCGTTTCGCCGACACCGTTTCGCCGCCGACCTATTCGCCGCCACCGTTTCGCCGCCGACTTATTCGCCGCCAGACCGTTTCGCCGACGGACTATTCGCCGCCGACTTTTTCGCCGCGACCGATTCGCCGCGACCGTTTCGCCGACACCGTTTCGCTTCCATCCACTCGTTGTACTTTTCTCAATCAAAAGTTTCAGTGTTTTTACTTTATTTATATTATTTACTTCCAAACTCTATAATTTTTCATTTAATTTAGTACAAAATAAATTATACATAATATAAAATGACCATAATAAGCTATTAATGTAGATATACCTAATACCTATATTAAAATAACCGTCAATCAGTATTAATTACACTTGAATAGCCTCTCATAAATTAAAAATTGTCTTTTTCATTTATAATTAATAGTTTACAATATATGGCAATTTGTCAATACAACTGTAAATCGTGGACATTATACAATATTTATTTTATGTTTAATTTCATGAACACACTAGGTACTAATAATGCACATCCTTTCTTATAAATATAAAAGATGACGCTATTGAAATTTTTTACGATTTTTTTTTTTCACAGAGTTGTTTCAAATACTTCCCCGAGTGTTCCAACGTCACCTATTTTTTCATTTTTCTGTCTGAGGGGAAGGGTAATGTACTGTATTTTAATGTTAGTTTTCGGTGAAGTGTTTCAATAATTTTCAAAGATTTTCAACATGACTTTAAAATGTATAAAATTATATGGGACCCCGCACATAATTTCGCACTGGGCCCAGCGCTGGATTTAACCATTCGAGGCCCATGGGCACAAATACTGTGGGGCCCCTTGTAAGGAGAGCAAAAGTTAATTATTTGAAAACTTATTTTGACTCATAAATCACTTTGAATATCAAGCGTAGGTACTTCGTCTGTACTTATTTTGCGAATAACAGTTCAGCTAATTCACTCTCACATAAATAAGTAGTGACAAATACGAAGGTTAGGTTAATACGAATACGACGGTTTATTTTAACTTTCAATACAATTATAATTTCTTTCAAAAAAAACATACGTACATACATCAATCGCGTCGTAAAAACGAATGTGTGTTCTGTGGGTGATGACGGCGGTATTTATCAGTAATCGCGTCCACCGAGAATATTCTAGAAAAGTCCGTTCGGAAAAACCAAACGGACCCCTTCTAGAACATTCGTGACAGAACACAACAACAACATGATAAACAAAAATAATACAACAGAATATTATAAATTATTATTAAATAATCACTTACCGTTGAATATTGGTCCATGTTATTTTTTTAATTTTACCACTTTTTACGTAAATGAAAAATCACACTCCACACTATTATTAATAATTATTATTAAGCCGTTTGCTGTTTATGGATTGATGACGGCGCGACGCGGCACCGACGCAACAACAATGGGAATTCTCGATAAATATAGATATTTTCACATTAGCTGTTATAACGAACGACAATTTATAGCTAATTTGAACCAGGGTTGTTATGTTTGAAACACGTGTTTTAAACACGTTTAAAACAACTGAAAAGAACATATTGATTTTATTTAAAACGTTTAAAACACTTGTTTTAAACATACATTCAAAACAACGATTAAAATAACGTTTTTAGTAAATTTAAAATTAAAAAATCTATATTATAAAAATATTCAAATCTAATAAACACAAAATATTGAATTCTTGGTTTAATGTATTATTTTTGAGTAGGAATCTTAATACACTAAATATTCAGTAATATTATTATATAACATGTAATATATTATCTCCATGATTACCATGACACAAGTACTTAGTACACGATCTTAATCAATGGTAATTGGTAATTAATCAATGGTCTTATATTAGTATAAAGTTATTATTGATACCTATCGACTACAAGTTACAAATATTTACGAATTTATATAATTTACACACTATAATATAGTCTGTAAATTATATAAATTCGTAAATAGTTGAAACTTACTACATGTTAACACGCTAAACTAGTTATATTATGCTACATATTCTGTGGTTAATACAAAATATTTATTATAAAATTATGGTTCTTCGATTTTTGATTACCGAAATTTTGAGCCATAATAATCTATTAGTATAATTATTACAGACCTGCAATAAAAAAGTTTGTTTAAAAATAAGTATTTTTAAAACAAGTTGAAAAAAAAAAATGTTTTAAACATATTTAAAACACTTTAAAAAAACACCCTTTTTAAACGTTTTAAACGTTTTTTCCAACCCTGATTTGAACACAATTTATGTATAAAATAATATTTAAAATGATTTTAAAATTATAATATAATTTGTATAAATAATTAAAATTCTATTAAGCATTTAAAAAAAAATCTTTCTAAAATATTTCATTATGAAAATACTGATATTATACAGTAATATACAGTAAATATAGGTAATATACAGTTAACAGTATGTTAGATGTTTTTTTTCCATGTGTATGGCGGCGAAAAGTTCGGCGGCGAAACGGTCGCGGCGAAAAAGTCGGCGGCGAATAGTCCGTCGGCGAAACGGTCGGCGGCGAATAGTCCGTCGGCGAAAAGGTCGGCGGCGAAACGGTCGCGGCGAATCGGTCGCGGCGAAACGGGCGGGTTCGCGTCGTTGCGTCACGCGGATTTTTGAATACGCGTTATTTCGGTGAGGACGCGTCGCAGAGGGCCGGAAGCCGTTCCAGTCGAAAGGGCGAGAAGAGGTGAGTTTTTTGGTACCACCCTTTCGGTGCTGGGATGGTCGAGGGCCCGGCAACAGAGTCCGCCGCGGTCGCGTGCCGTCGCCGCCGCCGCCGCGCGTCGCCGCCGCGTGCCGCCATAACGTTGTTATCAATTTATGAGTCTCTATACAAAAATCTAATTAAAGTCAAATGTTTCATATATTTTGGTATATATATTTAATATAGCTGTTTAATCAATGAGGTATTTTATAATAATGAATTTGTTAAACAAAACGCTTTGGCTTTTGGCTAATGTTAATACAATTATACATTTGCACAACTTTTAATTACATTTAACTACAAGTGCAGTTATTATTATTATTAATTATTAATTATAACTAATTGTTTACCAATTTTTACTAATTGATTTGCTAATTGTTTTGCTAATTGGATTGCTAATTGTTTTGCTAATTGGTTTGCTAATTGGTTCGCTAATTGCTTTGCTAATTGGTTTGCTAATTGCTTCGCTAATTGGTTTGCTAATTGCTTTACTAATTGCTTCGCTAATTGCTTTGCTAATTGGTTTGCTAATTGCTTCGCTAATTGGTTTGCTAATTGGTTTGCTAATTGATTTGCTAATTGCTTTACTAATTGCTTCGCTAATTGCTTTACTAATTGCTTTGCTAATTGCTTCGCTAATTGTTTCGCTAATTGCTTTGCTAATTGGTTTGCTAATTGCTTCGCTAATTGGTTTGCTAATTGCTTTACTAATTGCTTCGCTAATTGCTTTGCTAATTGGTTTGCTAATTGCTTCGCTAATTGGTTTGCTAATTGATTTGCTAATTGCTTTACTAATTGCTTCGCTAATTGCTTTACTAATTGCGTCGCTAATTGCTTTGCTAATTGCTTCGCTAATTGCTTAGCTAATTGTTTCGCTAATTGTTTCGCTAATTGCTTTGCTAATTGATTTGCTAATTGCTTTACTAATTGTTTTGCTAATTGTTTTGCTAATTTTTTGCTAATTGTTTACTAATTTTTACTAATTGTTTTGCTAATTGTTTACTAATTTTTACTAATTGTTTACAATTTGTTTGCTAATTGCTTTGCTAATTGTTTACTAATTTTTACTAATTGTTTACAATTTGTATACAATTTGTTTGCTAATTGTTTTGCTAATTGTTTACTAATTTTTACTAATTGTTTAGAATTTGTTTGCTAATTGTTTACTAATTTTTACTAATTGTTTACAATTTGTATACAATTTGTTTGCTAATTGTTTACTAATTTTTACTAATTGTTTACAATTTGTATACAATTTGTTTGCTAATTGTTTTGCTAATTGTTTACTAATTTTTACTAATTTTCACTAATTGTTTACAATTTGTTTGCTAATTGTGTATGCTAATTGTTTACTAATTTTTACTAAATGTTTACAATTTGTTTGCTAATTGTTTACTAAATTTTTTGCTAATTTTTGCTAATTTTTACTAATTGTTTTCAATTTGTTTGTTAATTGTTTTGCTAATTTTCACTAATTTTTACTAATTGATTACAATTTGTTTGCTAATTGTTTTGCTAATTGTTGTGCTAATTTTTACTAATTGTTTGCTAATTGCTTTGCTAATTTTTTTGCTTATTGTTTGCTTATTGTTTTCTAATTGTTTGCTAATTATTATTAATTATTATTATTATTATTCTTGAACTCCTATAAAGTATTTTTCTAATAGCTACATGTAAATATTTTTGTAATTATAAATTTATTTATTATCAAGTTCATTCCAAAATCTATCAAAATCATAATTTATACAATTAATACTTTGAATTAGTGATACCCATTAACCCATCAACAAACTTAATCCTGCTGCGGTATGTGCTATACCGGAAGAATGTACGGTGAAGAGCAAAGAAAAAAAAATAATGAAGAACAAAGAGATAGGCGTTAAGTGAGGTTTTTTTAATCGAAAAAGAAAAAAGATAAATAAATAATTAAAACAAAATAGAAAAAGAAAAAAAAATAGAGAGAGAGAGAAAAACAAAAAAAACAAACAAGAGAAAAATGAAGAGGGAGGAAAACAGTAGACGGGAACACGGGCGGTGGTACGGCACGTCGTTGCTGTAAGGCGTCGAGAGCAGGAGTCAGCGTCGGCGTGCAACCGGACCGGCTGCCGCCCTCACCACCTCGTCCATCGCAGAACACGGTAGTGGGGGCGAGAGCAGCGCAGTCCCGCCATACCACCTCGGTGGCGGTTGGATGAGAGAGAGACTGCGGACCCAGATAGCACTAGTGTTATCGCACGTGCGCTGTCATGGGACCGCGTCAACCCTCCCCTGCCAAACCGCCAACCTGGGTGGTGTGCCTGCTAGACTGAGGCCCTCTGCCTCACCATGCGTGGCAGACTTGCATTGCCTTCGAGACTACGTCTCCAGGTAAAACTTGTCGTACCAACGCATAGCCTTTTTGGGTTTGGTCCTGCGGCAGAACAGGACCCGAACTCAGCTTGCGTCTTGAACCTTAAGGTTCTTGACGCAGCTTCGCTCGCCCTAAGGTTGTGGTGAAAGAGGGTCGAGGAACGGAAGGTCCCCCTCGTCACCGATGTCCAGCCCCTCTGGGAGTGACGGCTCTGGGGCGTACAGTAGAGCATCGTCGAAGCTGTCACTCTTCTCCGACGCTCCCCCGGACTGCCCCAGGCCGGACGTCCCCGCAGGCGCGTCTGGACCAACCAAGTTGGTCCCGGGCGTCTGCGGGTCGGTCTCCATCGCCTCCGCAGGACTATCGACCGGTGCCGTAGGTTTGACCATACGGACCGAGGGTTTCTGGAGCCGGAATTGTTGACTTTGTGTCGACTTCCTCCTCTTCTCCTTCTTCTTCTCGGCCAGCTTCGCGAAGTTCCTCTTCATTCTGGCGGCGGCTGCCTCCGAGCGCTGCTTCGGGACAGCACCACCGACTTGGACCGCCGTCCCCACCTTCGGCGTAGTGGCCGGTCCCAATGTCTTGTTAGACGAGGGTACGGGTTTTGCGGCCGGTTGAAGGCGACGGACCCGTTTGTCGCTCGACGGCCATTTCGTCGGCCGCTGTGGCGTTGTTGATGGAATCGGCGCCGTCGCCGCTACGGTCGGTGGTGCTGGTGATGGTGGCGGTGAGCGTTTTTGCGTTTCGCGTCGCTGTGGTGGCTTCGTAGGCGCTGATGTCCGTAGCGTCCGCTGAATGTCCGCCGTTCTCGCCTCCCATCCCCGAATGAAGGCAGCCGCCAGTACCGGGTCTGACCTCAGCTGGTTTTCCGGCATCCTCGCCACGGTTTCTGCCGTCAGCTGCGCCGGTGTGGCCTGTATTATTGTCTTCGCCTGGTCGAGGAGCGTTGCGATTTGGCGTAGAGCTCGTTGCGCGTCCATTTGTTGTGATTCTAAAATAAGTAATTATTAAGACTTGTATATGTGTACATATGCTAGTACTTATTTAGTCCGGTCGCTGCGTTGCTGGTTTTAGGCATGACACGTGTACCTTGCGAGGTGGCTACTGGTCGGTCAGGAATACTCCTTTTCCAACTCGCTTCTCCAGCCTCACCGGTCCCCACCACTTAGGGGCGAAACCGGCATGGAATCCTTCGTGTGCCTTAGATAAGTGGTGAGCTTTGTAGTACACTACATCGCCTTGGTTAAATTTGCATTTAGCCTTACCACTTATCTTTGGCTTAATACCTAAAACTTCTGTTTCCCGCCTTGGTCTTTCCTTATCCATCGATTCTATAGGACCAGGTTCGTCTCGGCATAGCGTCCAGTCGCCCGGTCTCTTGCACTCTCTGCCAAGTACTAGGACGGCGGGCGGGTAGCCTGTCGAGTCGTTTCGCCTGTTCCTAATCGCGAATAGGATTGACGCAAGTTTGGTGTCCCAAGAACTATGTTTGCCGGTTACTAGCTGTGCGCGTAACCCTTTTTTTAGTTCTTGATTTCGGCGTTCTACGGGGTTGGCCCTCGGGTGGTAAACCGGAGTAGTCCAAGCTTCCGTTCCCCAACGTTCCAATGCATTGAGCATTTCGCGAGATACAAATTGGGGGCCGTTATCGCTGAGACACACGCGCGGATAACCGAAACGTGAGAAAAATTCGCGTTCAAGCGTTTCGGTTATATTTTTTGTGGTAGCCACGCCAAGCGGATATGCTTCTGTCCACCTACTAAAGCAGTCGGTAGCTACCAGTATATATGTTTTACCCCTGCTTGTGCGGGGGTAAGGACCCATGAGGTCGATACTGATAACCTCCCATGGTTTGCGTGGTACCCTAGTATTTCGTCGAAATCGATTATCGTTATTTCTTCGTAATTTTGAAACTACTATGGATATAGATCAGAGGTTTCTAAAGTGATCTGTATCGACCCACCAGGAGTCGACTCTAACGGACATTTAACGGACTCTAACGGACGCTTCGCGATTCCAAAAAAAAAAAAAAAAATTGTCGTAGTAATCGTTGAAATCGTATTTTTTTTTTTTTTTGTTATTATTTATTCACTTGCCTGTTATAACGTTATAAAAATTTTCTAAAATTTAATTGAAAATAATATACCTGATGAATTCCCCGATACTGAACACACTTTCTTGTTCTACAAGTCCTTGTGGAATTTTTCACACGAACAACGCGCCGAAGTACGTTTGTAATGCGTTGACAGTTAATCGCTTATTTTATATAAAAAAAAAATATGAAACCCGTTTTTATATATATATATTTTTTTTTTGTTTTTATGTATTCTTCTTTTGATGATGTTTTTTCAACACGAATCATCGAAATTTTAGTAATGTTTCTAAAATCGCCGATTAGAAATTCCGACATTATGTGGGGCAGAGGTGTAACCCATAGACTTTACTTATATTATATATATAATAACGTGTATTGCACAAACTTGGATTTTGCAAAAACCATGTTTCTCGGCAATTCAAAATACGAAAATGCAATTTAATTGACGAACGTAACCTCGTACGTGTTGACAGAACGCCATATGTGGAAGACATTATAAATCCAGTCAACTTACGTTATGCAAATGGATCGTACTTAATGACGAATGACGTAATAGAAAAGCTGTTTGACGGCGTCTTTCAGTCGATGATCAACAATAATAAACAGGAATCCGAGAATTCGATGCTCACGGGTAAACATATGTGTTATATTCGGACGTATGCCACTACGTGTAAATTGCAGTGCGGAGTCATATCGCGTTACATTATATCATTTCATTTACAGGGATTATCGCAAGGAACAAACAAATCAAGATCATTAATAACAAGCAATTCAAAAGCATAAGAATTTCGAATTTAATGCAAGTGTGTGATCTTCTTTTGAACAAGCATTTTATTTATCTGATGGAAGGAAACAAAAGGTATTTAACGCCGAAATACCGAATAAATTGTGAACAACGCAAAAAACCGAAAAGGAATTAATGTAAAGAAAAAACAAACTATCTCGTCTACTCTTATTTCGTTTGTTTTATATAAAATTTGTTAAAATCGTCGTCGAGCATGTCGCGAACAAAAATATATGTACTTTATACATTTTTAGATTTATTAGCACGCCTACGTGTAAAGTTATCGTTAAAAATAAATATTAATAATAAAATGCGATATTTATTGGAAGAGATATCGTGCGAGTGCTCTGCAAAGCAACAGTTTTCTAAACTTTATTCGATGTGTCTAAATAAACTAATAAATGTACGTGTCATTAACGGTGTAAAATATATTTCGTTAAAAAATGGGTCTACATTCGATAATAACACAAATAAACGTAGTTCAATTCAGAGGCGGTTTGTTAGCACGTCATACCACGGCGTTGCCCCGGTAAAAAAAAACAAATCGAGGTTGGTGGGTTGATAGTTTAGTACAACGACAGAGGTGTACAAAAATTAGCAAATACAAATTTGTATTTAGAAATACAAGGACTTCATCCTGATCTGCTTAAAATCATCACTAACGTAATACAAGTGTATAACACGGTGAAACTTGGATAACTCGAATCGGTTGGAGACCAGAAAATAAAAAATTCCTGATATAAAAAGATTGTAATCATTTTATTGGAAAACACGGTCAATTTTTTATTTTGTTTATTTACCTACGTTATATATATAAATGTACGTTAGGTTAGGTTAGGTTAGGTTAGGTTTAGGTTAGGTCTTACTACATGTTAACACGCTAAACTAGTTATATTATGCTACATATTCTGTGGTTAATACAAAATATTTATTATAAAATTATGGTTCTTCGATTTTTGATTACCGAAATTTTAAGCCATAATAATCTATTAGTATAATTATTACAGACCTGCAATAAAAAAGTTTGTTTAAAAATAAGTATTTTTAAAACAAGTTGAAAAAAAAAATGTTTTAAACATATTTAAAACACTTTAAAAAAACACCCTTTTTAAACGTTTTAAACGTTTTTTCCAACCCTGATTTGAACACAATTTATGTATAAAATAATATTTAAAATGATTTTAAAATTATAATATAATTTGTATAAATAATTAAAATTCTATTAAGCATTTAAAAAAAAATCTTTCTAAAATATTTCATTATGAAAATACTGATATTATACAGTAATATACAGTAAATATAGGTAATATACAGTTAACAGTATGTTAGATGTTTTTTTTCCATGTGTATGGCGGCGAAAAGTTCGGCGGCGAAACGGTCGCGGCGAAAAAGTCGGCGGCGAATAGTCCGTCGGCGAAACGGTCGCGGCGAATCGGTCGCGGCGAAACGGGCGGGTTCGGGAAAATTGCACTTAATTTCCAAAAATTGTTTGAATATTACGTGCACGAAAAACAGATCAATAAATTCCGAAATATTTGACATTTTGTATTTCATATTGTAGTTGACAGTCATTATCGAGATACCTATTTTACTGAAATGATAAAATACATCGTACAGATTAGAAGTGATTATTAGGTGTCATCACAGACACCCATTTTTTCATAACACGGTATCGTATTATAAATGTAATTGAAAAACAAAAAAACATATTAATCATCAAGAAAAGCATTAAAAAGTACTCAAAAAACTGTATTTAGAATACTATACGAGTCGGCTTATAAAATTATTGTACGTATTATTAATTTATCTTGATTTCATAAATTATATTATAAGGTTTGTGTAAAATTCAAGCGATAAATAAAACAGACAATTTATGCTTTATAAATTGCTGTTATATTCTGTACTTTGAGACTTTATCAAACGCATCTATATACAGTCAATAAGAGTAAAACAACGTTTGTTCAAGTGACCTTACAAATAAATAATACGAGAATTATTTGATGACATAAAACTATAAACAAATATTAAGTATTGACTACGAGAAAAGCATTATTTGTTCCATTAGTAACGCTCCTAGTGATAAACTATAAAGTCGTAAAATCTAAAATGCTGTGTCACATATTAACTGTATTGCTATTAACACAATCGACTTTGAGTGTGTTACCTGGTTCGTCGTCATCAAAACGAAATGCCGCAACACAGGCAAGCACATCGCATTCACATGACCCGTTACATACGTTGTGTTACACTATATACAAATTTTACAACAATATTCATCCTGAAGGTACGAATACGGAAATCACAAACTTTATGAATTGCGTAAATGACGTGCGTACATCGACAAATATCATAATTGAAAATTTAATTTTCGTGTTGAAACATCTGTCCGTTTATAAAATGGCAATATTACCAGAAGTGGACACGAACCCTAATGATGCAACACTATATCAAATACCAGTATCAGATTACGAAATGACAGTATGTATGAATACTCCAGTGATATTAGATTTTATTTACATTTGTAAGAGACACATTAACGAACTATTATTCCTATATAACATGCACTCGAATATGTGTACGACATGGACAAAACTAATTACCAAACAATGTATACCTATGGATCAACATTCCCAGACACAATATTTGTGTGACGAAGTAACTGTAAATTCGTTGTATGACACACTTGGGATTGCTGTAAATAAAGATATAAATATAAATATGACTCATGATTATCAAGAAATCGTTCAGGATTTTATTGTAAAAACGAAGGAGGCTATATTTAATGTAAAAACAGCTCCATTAGTAAAAACAAATATCCCGTACGATATAGACGAGTTCATTCAAGTAGATGGTGGTGTTAATTATTATTGGACAATCGGATTATCCTACAGGTCTGATATACAAGCTGATGATGTTATAATTTGGCTAAATGAAGACTATAAACAAAAATTAAGAGAAAATAATTGTAATCAATCGAAAATGCCCGATGAATCTAGTAATTTACTTCCATTGTCTGAAGTTTTATACTATATATTATCATACACATTCGACAGTCTTCAAACATATTTTGTTAATACAATTTTCAATTACATAAACACCAAGATTATGAGTGAATATAATACAGTTGTTGAGGGAGATCTCGATGAAAATTTGTCACGAATAGTTCACCCATTATGTTCATACGTACCAGAGATTTTAATTTATTTTGTAAATAATAACGTGCATCCCATTAAACTGATTAACGTCTACCTGATATTTTGTAGCGATCATTTGGATTATTTACGTACTCATTGCCCTGGGCAATGGGTCAATAAAAACATGCATATGATATATGATTTACCTTGTGTCTTATACGCTATGGAAAATAAAATATTAACTAATTTATTGTCGTTAAACGGAGTTAGGACAAATTATCACGATGAGGATGTGAAATTTGAAGTTTGTACACAAATTAATATCAAATATATTCATGAATTACATAGGATAATAAAGCAATATTATCTAATATCTATTATGCCCATATGGTTGAATTTTGATTGGTTGAGCGGTAAGTACTTCATTACTGAAAGCTTTGCAAATTCTGACGAAATGGGGAAAATAAAAGAGCAAACGATGATCGTGAACAACACAGAAATGTCCTTGTCGGATGTTTATCATCAATTATTACCGTGGCATTTGAACATTAATGCAATTTTAATATTCCATAACAATGTTCTACATCATCTCAGCAACACAATGAGTATGTACCTGTACCGTCACGCAATATACATTTCTATGTATTTAGAGTTCCTGAATAATTTACGTGTAGTTCAGACAAAACTAAATAGTGTAGGAGAGACTTTCCATTGGTTCGAAAGTAAGATGAGCATATTTTACCAATATTTGAGTTTAACGGGATCTTATCAACCTTCAGAACACATTCGGAATGTGATGGCTACTATTAAATACGGTGACAAGAATAACCTAGTCTTTTCTATGGCAAACTTGATTCCTGATCTTATTTATAACGATTTGAAGAAAAAAGCTCAGATGGAATTTACAAATGCTTTTGATATTGATAATTTTATTCCAACGGACATTTTAGGCCGTATGGTAGTTGATAATTGTACTCGTGCTATATTGTATATAAATAATTTCATTTCGGTTTTAAAAGAATCAAAGGTAATTAACGAAGACATTGACTTAGATGAAAATAATTTTTGTTACAAATATTAATATAACGTGCTTTTTCATTCAATGGTTTTATCACCCAATATGGTTAATATAGATATGGATTAATAATATGATATCATATTTAATTTTTGTAAAAATTTTAACACTCGAAACCTCTTGTTATAGGTAATATTTATTCATTTTATTTAAACAAGAATATTGTGTTTGGAGTGAAATTTTTTCGCGGGCTTTTATATTTGTTACGTTTTATTAATTTATAATATATAATGTAAACACATTATATAATATTATGATAAATTAAAAATACTCAATAGATTAATTGTAATATAATTGTTTTTGACATCTTTCAAACATTTTATATTTATACCTTTTTTTTTTTCCATTATAAATCGGCAATACACCCACTGCCCGGAAAGCCGTTAAGCAGTACTTCGGGCAGTGGGTCGCCATCGTTTATTTTTTGAAAACAAAACACAACGCTTCCATATGGGGTGGGCTCCACACCCACTTCTCACAAAATTATACATAAAAAAAAAATAAACAAAAATATAATATAAAAAGAAATATGTATACAAAACAAAAAATATACAGATACATATTGCGAATTGGGGAGGGACTGCAGGTAACCCTACAGGACCTCCCCTTACAAAATAACTTCCCCCCTAAGAGGCCAGACGACCACGGGCCGCCCTGCGGTCCCTCCCCCGTCGCGATGGAGGAATCCCCTGCAGCGACTATGTCTCGCGCTCAGCCACTTCCTTAGCCGTCATCACGGTCGAAGCGAATCGGGCCACCGCGTCCCACTTCGCCGGAGACTCCAGCATGCGGGCAACGAGATCACGAGGCTCGAAACGACCGATCACACTGACCAAATCGTTCCGAGCACTCTCGAACGCCTCGCAGCGAACGAGAGTGTGATATGCGTTATTCACCTCTCCGCTGAACGAACCGGGTCTCATCGCAATGACAACACCCGGCCGCCGGGGCACGGTTGATTCGACTCAGAAACTGGTTGAAACAACCGTGACCCGAGAGCAGCTGAGAGAGGTGGAACGTCATCTCACCACGTGTCCTCGTCACCCACCGGTCGAGAAGCACGGGAGGGATCAACGTTCTGGTCCAATCCCGACCGCTGCCGTCGGGAGCGTCCACAGCGGGGGGAGGGCTAACTTCACGGACGTGTAATTGCATGATTGATAACAACGACGGTGTATCGAAACCGGCTATTCTTCGGGGTTTACCTTACCACACGTACATTTATACAGGGCCGGATTTAGGAATGTGGGGGCCCTGGGCCCACCTTAAAATTATATACATATTATATTTCGATAACATATATTTAATAGATTATTAAAAGTTCATTTAATTCAATAATATATTAACATTTACGCGTATTTATCTACAACGGCGGTCTGCAGGCGGCTCGCTATACAAGTTATATGTGTTTATTTATATAACTGTTTTTCTCAAAATTAAAAACCATACCTTATCGCTTATCGCTTATCCTACTCTACAAGTCATAATAATCGATTTTAAATTACTTTAATTTTACTATAATATATAAATGATCGAACAATTTTATTCAATTTGTGATTTATATTCATTTTGCAAATATTATATTGTGTTTTATACTTGGATGCAAAAATATCCCATTAAGAGGAGGCCCCCCCTGGCCCCCCTCTAAATCCGGCCCTGTATTTATATGCGAAAAATATAAGTATACGTCGCGCCACCAGCTCCGCCTAACCCGTCGATCGGCTCCGTGTCCGCACTGGGGGACTTTACCGAACGAAAATTTATACGCGTCGCAATCGACCGATTCAGTGTCGCGGTACACGTCATTACATCGTCAAGATACATACGGCCGCCGGTATAAGTATCGATTTTCTAAGACGAATATTTGTCGTTGTTGGGTAATGTATTTTATCGTTCGTATTGGACTCGCCTGGAACGTTGAAAATCGTTTTTTTTTTCTTTTTAAACACCGACGACGCAATACAAACGGACATGATTTATCGCGGCCAGAATCGAACCGCTCGTCAATTGAATCGAAAATCGAAGATAGGGCGTATTACTTGACCGAAAATTGATCTGATCGCTATGCAATATTTGGAGCGAAGGATATTACGAGACGGTAACGTGGAAAACTGAAAAAAAAGAAAACGCTCTCTCGGCGTTTCAACGATATTGTTAGTCGTGTTTAAAATCTCGTACGGTAAAGATCGGAGAACAGAGGAATAACCGAGCTCGTCATAAGCGTCAACGACGAAGTAATTACAAATGATATACCGATGTACGCGCGTAACCATGTCAGACGAATAAAAAAGTTTTTTATTAGCGTATAGTATACGCTACGAAACAATATTATCGTTCGGTGTAACGGAGGAAGCGTTTGAGGCGAGTGCAAAATTATTAGAATACGCGGCGACGATAATCGGCTTGTTTTTGTTGGCTGTGACGAGGACGAGAATGATGAACCCACGGCGTTCAATTTGAATAATTATTATACGGTCGCCATCGCCGCCACCATCGGACTTTTATACTTCTTGGTCCCGATAATAATATTATTATAATTTATATTAGATAAAACTTTAATATATATATATATATATATATATATATCGTTTTATTATGATTTTTGTATTGTTTAATTTTTTACTCAAAATACTGAAATTTAGAATACTATCCAAGTCTGTTTATTATAAAACCATTGTGTACTTATTATTATTATTATTATTATTGTATTTTGACTTCGTACACTATATAAAATTAGTGTAAAATGCAGGGAATAAATAAAATGTGTAATTTATATTTTATGTATTGCCGGTATATTCTGCACTTTGAGACTTATCAAACGCATCTTATATGCCGTCGATAAGAGTATAAAGAACTCGTACCCAACGTTTGTTCAAGTGTTCTTACAAATATGTAAGAACGTTTATGACGAAAAACAGTACACGGAAATTAAGAAGTATCGATTACAAAAACAATTATTATTTTTCCCATCAGTAACGCTCTTTTTGATCAACTCTGAAGTCGTGATTTCTACCATGTTGTTTTGCGTACTATATGTATTGCTTTTAACGCAATCAGTTTTGAGTGTGTCGCCTCGCGCGTCATCATCAAAAAGAAGCCCAGCATCGCGTTCGAATGCCGCCGAACGACAGTTATGTATAACAGTATATAAATTTTACTATGAAACTCATCCTGAAGGTACGAGTACGGAAATTACGAATCTTCACGATTGCGTACATGACGTGTGCGCATCGACAAACACCTTGATTGATAATTTAATTCTTCTGTTTCAACAACTGTCTATTTATAAAATGGCAAAATTACCGGAAGTGAACACGAATTTTAATTATGCAACGCTAAATGAAATAGAAATATCAAATTACGAAACAACAGTATGTATGGGTATTCCAGTGATATTAGATTTCATATATATTTGTAAGAGAAACGTTAACGAACTATTATCTCTATATAACATGCATTCGAATATTTGTATGTCATGGATAAAACTCATTACCAACGATTGCATAAGTAAGATCAAAAATACTGCGACGCGATATTTTTGTAATAATATAACTGTAAATTCATTGTATGACACACTCCGGAATGCTGTAAATGATGATATAAATATCACTGATAATTATCAGGAAATCATTCAGGAATTTATAGTAAAAATTAAGGAGGTTATGTATAAAGTAAAAACAACTCCACTTATAAAAACCAATACTCCGTATGACGAAGACAAGTTCGCTCAAGTGAATGGCGGTGTTCATTATTTGGCAATCAAATCATCCGACCGGGATGATACACAAACCAATGATACGTTAATTTCGCTGAATGAATCCTACACACGAAACTTGAGAGAAAATAATTGTGATCCATTGACACTGCCTGATGAAGCATATACTTCACTCCCAATGCCTGAGGTTTTACACAACCTATTATTATACACATTCGATAGACTTCTAAAACATTACGTTTATGCAATTTTTGATTATATAAAAACCAAACTTATGAATGCATGTTACACAATTGCAGAGGACGACCTCAAAACAAATTTGTTTGAAATAGTCTATCCATTTTGTTCATACGTTCCAGAGATTCATATATATTTAATGAATAATAATGTGAATCCCATTAAACTGATTAACGTTTACCTAGTATTATGTACCAGTCATTTGGATTATTTGAGTACTCATTGCACTGAGGAAAGGGTGGATGAATACATGCCTACGACATATGATTTATCGTGTGTCTTATACATTATGAAAAACAAAATATTAATTAATTTAACATCTCTATACGGAGTAATGCCGAATTATCAAGACAAGTTTGTGAAAATGGAAATGTGTACAAAATTTAATATCGAATATATTCATGAATTACGCGTTAGAGTAATGCAATATTATCTTCCACCTGCTACGCTCACATGGTTGACATTTGATTGGTTGAGCGCTAAGTACTTCATTACTGAAAGATTTGTACATTCCAAGGAAATGAGTAAAATAAAAGAACAAACTATGACCGTGAACAACACAAAAATGTCGTTGTCGGATGTTTATCATCGATTATTACCGTGGCATTTGAACATTAACGCAATTTTAATATTCCACAACAACGTTTTATACCATCTTAGCAATAATATGGATATGTTTCTGTACCGGCATGCTATATATATTAATATGTATTTAGAGCACATGAATAACAATATAAATTTGGAAAAATTAAAACGTGTAGGTGAGACTTTGTATTGGTTCGAAATTGGAGCCAACGCATTTTACAAATTTTTAAGATCGTCGGGAACATATCAAACTTCAGGAGAAGTTCGAAATCTAATTTCTACAATTAAATTTGGTGACAAGACTAAACTATTCGATCTTATTAAAAATGCGATTCCTAATATTATGTACAACAATATGATTGAATACGCTAGGACGGAACTTGAAAATGCCCTTGCTAATAATAGCGGTATTCAAACGGACATTTTAAGCCGTATGGTAGTTGATAATTGCACTCGTGCTGTAGTGTATATTAATTATTTCATTTGGGGTTTCAAAATATCAAACGTAATAATAAATGATACTATTTCTATAAGTAGAGATTATTTGTGTGTTTCAATGCGGCCGTTCTCATTATTTGACACATCATACTAAGAAATTAACACAGCTACTGATTAGTATTATGATTTAATATATATATATTTTTTCTTTTAATGTTCATACTAATTACCTCTTATTATAACATAATTTTTATTACTCAATCAATTATTATTTTCAGTGTTAGAAATTCTTCGCTATATTCATATTTTGAATGTTCGTGTTGCTGAAACATTGTTTAACCTAACTATCATTTAAAACAATTTTATTAAAATGAATTTCATTGTATTCGTTTGTTTCTTACATTAATATTAATTTTTTTGATCTATATGTTTTAGCGTTAAAATAGTCTTGAAAAGTTGGTATATTGTAATTATCAATGTCGCTATGCAGTATATTTAAATTTAAATTTGTTTTAATAAAATTATATTGGAGTTATGTAATAAGTTCAATTGTGTTTGCTAAATATATTTATTGAAAATTGGTTTTATAATAATAAAAATATATTTTATTTTTTGGGAAATTTATGTCTTAATTTTTTATCGTTACCGAAATTTTTATTGTGCAATAATACAATTTAATTGTTACAATCTAGTGGACATAGTAATACAATGATCTGCATGTTTTTCAAAGGTAAATTTTTTTTTTTATTTTAACTATCATACAAAGTAATTAACACTCATATTTTATTTATAAATAATAATATAATATAATATTATTTATATATATAATAAATTCTACAAAAACTATATTAGTATTGCTATAGGACATTGTATTATTTAATTACATATAATTTTTAATACTTTTTGAAGTATTATTTATTTATCAATTTTCTATATTTTATTCCCGTGTAAATTTATATTACATTGTAATCAATTTAAAGTAATGAAATATATTATACAAGTCTTGTTTGAGTTGCATTTACATGTATTACATAAATAAATGTATTGAATTATATAAAAACATTGTACAATGTAAGTAATAAAAAAAATGTGTAAATTTTGTTGGCTGCCGATGGAATCATTATTTTGAAAATTTTTAAAATGGATTAAAAAAACATATAATCGATACCAGTTAGAGGAAAGAACAAGTTTATTCAGTTGTTCTTAAGAATATATAATACAATAATTATTATTATTTGATAACGAAAAACAGTAACCAGAAATTATGTATTAACAACTAAAAGTTAGTCTATTGCCTTTTAAAACCGTTTCCAGTGATGAATTATTAAGTAGTGATTTTTAAAATGTTGCTTCACCTAGTGATTATATTAATATTAACACAATCGGTTTTGAGCGTGTCGCCTCGTGCGTCGTCATCAAATCAAATTCCTGTAAAAGAGACAATTTCATCAGACACCAATCCTATACAATTGGATATGCAAAATCTTGAGGCATTAAAACAGTTGTGTTTAACCATATATGTATTTTGGGATTATACTCATACAAGAGGTATGAATACAGAAATTTTTAACATTAATGATTGTATGAATGACGTGTGTAAATCGGCCGATACTTTAATTATGAATTTAAATTTTGTGTTTAAACATTTGTCCACTTATAAGATGGCTACATTACAGAAATTGGACAAAAATTCTAATAATGGAACACACTATAAATTAAAAATATCAAAATACGAAAGGACAGTGTGTATGGATATTCCAATTATATTAGATTTCATTTACATTTGTAAGAGGAAAATTAACGAATTATTATTTTTATACAAAATGCACTGGCTTATCTGTACGTTGTGGACAACACACATTATTGAACAATGTACTTTTATGGGTGATAATATCGAGAAACAATATTTGTGTAGTAGAGAAATTGTAAATTCATTGTATAAAATGATTGTAACTGTTGTAAATGAAAAAAAAACTCATAATCATCAAGGAAACATTCAGAAATTTATCGTAAAAATGAAACAGGACATATTTAATATACAAACAACCCCATTAATAAAAAACAATGTACCATACGTCGAAGACAGATTTTATGAAGTAAATGGCGGTTCTTCGTCTTTTTCAATAGGATCACCCAACTCGTATAATACTCAAATCCATGAAATATTGATTCTACTGAATGGATACTATAAACAAAATTTGATTGAAAATCAATGTGACGTTTTTACACTGGCTTCAGAGACAACAACTGAACTCCCATTGCCTATTACCGTGTACACGATGTTAATATATACATTTTATAGACTTCAAACATATTTCGTTAATGAAACTTTGGATTATATAAAGGCAAAAATTAACAGTGGGACTTACATAGTTACTGACGATGATCTCAAACACAATATGTCTCGAATACATGATCCATTTTGTTTATACGTTCCAGAGATTCTTATTTATTTGATCAATCATAATGTCAATTCAACTAAATTGATTAACGGTTATTTAATAATTTGTAATGATAATTTAGACTTTTTGAGTTATCATTGTCCAGGAAAAAAGGACTCTACTAATATGACTATGATCTATGATTTATCTTGTGTTTTTTACGCTATGAAAAATAAAATGTATATTAACGTATTTTCTTTAGAGGAGATTGGGATAGATTTTGACAATGAATATGTGAAAAAGGAAATATGTACACAACTCAGTATCAAATATATTCATGAAATACATTATGTAATAAAACAAAATTACATGGATTCTAATGTGCCAGTGTGGTTGACATTTAATTGGTTGAGCGGTAAATATTTCATTACAAAAACTTTTCAAAATAACGCCGATATAGATAATATAAAAAAAGAAATGATAATTGTGAACGACTCACAAATGTCATTGTCGGCTGTTTATCATCAATTGTTACCGTGGCATTTGAACATTGAAGCGATTTTAATTTTTCACAACAACGTTCTACATCATCTCAGCAACGCAATGGTTATATACCTGTACCGTCACGCAATATTTATTTCTATGTATTTAGAGCTTCGGAATAATTTAAATCAGAGAAAGTTAGAACGTGTGGAAGAGACTTTCAATTGGTTTGCCACAAGGATTAGCTTTTTTTACCAATATTTGAGTATAACGGGATCTTATCAGCCTTCAGAAAACATTCAGAATATGATGAACATCATTAAATATGGTAACACGAAAAACATACACTTTTGTGTGGAAAATCTGATTCCTGAACTTATGTATAACGATTTGAAAGAAAAAGCTCTGATAGAATTTGAAATCAGTATCGAAAATAAAAAAATTTTTCCAAAGGAAATTTTAGGACGTATGATAATTGATAATTGTGCTCGTGCTGTATTATATATTAATACTTTCATTTCGGTTTTAAAAGAATCAACGATAATGAATGAGCATATTTACCTAGATGAAAATAGTTCCTGTTACGAGTATTAATAACACGCTTTATCACCCAATATAATTAATATAGATATGGATTAATATTTAATTTTTATAGAATGTTCACCTATGATGCCTCTCGTAGTAATATTGAATTTTATTATTTAATCATGAATTATGTTTCGAGTCAGATTTTCTTTGCGGTCTCATATAATTGTTTTACTAATTTATTTCTTTGTAAACAAATTATATATTATTATGATAAATTAAAATTGTTAATATATTTGCATTATTATTGTTGGAGTTGTACTTTTATATTAAAAATTAATATGTTGTGATTATTAACCAATAACATAAATTAATAACAATGGAAAATTTAAGATGTCATTGTGTTTTTTTTTATTTACAAGTGTATATACTGAGAATTAAAACGTGGTAATTATGTTTTTATAATAATTATACTCCGTTTCCACTAAGAATGTAACTCGAAATGACGTAACTTCCGAATTCCAAGGCCAAATTCTTCGAGCATACGGCGGTCGGTGTGTGAATACATATTTAATCAAAATAATCCTTGTAATTTGCAAGAATTTGCAAGTTCATTGCCGAAATTTGCCAGTCATCTGCACCACCACAGTGGCCCGTCAGTTCTGAATTTGGGCCATCCATGTTTCGCTAGTAAATCGAAATTGTTATCAACTTTGCCCAAAATTTAAAATAAGCAAAAAAAAGCTCATTTTTGCAAAAAAGTTCGGATCTAGGAGAGTAAGGTGTTCTCTGAAAATATTTTCAGGACCCGTAATTTTTTTTAGGAATGCCGTCACTGATAGACCGATGTTCTGACATGACAAATGTTAATAATTGATACGTTGAATGTTCAAACGGTCCAGTAGTCGTTTATAATGGGCGCTTGACTAGCACATTGACAGTTAATCATAGCAACAGCGGCAGCAAAGCGACAGTAATCATTATTTTACACGGGTGATATAGGGAAATGCGCTGGCGTGATTTTTTTCACAATATTTCCTTATCTGTTTGTGCCTTTTTTGTAAACTTAAAATCTAATGGTAAGTTTCTAATTACATTATAATTTACATATATCTCCTTATTTATGAAAATGTATATAATAAATGTATTACTTGTATAAAGCTAGACCTTCAATATACGAATTACCTCACAGTATATAAAATCGTCCAACCAAGCATAGAATTTTCCTTTTTACAGATTTTTATAATACTAACAATTACTTAAAAAAAAATACTTATAGATAATTTAATTATCACAAATATTAATAATTATTTTTATAATAAATTAGTAAATATTTAATTTTATTTCAATTATTAAGATGTCGCTTGTTTTTGTCTTTACCAATAACAATTGTGTAACCAGGGGCATAAATAAGGGGCGGGGGGGGCGATGGGGGTGATCGTCCCGCCCTAGATACTTTTGTATGTACCTGTATCTACTGACAACTAAAATTAATCGAACTAAAACTAAAATGTAATAAAACATTTTTTTATTTAAAACTTATTATTTTCATATAATTTTTCGATAATTCTAAGTTGGTAACAGATTCGACGGGCCGTTTTTCTATTCGCTCCCCCCCCCTAGGGGATGATGTAAATACGCCCCTATGTGTAACTGTTATAACTGTGTTCGTTACGCATGATTTGCATGCTTGGCCATAAGATAAAATAAAAAATAGAAGTAAAACGATTAATTTACAATAAAAACCTAATTCATCATTATTTATTTACTATCCTGCTAGAAAATTATCATCAAAGATTTATGATTTGTATACGAGTATTTATTACTTATATATAATTTTGCCATAAATGACAAATGAAGCGAAACCTATGAATATGGAATGAAATAAAAATTTTTATATTTTCTTATCACATGTATCATAGTCTGTAGATATGATAATTACCCGTATATATTCTATTTTCTTACCGTACCTGATAAATGAGTGAAAATAGACGATTACGTTAATAAAATAGCATGAGGTATCAATATTCAGAACAAAAGCGCACAGACACACTTTGGAAAATAATTTAACGGAACATCATGTTATTTGCGGTGACGTTCAAAACAATAAATAAATAAATCTGATTATAATATACATATATCAGAGCCTGGGAAGTAGCCATGAATACGCCTTGAATCCCATCCCTCTCGTAAATACGCCACTGATGTAACCTATATATTAATATATCTATGGTAAAATTTTGACGGGTCACTGTGGCGGCCCGGGTGACTTGCAAATTTCGGGAATGGACTTACGAATTTTTGCAAATTACAAGGATTATTTTAATACTGATTTCGACTTTCTAGCGAAACATGGGTGGGCTACATGAAGTTGGACCACCATTGGAGTTTTTTATGTCTCCTATGGAAATAATGACTTGCAAATTTTGGGAGTGGACTTGCAAATTCTTGCAAATTATTTGCAAAATACTGGTATTGGTTTGAACTCGGTAACGTGTCATGGGTGGGCCAATTTCAGGCACGTTTCGAGCGGATTCCACCATCGTTATTGCCGGGCGCTACCACGGTGTTAGACGGGTAATCAGTCGGTCGTTTGGTCAGAGTACTGGACACACATATTACAAGACTCCTCTTATAATTTTGTAAGAGATCCTACTCTGGTACATTAAACACCAGATCTTTTAATAATTTAATACTATAGAGTATTAATTCTTTCTTTTTGTTATCTAACACAGTTAAGCATAATTTAGTCTTTTAATAAACCGTCTTTTTATATAAAAACCATCACTTTTATTTGCTACCTCATATATTTGTTATAACGACATATTACGCCGGAGCACGAAGTCATATCACCGGTGGCAACGGTGTTCACTAGAATATATCAGATTATTAAAAAACGTGTTAACACCTATTGATCACTAATCTTAGTTATTACTATAATCAGGTTTTATATTCTCTTAAAACTTTGAAAATATAATGTTAAGATTCTCTAAAAAAGACCTATAAATATTTTCGTCATATTCTCTTAAAAATTTGGAAA
This sequence comes from Chaetogeoica ovagalla, assembly GCA_032441825.1. Classification (NCBI taxonomy): domain Eukaryota; kingdom Metazoa; phylum Arthropoda; class Insecta; order Hemiptera; family Aphididae; genus Chaetogeoica; species Chaetogeoica ovagalla. The sequence goes on from CM063737.1 coordinate 10,172,999, forward strand.
ATAATAAAATATTGCCAATGAATATTAATATGCTTTAATATGTAATTTTTCTTTGTATATTTTTTTACAATATTCTCTTAATAATTATTTTAAGTGAGATACACACTTTTACAATGGAATAACTGTACTAAAGAAGAGTAGGATTATGAAATAACAATATATATTTATATTACATTAAAACAAAAAAATATATACAATATTCCTTTGGTATATTTTAATTACAATGACGTAAAATCTTAAAAAATTTTATTATACATTAGAAATTGCGATAAATTATTAACTTTATTTTGTGGTACAATTGATGGGAGTTTTTTTTTATAAAATGATACAAATGAAGAAAAATATATGTTTGTTAAATGATTCAAAAGATATTTTTTCCAGGTATCTTAATATTGAAATTTATAATAATAATTTTATAATAAAAATAAATTTCTATCTATTCTGGTAATTTACAAACATATTTCAAAATACGATAAACTAATTATTCCCTACGTATGCTTTTTAATTATTATTGTAATATATAAAATACTACAAAATGTATCTAGTACTATAGTGAAAAAGTTTTATTTCATAAATTATATAATATTCAATTCTTTCTGCAGTTATATTTTTTTATCAGTTTTAAATATTTTTTCAGTGTAAACACTAAACACCTAATCTAACCTTGATATGCAATACACATGTGTAATATGATATATACAGGTATATGATATACGCATGTATCATATATCTGTATATTGCGTATACGTGTGTCTACTGCTGGTATGACAAATATTATGAAAATTATGTAAACACATAAATAAATATACGGCCGATAAGAGTTAATCGATAAAACGTGTGTATTCAATTGTTTTTATGAATACGTTGTACAGGAATTTGTCACGAGAAACAGAAACCAGAAATTAAGTATTGATTACTAAAAATTTACCATTTTTCTCATTAGTACCAGTTTCAAGTAATAAATTATTAAGCCGTGATTTTTAAAATGCCGTTTCATATAATAATTGTATTCCTATTAACACAAACAGTTATGAGCATGTCACCTCAAGGATCGTCATCAAATCAAAATTCCGCAAAAGGGAAAAGTGTGTCCTACGACGATCCTTTAGAAATACCCATGGATAAGAGAAATGAATTACAACTGTGTTTAACAGTAATCAAATTTTACAATGACACTCTGTTTGGAGATTTGGGAGCAAAAAGTATAAATGTTGACGATTGCATCAATGACGTATGTATATCGATTGATATATTAATTAGAAATTTAATATTTGTGTTTAAACAACTGTCCGTTTACAAAATACACATGTTACGCGGTTTAGACACGAATTCTAATGCAATAGTCTATGACATACAATTGTCAAAGTACGAAACGACAGTATGTACGGATTTGCCAATAATATTAGATTTTATTTACATTTGTAATAGAAGCATTGACGGATTATTATTTTTATATCAAATGCAATGGACTTTGTGTACGTCGTGGACAACATTCCTTACAAAGCGGTGTATGTTTGGTGGTGAATATTTCGGGATTCGATATCTGTGTAGTAAAGCAGTTGTTGAATCATTATTTGACATGCTGTCGTTTGCTGTAAATGAGCCCATGATTCATAATAATGAGAAAATAATTGAGGGATTTATTGGAACGATGAAACAGAACATATTTAACGTAAAAACCACTTCATTAATAAAAAACAATAAGCCATACAACAATGACAAATTTGGTAATGTACATGGCGGTATTCAGTACTTTGCAATAGAATTAACCAACTCATATAATATACAAATCCATGAAATATTAATTCAACTGAATGGAGTCTATAGAGAAAATTTGATTAAAAACCAATGTGATGTTTCTACAATGCCTTCTATGATCACAACTGAACTCTCATTGCCTTACGATGTGTATAGAATGTTAATATATACATTTGACAGGCTTAATTTGCATTTTGTTAATGCAATTTACGAATATTTAAAGATGAACACTAATAGACAAATTTACATAGTCACAGAGGACGATCTGAATGAAAATATATCAAATATATTTGATCAATTTTGTTCATACGTTCCAGACATTCTTACTTATTTTACGAGAAATGGTGTCAATACAATTTCACTCATTAATATCTATTTGATATTTTGTAGTGATTATTTAAGTTATTTGCAATCTCATTGTCCTGGACAAAGGGAATCTTTTGATATGCCTTTAATGTATGATTTATCTTGTGTCTTTTACGCTATGAAAAATAAAATATTTATTAATATATTGTCACAAAACCAATTAATGCCGAATTATCACGATAAATATGTGAAAATGGAGATTTGTACACAATTAAATACCACATATATTTATGAATTAAACTATATGATAAAACAATATGACATGAGCTCTAATACTTTGCCGGTGTTTTTGACATTTAATTGGTTGAGTGGTAAATATTTCATTACTAAAAGTTTTGAAAATAACGCCGATATAGACAATATAAAAAAAGAGAGAATATCCGTGATTGAAACAGATATGTCCTTGTTGGCTGCTTATCATCAATTATTACCTTGGCATTTGAACACTGAAGCGATTTTAATTTTTCACAATAACATTCTGCATCATCTCAACAACGCAATGGATATGTATCTTTACCGTCACGAAATATTTATTTCTATGTATTTAGAGATTCAGAATAATTTGAATCAGAGAAAGTTAGAACGTGTGGAAGAGACTTTCAATTGGTTCGAAATTAGGATGAATTTCTTTTACCAATATTTGAGTTTAACGGGATCTTATCAACCTTCAGAAAACATTCGGAATGTGATGGACATCATTAAACATGGTAACACAAAAAGCTTACTCTTTTGTGTGAAAAACTTGATTCCTGAACTTATATATAACGATTTGAAGGAAAAAGCCGAGACGGAATTTGAACTTGGTATTGCCAGTAAAAAAATATTTCCGGAGGAAATTTTAGGCCATATGATAAATGATAATTGTGCTCATGCTATATTTTATATTAATACTTTTATTTCGGTTTTAAAAGAATCAATGGTAATTTATGAGGACATTTACTTAGATGAAAATAGTTCCTGTTACGAGTATTAATAACGTGTATTTTCATTAATTGATCTTATCGCCCAAATTAGTCAATATAGGTATTGATTAATAATATAATTTAATATTTAATTTTTTAAATTTTCACACTTCATGCCTCTTATTGCACGTAATATTTATTTATATTATATAATTAAGAATTATGTTTGAAGTCAGATTTTCTTTGTTTTGTATTTTTTCTTCAATTGTGTTATTAGTACATACACTTGTCACCATGTATTATAATGGCACAACTATTGTGTCATTATAATGATTGGTGCACAATTTTAATGTTAAAATAATTTATTATATTATTATTATTATAAATTGTAAGGAATTTATTCGAAATAAAATATTAACATATTATCAATAATATTGGGTTTATCTGTTATATTAAAATATTAGCTGACCGAGCAATGCTTCGCTATTGTAAGATTTCTCAAATATTAATTTGCTATTTATTTTCTTAATGATATATATAATTATTTTTTATTTTAAATCACTTTAAGTCACTTCTCCGTGGTAGTGTAGCTGTGTAAAAATTTAAAATCGCCACAGCGGATTCTTCATAATTTTACTACTTTGCCAACATCGACTACTGAGAACTTTACAACCCGTGGTTTGCTATTGTTCCGCAGACTCTTGTTGTTAAAAATAATAGTAAACGAGTATATTAAATGAAAAAAAATCATATTGCCTGTATTAATAGAAAAATTGATGTTTATTGCAAATTTTTTTCTTTTAATATATTTAATTTACGAAGCACTAAAATTAGCGTTCGTGTACGGAAATATTATAGGGATAACTATGGACGGAACAAAAGATATAATCTATGTGCCAGTATTTTGATAATTCAAAGATTAAAAAATTTCTTTGTAAACGGCGTTGTTAACTTTTTCCGGATCGGGGGTAAAAATTTACAAATTTAATTTGGATGTCACACGTATGCATAGTTGACCGTGAGAAAAACATTGAACGCTTAGGTCAATTCCGGAAACGTTAAGTGTTTGTCCCTGTGCTTTATTTATAGTCATTCCAAATGCTAATTTTAATGGAAAATTGAATTTAAAAAAAAAATTTTAATTAAAAACTTTATTTTTCCTATAAAAACTGCAAGGTTATTTTTGTAATCCGCTATTAAATATCATAGTGCATAAGCAGCTCGACCATGAACCTCTGTCGTCAACATCATCATTATTACTTCACTGTTGTTCTCTACGAACTACACGCATTCATTTGGCGTCACGCTGAGATGGCCGACCAATGTTTGACTCTCGTCTAGGCATTTAAAAAAAATGAAAGTAGTACGTTAGTAATAACCTACAATCAATTGGTCTAAATTCAAGCACCTACTCAAAAATTACTACACCTTCGAATGAATAAATCAACCAACAACAATCAACAATTAATAAAATATAATGATTAAAATCGATAAAAGACGATTCTACCGAAAACGATAGAAAACGAATTACAACATTTCACCACCTCACACACACAGAAAGGAACTGTCTGACGAGTGACAACTTTCAAATAACTAAAATTATATAACCGTACTGTTAATACAAAATGCGGTAGCACAGGCAGGGAGTCTACATATTAGCCATTTTATGAATGTAATACCTCGAAATCTAAAAATAATATAAATAGTCTAAAATTGAATGAAAATTTTTGAAATTTGTTTTTTGTTTTAGTATATAATATACAGATACGTCTTTATTCAAAATTTCAAAACTCTAGATTGATTATTTTCGAAATTACGGAGAAATACCTCTATGTGATGTTAACAAAATTCCATTTTTAGCGTTTTTTTTTTTTTTTGTCATTTTTCGTTGGTTTTTCTTGCCGTGTTAAAAAACGCGAGAAAATCGAAAAATAACCTCTTGACTGTTTAAAGTATCAATTAGACAATATTTACTACCAGAAACGGGATAATGTTGTACACATCAGAGCGCTCGTTCCGGTAGAATTGTTGTTGGGCACAAACAAAACAAAAAACATCTTTGTAAAACCAGTATATACTCCTTGCTCCGCTCAGAACCTAAAACATTTTTTAAATAATATTTTTAATTTTCTGATTTGTACTCGTATTTATACGATTTAAATAATCAACGTAAATTGTTCAGGCTCAGTAGAATTCTTATTGTGAAATCGCGATATTTGTCTTTGAAAAAACAAAACGTGTTTTGCACTTTCAAAAGTACGTATTATCGTATAATTATCGTAGGTAACAAAATAAAGGCGAAAACTTAAAATCTCTAATCGCACGCCAGTTTTTTTTTTTTCAATTTTATACAAAATCGTAGTTTACCCGTATATGAAATGTTGAAAAGAAGACGTTTTAATGTTTTTCAACGGTTTATATAACACGGTAGAATTAATTAATCGCAAAATGCTGGCGAACGATTATAGTTTAAGTTCTCCACCTTTATTTTAGTAGTAAAATCCGCGTTAACTCACGATAATTATTATACAATATGTATCCAAATGATATCGGAAATGCGTGTAGGTGTTTTCCGCCGTGCTTTGAATAATTATTCTCGTATACATGCACGAATATTTCGTCGTACGCATTCAGATGTTAATACGACGTGCAACCGGCGTGCAGCAGAATTATAAAAGATTCATAATATAATATGAAAATATAATTTATCTACTGTAACGACCAAATATTACGATGTCATTTTAAAAATGAAAATCTACTGACGACCATCGTACAACGACCATCTTTAGATTGTCAATTATATCCATCATAATTTTAGTCCCCGATTTTCCCCATAGCGTTGCACATCTGTTATTTACACAATCAATGGTAAATACCGTAAGAACAGAATTGCACATACAATAGTATAACAAGGTCGTATATTGCACTCGTGTTTATTTTTTAAAATGTTTCGAGTTCTTATTGCGTTACCCGCGCGTAAATAAGTGGTATTCGTTATATACTCGAACACGGAAAATACAAGCGATTCGCCAAAAACTGTTTGTCAATTATTCGTTGCGTTTTATCGTAAATAATTGTATTTGTTCTATTTAAATAATTAACCATCAGTGGTTTATTTATTTAATAGTTTAAATTATGCCGTAGTTTAATAGTTCAGACTGACGCATCGTTATTATATATATATATCGCCATTGTATGTATTTCATCGATATTGTTTCCATATTCAAGTCTATGCCCTACGCGACATATTCAAAACACACGGATTCTCTTTTAAGAATTTCAAAAAAAAATTTTTTTTCTGCTCGTGTATGTTTAGAAAAAAAAAACCGCCCGAATCTAGGCAGCTCGCATATACGACCGATTAAATAATAACGTATTGTACGTATATAGAACAGAAGCGATTTCGGTCGATTTTATAGTTGCGTATAATAGTTATTATATATATAAATATAGGTTTATGAATTGCGAACGTGCAGTTTTGCAGATATATCGTTTTTGTGATTTTCAATTCAAATAAACGTCGTACGGAGTTCGAGAAAAATTTTCGAAATAGATTTCTAGCATAATATTGAAACCGCGTTGGATAAAATATTTAAGCGGTTTTTTTTTTTTGTCCGACTACACCTGCCGATGCCGATGCTCGGCGAGGGAAATGTGTCAGTTTGTAATATTTTTTTGACGATTTTTATTCGACAGAGTCGTCGCAGTGCGCTCGGAGCCGTATCACTACAATCGCATTGTTTATTGAAGTAAAAAAATTGTTTTTATAACAGAACGGTTAACGGAGTGAAAAAAAAAAGTTTAACAAAACGATAATAACGATTGGTGGCGGTCATTCGTACATGAGAATTCTCATTCCTGCAGTTCGTTGTGCCCGTAGTGTTGCGGATGATGGGCGTGATGGATGTGATGGACGTGAGCGTTGAAACCGTTGTGCTTGTCGGCCGTGTACGTCACTTTTCGCACGCGACCGTCCGGCTCGACCAAACTGTACTCGCCGTGGACCACGTCGCCTTCCCGGTGCTCCGACTGGTGTTTGTGGTCGCCGGTGTGCGGGTCTTTCACGCCGTACTTGTACGTGTAATGCGGCGGCGCCTGCGAATAAAACGTTCTCGTTTTCGAAAAAAACATTGTTTTTCACTTATATTTTTATTCGTCTGACACTCGAATCGAATACCGTCGAGTTCGTCGATCGTTATTGATTTCCCGAGACGTCGAAGAGACCGCGGTAATGCAAAAAAAACGTAAGCGACGCGGTAAAAAAGAAAAAAGAACATTTTTGCCGATCCGGTGTTCTTTTTTTTTTAGATCACACGCATACGTTATTGGACACTCATTACACACTACGCGAATACTTCCGACGGTTGGGGGGGGGGAGGGAGAGAAAATATTCAAAATTTAGCTGTTTTACTAGTACACAAATAGAAAAAATATAGTAATTTTATTATTATTATTATTATTACCTAAACGAACGTGAAACAGTCGTTTATAGTTTTTTTTTTTTTTTATATATAAATTCTGCGTTTAACGCAATATAAATAATATGTAAATTAATACCATACCGATTGGTTATAAAATATAACACAATAAAACACGGTACTCTCCCCCTCGAAGGCTGGTTTCCAACGCCGAACACGGCGAGATTATATTGATAAAATAATATCGACGTTGTTTTAAATATTTATATACTGCTAATCTCATATCCCCGAAATAATTACTTTTTACATTTAAATAATAATAATAATATTAAACTACAGGTACACAGTTTGAAATATGATTGAACTTTTTTTTTAAAAAGTATTTAAAATACTCTGTTGTTGAACAAATTGTTTGAAAAGCATTCGGAACGCCGGTAACGCGATCCCTACCGCTGGTCGGGGTTCGAAAACGAATACGAAGCGCGCGCGCGCGCGAGAGAGAGAAAGAGAGTGACGAATTTTTCGTTTTTTTCTTTTTTTAAACCGTTTTCGTTCTCTTGAAAAACGCGTATCAATAATAATAATAATAATAATAATAATAATAATAATAATTATTATTATTATTACCGTACTGTGTGTGTTGTACTCACATAATGATCGTGTCCGTCGTGATGGGTGTGGTGGAATTTCGGATGGTAAAACGCGTACGACGTGGCGTCGTATTCGGCCAGAGCGAACGTCGCGAGAGCGGCCAGTGCGACGACGATCTGTAATTGTAAATAATTTGTAAATTCCACGGATATTAAACGAAACAAAGCGTAAAAAAACAACAGTGATTGTCACGGTGTCAACGTGTAACTCACGCGCATTATTGTCGTTTTCGTCGCCATGTCGTCGTCGTCGTATAACGTGCTGGACTTGAGTTTTCGGCGGTACGAGAGATGATGACTGGATTGACAGGGATCTCGGACGAGTGAAACACGATAAACTGTACGGAAAACGGCCGCGGTCCGGTATTTTATATGCGCGCGAAACGACGCTTTTTACTTTTACACGACGTTTGGAAGAGGCGGGACAGGGCTCTGCTGCGGTGAGTACACGTTTTTCCGCTCCGACGAATTCCGGTCCGATTGAAAAAATACAAAAAAATCCATTAATATCGATTATTATACCGCAGTACAATCGTAAATATATTACGTACGCGATCGCGTAATTTATTATTGTTTTTATATAATAATAATAATTACCGTTTTCGTCTGGTCGATAACGCACGTAAAATAATATATATATATGGTATGACATGAGGTTAGCGGTTACCGTTTTCGTCGGACGACAGACGCACACGGTTTTCGTTAGGACGTCGTTCACGCTGACGATTTGCCGCATAAATTTTGTAACTCACTCGTCTATATTTGTATTGTACCCGAACGCGTAAAGGTCCACCGAACATTCGGTGAAATCAAAAACACTATTTTACATAGATACTTTCAGGATTATTATTATTATTATTATTGTTTTCGAAATCATCCGTTTATTATTATTATTCTATTAATGTCGCACCGATATTATAATAAAACGCATTGCAGTTAGTTGCGCGACCACCGGCGTCCTCGACCGCGTTCCACATACGACGTATTTTCTATACAACCGCGCAGAGAAATATTACTAGAAATATCGAACTGATTTAAAATCTAAAATATTTTTTAAAACGTATTTGGCGCTGTAGTAATGTTTTAGTAATAATAAAAAAAACCCCTATAATAAGTGTTGGAATACGAACGATTTTTCATAATATTTATAACAAATTTTTGTTGTTATAGTTTTCAGTAAAGTAATCTAGGATCGGAAACCAATGCGTCCTGTAGGAAGTCTTCCTTTTCTCAACAACAACAAACTTATCGAAATCGGACAACTGTAGGAGACGTGAGAGTCTTTCCTTTAGTGCATAAATTCAAATTAATTCATTTTCTGCAATCTGTCCGCTTTGTTGACGTGCGTCCGTACGAACCTCCCAAAACCCCATCCAATCTGTTACGATCATAAGCCGTACGACCGTCTTCCGCATTGTCATAAAAAGTACTGTCACGTGGTTTATCACAAAGTTTTTATAGATTTATTTCAATTTATTCGAAAAATTAGAATTATTTTTTTTTTTTAGAATAATTTTCAAAAATCAGAATTCTAAATCTACGTAAAAATTAAAATACGGGTTACCCCACACGCTCATGAGTATAAAATATTTAAATAAACACATACGTAGCAGCAATAAATGAACACGGATCAATTAGATCATATTATATAAATTTATTAAATTTAAAAATATATTTAATATATCATTTTTAATTTTGCTATTTCGTTTAACAAATGGTTTTTGTAGGAATCTTTTAACTGACTTTAGTATTCTAAATGTCCTCATCACCTTTAAATTTCTCTACAAATATATCTGACAAAAATATATAAATAAATAAAACGTGAGTTACAAGTAATAATATAATATCAAACTTAACTTTTAGGTGTCCACATTACAACATAACAGTCTCGTTTATTTGCCACGTGCAATTGACCCTAGACCTGGTAATAATAGATATTATAGTTGCAACTCGCTACAATTGTTGGCCACCGAGCATTTAATTTTTTTTTTTGTTGTTCAACACCTTCGAGAAACGTCAAGTTCTTTATTTCCACTAAGTCTTGGTCCCCTATCAACTCATCGGATGAATAAGCCAAAAAATTGAATTCCTTGTCTACAAAGAGACCAGCTGGCAAAACTTTTGAATTCAACTTCAGTTGAAAAGTTTGTTTGGTCATGGATTAATACTGTATATGATGTTTACAAAAACAAAAACATGTTGAAAATATGTGTAATAAAATTACACTAAATAAATATTTTACATTCGTACCTTATTGTCGCAGATGTCGATACAAACACTTCATTGCACAAAATATATTTTACAGCTTTCGTTTAATATTATAGTGCACGTGGAAGATGACATAGTTTAAGATTTATTTATTTATTTCGTATGGCATAGTTTAGGATTAACCCCTTACAGTACATAATTTTAATATAATTTCTTATAATTAACGTAAGTATAGCTGAAAATTTCCAAAAATTGTTTTTTTTAATATATGTTCATAGTAACAAGGGCGAAAGTTACATATGTATTTAGTAAATATGTCAAGACTCTAGAACAGTGGTTCTTAACGGGGGCGGTACCGCCCCCTTGGGGGCATTTCGGTCTCTCTGAGGGGCGATAGTTTTGAAGGGGGCGTTGAGGGGGTGGTAAGCTTTTTGAAACTCGGAGATTAAAAATAATACAATTTATTAATATTATATAATATATAACAACACTACAAATAATTGAACAATCATGGAAATATATTTTTTGGCGGACACCTATTTGCAGAGCCGTCCCGAGGTTTTTCGGTTGGACATTTGCAACAAAAGTTATCTACGGTTAGCTTTGACCAATATAAAACCAGACATCGCCAAATTAGCAGCTACTCATCAGGCTCAGGGCAGTCATTGATTGGTATAATTTTTATATTTTATAATTTTTTTTTTCATAGTTAAGTAAATCTTTTTGTATAGTAAAGTAAAATAAGTAAAATTGTTTTGTTAAGTGGTGTAAAATATAACCATTACTATCTAAAAATAAGAGTTTTTACTTTAATTAATAATGTTATATATACATATATACCGATGAATAAATAAATATATATTTATTTATAAAAAGAAAATTTGATTTTACATGAGGGGGGTGTTAGCAGTTAGTTATTACGATAAAGGGGGCGCTGAACTAAAAAAGGTTAAGAACCACTGTTCTAGAACCATTAGTTTCGAACAAACGTAATTTTGCACGAATAATAAAATACGCACTTTGTCGAAAAAGTTGAAATTGTGATAAACGATTTTTCAAGATTTCATTTTGAACATTATTAACCAGTATAAAGTACATCTAACATTTTATCAGTACATAGACCTCGGCACTCAGCCTATGCAAAGAAAACAGGGACTTTGTATCGAAATATCGTGAAAAAATCTTTGAAATAAATTCGCCAAGAATTTTGTACTGTATATTTATCCAGATGTCTGATTATTTTTATTATTATTATTATTATTATTATTATTATTATTATTATAATAATAATAATAATAATAATAATAATAATAATAATAATAATAATAGATTTATATGAATATATATGTATAATAATTGTATTGTAAACGCAGAGTTCGTATAGAAAATTAAACTTCAAGCGACAACGGAATTTTACCATTTTCGAATTATGATAAGATTTTTTGAAAGAATCCGTTGACTTTGAATTTCTATCGTTTTTAACCCATATGCGAACAATAATATAATTTAATACGTATATTGTGACTTCGGTTTCGGCGCACGTTTCTTGGAAGTCAAATAAAAATGTCTTCTTCTCATTCTATTCCTAACTGGATTACACTAATTAATAACCATTAAACAAAACATAATCCACCCAGACTATATGACTATGTTATAATGTTTATCTTTTTTCCCCGTAGAATACTATTACTTAAACGAAAATGTGAATTATGTTGACTGACCAGTGTTTTGTAGGAGACGAATTATTATTATTATAGTAATACTATGAGAGAGATTGTGGAAATATGGTAAATATTTTCGAGAACACAAACGAAATGGTTCGAGTTGAGAACATATTGTGTTTTGCCATTTCCGAGCGCAAAGTTTTTGAAATAGTTTACAGGCGACAACAATAGATTGCGCTACGTCAATTCGTTCATATAGACATTAAAAATAAATAGAATCTCGCGCTCGGTCCGGATAGAACAAAAAAAAAAGTATTTGACTCAAATCGTTTCGTTATTGTTTTAGATTTTAAACCAAAATGATCATTACGTTGTTTTATCCGTGCGGTTCTTACGCCTAAGTTTTTGAAGGATTTTCGTTGTCTTTTATTTGTTGTCAGTTATTCATTCGCCGAGAGCATTTGTTTCCGATCAAGAATCGTCGACTCTATATTTATTACAAATAGTGCGAGCCGCTACATTTCAATTTTGAAGCTCGGCCCCTCTTTTGTTTTTTTATAATATGCGTAACAGTGAATTTTCAATAAAATTATCAATTGAATACTTATATATTTATATATAAGTAAATCGAATAATTATCGTGTTAAAGAAAAAAAAATTTTTTTTCCGTCCGTGAACAATGTTTATGCTATTTTGTACTAAGCAATAATTAGCCAAGTCGATTTCGATTTTTTTATAAACAGACTGCGGCCCTTGATTTAATTTTAATTCCGCCGTTTCATGTTATTCTTGTCTTCAATATTAGAATTCGGGTTGATCTCGTTGCATCAATATCTGTATGTTTAGTTCGATAATGTCTTTAAATTTCCACGTTTGAAAGTTGAATGAGTATTCAAACACAATAAGCATACACACTAAATATTGTACTTATAAATGTCGTTAAAAAAAATTCCAACTCTCCCCCCCCGTTCATGATTATGCGTTTTATAATTTTATTTGCACTCATTTTACACAATATGTTTAAAAAATAAATATATTTAAATATTATAAGAACGCGAATGTTTTATTACACAATATTATTCTATTCTCGACTACATAAACGTAATTGACAATCGAATTATAATTACTGACAATTAAAAATATCTCAGCGGTCTGCATAGAAATTCGTCGATTCTTATACATTCATCAAAATGTTTATGTCTACACTTAAACTACGAACACCGGTCGACCGATAATGCGATCGATCTTTATTAATTGATGATCGACAATGCGGGAACACCTAATAAAAGATCATTTTTGATGATTTATATAAGGCGAATTTTCTCATTTATTTTCATACAACATCTGTATAATTAATCTCGAAGAAATTTTACTGTAGTTTTGAATTGTTCTCGTGTAAAAAACGCATTAAACATTCCAAAAATGCTTATAAAAAAAAACGCTTAATAAAAACGATATATTTGTTTTGTTTTATGGAATATAAAAATCGTAATAAATTTAATTTACAAAAAAAAAAATTGATTTATTTGGTCTAACGTGCAGGCACCATATAATATTCGATATAATAAAACAATGGACGCCGACTATATTAAGGTCCAGCACAAAGTGAGGCATTTAACCGAATGAAGTGAGGAAAAATACAAATAAAAATTGTAATTATTTTTGACTTTATTTTATTATACTTATTACATATCTTAGATATCATCACATATTTTAAATTAAATACATATATATTATTATTATTTTTACTTATTACAAATGACTTCAGGTAATATTTAATATTTTAATTTTGCATATGTGTACACACAATTTATATTATTTGCAAAAAAAAAATTGTGATTTTAGTTTGGTTTTTTTTTTATCATTATTATTTTCTGTTTTTCCGAAAATATACTGCTCGTATACATTAAAATTTGGCACTTCGTTGATGAACAGCTCTTCTCAACACGTTTAGAGCCACTAGAACCTCTTGAAATGCGATAAAATTTGTTGTATATACATACATACACAGACATATAACTATATAAGGGATGGATAGAAATCTGTATAGCACAAATAACTTCAAAACCAATTTATTTCTAAATTTTATCAAAAAAAAAAATTTTCTACCATTTTTCCTACGAAATTCGAGTCTCGCAAACGAAATAAGTGACGAGTTAAATCAACGATTTTTTGTATATTTTTTTAACTTATTTGGATACTCCGGCCGTTCCAGATGATTTTGAGTCTATAATAAGCGACCGAACCGTAATATATCCGCGAGTCTTATGAGCGGCGTACTTATAATCTTGGAGGGAACTTTGCGTCAGGATGTCTATAATTGTTTAATAAATATTCCGTGAACATTTGTAATCGTTCGTCATCTGGTTGAATACTTAATAAATCGTTTGTAAAACAGTTTTCAACTTCGTTTGGCGGTAAGAATGGAAGTCCAAAAAATTTTTTTAGGTATTTACCTAATTTTGTGTTTTTTTTTTATAATCACTACTTAATCCTAGATTCTGGATCTTTCGCCAGCAGTTTTGACTTAGACGAAATCTACAACCTTTAATATTTATTTGTGGCCAAACTGTTAATAGAGCTGTGTGAATCGTTACTTCAAAATCAGCATAAATAATTTCAGGTATAAAACTGAAATTTCGTTTATTGCATTCATTGAGAATATGTGTAAAAGTTTGTGAATAACACTCTTTACTTTTAGAAGGTAGCAAACAAAATATAATAGGAATATAGTGATTGTTGTGAGTAGTATGAATAGTGAACATTTGTGTGAACATTTTACAACAACTTTTAAATGTACCATCCACATAAATTGTATTAGATTTACATAAAGAGTTTAAATTTTCAGTTGTTGAAAAAATAATTATATTATTTACACTGTTATGAATTAATAAAAAGTCTTCTTCACGATTTCTTTTTATTTTGAAATCGTTTAGTGTTTTATGAATATCGCTTAAACTTTTAGGAATACTCGGTTGAATACTTCTTCTAGCATAGTGCATATTTTTTTTAATTAAAGTACAATCGTTATGTGTAAGAGTTTTCTATATCATTTTGTAATTCATTATGCAATAACTTAGATGGCCTATCACAGGGATTTTCTTGTGCTTTTCTTTTTAAAAAGTTACTCACTGTCTGCCTGGTTAAAATACTTGCTTCGTCAGGTTCATGGTTGTGTGTCAATAATTATTTCATTTTTACATTTATAAAAAGATTTACATGTTCTTTTTACACGTCGCCACCGTTCGATGTCATTTTTTTTTAGATATTTATGGAATGAAAATTTAAAGCCATCAATAACGTTTATACGCTTGCCTATTTCACTAAACATAATATTTTGAAATTTATCCATTATGTACGGAATGTGAACACGTGCTGACGTACTAGTGTGGTATAATCAGTGATTAGTTCAATTCGGTTATTATTTCAACGCCAGAAAATACCTAATGTAAAATATTATTTTCGTACTGTATATTACTACGATAAGATACCCAAGTGGACCCAATTCAAACGCATCATTTGATACGCCCGGACCCAATTCAGACAAAACATTTTATTCACACGGACCCAATTCGTACAAAATTTAAAACTAGTATTATTTTCGGACTCAACTCGGAATGCAGCCGTATATTATATTCGTATATATGTAATTGATTTCAAACGTTTTATATAACGAATTATTCGAATTCCATTCGGTTCTATCGAACGATAAATTAGTAAAATATCATTCCTTACCGTTTCCCCTTTTTAGCATTATTCTCCGATATATATATATATATATATATATATATATAGGTGCGATGAGATTAGAGTTAAATCGTATTAATCGAAAGAAATAAAAAAAAAAAAAAACGGTGTATACGTTTAAAGTATATATATATATATGTATATATTATGAGCAATTACAAAATGTATATACAGTGTGCACACATACACGTACAGTAATAAAAAGATAAACAGCGAATAAGACACACGCGTATACGAGTATATATAAAAAAAAAACGCTTTTTTTTTTTTTTGGTTGTTTTACAACGTTTTTACAACGATCGAAAAATATTATAGCGCGATAATCGCGATATACAATTGTCGAATGCGTTGTTTACACGTAAAAACCATATTTCATGTAAATATTATTACAATTAGCGTACGCGTTATAATTAACGAGAATATATAATAATATGGAATACAATATTATATTAATAAAAAAACGGTAGAAAATGTATAAAAAGAAAAACAAACGATTTAAAAAAAAAAAAAAAACCACCATTCGATACAATATCGTAATCGCGTGTAAAAAGGCGTATTTTAAGCGTGTAATAAAAAAAAAAAATTGTTTAAAAAAAAAAAAAGAGATCATTGACGAAGCGAAGAACCGCGTTTTTAATCGATGCGTTATAAATATTATAAAATATATATATAAAGAGAAAGAGAGAGAGTATTATGGGCGAAAAACCGAAATGTATTTATATATATATATATATACTTAAAAAAATATTAAATTTTTTTTTTTTTTTTGATTCGGTATAAAATTCTAACGTACTACGAATAATAATAATAATAATAAAATTTTTTTTTTTTGTTATTTTATATTATGTTGCGTTGTATATTTATAAACGGTAACACGGTAACGGTAAGTGTGGACGGCCATCAACGGCGGCGGCGGTAAGCGTGATGGTATACCGGAGCGTGGCCGACCACGGTCGGGTGATGAGCGGTGCCGGACTTGTGGACAACCGCGTTGAAGCCGTTATGATCGTCCGCTGTGTACGTCACTTTGCGGGTGGTGCCGTCCGGTTCCACCAGACTGTACTCCCCCTTGACCACGTCGCCGTCCCTCTCTTCCCACTGGTCTTTCACGTCACCGGTGTGGTAGTCCTTCACGCCGTAATTGAACGAGTACTTGGGCGGCGACTGAAAACGTAACAAAAAACGTCACGTACGAATTAATTGTCCAATACGATTTGATCGATCGTCCGGGGGAGATTTCGATTTTAAGAAAAAAAAAAAAAAATAACAAAAAATGTAACGTGGGAGAGAGAATAATTTCATTGGATATTACGTGGTGAAAAAACAACAAAAAAAAAAAACGAGTTTTTTGAAACGATTTGCCGCCGTGTCTAACAACAATGCGCGCGTAGAGAGAGAGAGAGAGAGACATTTTTTTTTACTTTCAACGATTCGCGCACGAAAAACGTTTGGCCGGAAAACGGCGGGTTAGTTGTTACTCACGTAGTAGTCGACGGGTTTCGAGTAGCTCGGATAGTCGGCGTGATGATGATACGTGCTGGCCGACGAGTAGGCCGGGTAAGCGGCGTAATCGTAGGACGGAGCCGCTTCGTAACCGCCGTACTGGTAACCGCCGTGGTAAGCGGACGACGCGCGGTGAGCCAGGTAACTTCCGCAGACCGCGTGCAAGAATAGAGCGACGAGCGTGGTGCACTGCGACAGAGACGACGGTGACGATTGTTATCATCATCATCGATTATGTGACAATTTTCTATATTGCACGCGAGCGATTGCGTTAGTGGGATAATCCGAGGATAAAACAATCGATCCCGGAACGATTTGTCGTTCAGAAAAAACGACGATTTTCGTGTACCGCGCGCGTGTACGTTTATTCCGCCGTCGATTTATCCGTCATCATCATTGAATAAATAAATAATAACAATAATTGCTGTTGCTTTCGACGAATTCGATTCCGAAATGCGTGGCGGTCGAACGAGAGAAAAAAAAAATCTACAGACTCTCGAGTGCAGGGCGTGCACGCAATTAGATAACGGATTTCTCTATTGAAATCAATCGCGTTTTTATTAACGCGTTCTTATTGTAACGGGAATTTTTGCCGACAAAAGTGTAATCCGCAAATAATCCGACGGGAATTTTAAATATTCGTAAACGTTTCGCCGATATAAAAAAAAAATAGCCCGTGTTTCGTTTTTCACGTCGAAATTTCCTTTTTCTTTACACCATCCGCAGCGTATGCGCTGAGCAATAATAAATCGATCAAGTATTCAACACACTGCGGATCTGATGTAGCCACACTATGCGTACATACCACCGTTTCAAACGAATGGGTGTTTATTTTATCGAGAAAAAAAAAAGAATAATTTCTATTCATAGCCGATCCCGACGAGAGATTCAAAGGATAACAGAAACAAGAATTGGTAGGCCGATTTTCCATGATAAAAACAAAAACCAATATCATACGTTTACGTCGCCCTACGACATTTGTCCCGATTTTAAAAAAAATCAAACGTTTTCGTATCAAAGGTACCTATAAATAGGTCTAGAAACGTTTTTAGCCTGCGCACAAACGCCGACACACGCGTTTTTTCTCTCATCGATCATCCGACTATTACCGCCGCGCAGTCCGCAAGAAAGTGGAGGGAAGAGGGAAATCGAAAAAAAAAAGTGCTCAAAAGCGCTAAAAGCGTCAACAAATAATGTTTTGTTTCGTTTGCAAACGACTGAACTCAAAATACACGGAACGCGTTACGTTATCATTTAACACGTGATCCCGGCTGATAGAAGGTCGCCGTAATATGCATTCATTTATACAGACATAATAGGATACGATGAAATAGAATTTTCTCCGTGATATTTTACGTGTTTTAATATTTAAAATGTTGAGCACGCAGCAAGACACAAAACGACGTAAACGGTCGTTCCGTAATCATATTATTATTATTATTATTGCAACGCATTCGTATTTGATTGTTATTATAGATATTAGACAATTCAACTTTCGACTCGGCTATAAAACAACTACGAGTCAACAGAGTCTGTATTTAATGTCTAAAATGTTATTAAAAAAAAAAAAAAAAAAAAAATGCGCAGTTTTTGATCACTTTAACAATGAATTATTATTATTATATTAAAACTTTCGAAAAAACAACGCCGTCTTTCGCAATACGGTTTGAATATTATGTTTTCCGATTTTTATTTTAATATTAAAAATCGTTCGCGCGTGTGCGCCTCGGAGAGTACTGCAGCAAGTACGCCGCGCCGGTGTCGTGCATCTCGACGTGAACGATGCTGCGGAGATAAGTCAAAGATCTATAGCGTTTATGTTCACATATATATATATATATATATATATATATATATATATATATAAAATAATAAACGTTTTTAAACCGCAAAACGAATTCCGAGACGGACGAGGAGGGAGGAGGGGTTCGTTTGCGCGGGCCCGTCGCGGTCGACACACTCGCGTATGTCGCGGCGCGCGCGTTTTAATAAGTCGTGCCCGCGCGGGAATTTATCGACGTCGGTCGCGATCACGACTGCTGCAACGAACAGCAGTTTAGCGCCGCGAAAACGACGAGATACTCGGGGCCACAAAACAAGACAAGAAGAAGAAGAAGAAGAAAAAATAGTTCTTTTCACGTAATACATAATCGCACGGTCGTGTGTGTTTTTTCTCGACGATCATGACTCGATCATCTCGACGACAATAATAATAATAATAATAATAATGGCGAACGGCATCGGCCGAGCGCGCGCACACAAAGGACGTGAAAAATGAATTGGGTTATCGCGGCGCGAGGGGGGAGAATCGCTGCTGTTGCTGCTGGTCCGCGTACACAGACGCGCGGACGAGCCGAAGAAAACTCGGTCGCCGTTACGCAATACCATCGTTTGCTGCTGCTGTTTATTAACACAATTTTATTACGACACGCGGAAAAACGGACATAAATAAATAATAATAATAATAAATCGCGTTTGTACACATAACGTAATATTATAAATAACGCGCTCGAACGATTAATTTTTTTTTTTTGTAGAAAGTCCGAATATCGCGGATCACGCCGTCATCATCCCGTCCGTCGTCGTGCACTCGTGCGCGCACAATACCTATAAAACCGTACGGCTTTTATTTCGTACGCGATTTGCGATGACAATAATGCGTACGAGATCCGTACATCCGAGTGGGGTGGTAAGGAGGGCGGGGAAAAAAAACGTGAACTACACTCACGACTGTTGTTTTTAATATGCGAAATAGTTTCTTCAAAAAAAAAAAAAAAAAAACACTTATAAAACAAAAAAAAAATCTGATTTTAGTAGTCGGAAACACAGTCTCATTCGGCGGAAATGAAAAATACGTGTCGTTCGACAATACGTGTCCGCCTCCGGTTTGGGCGCCGTCGAATCGAAATTGACGCGGTGGTTGAATTTCGACGAGTTTTAATAAGTGAACGAGAAAAATTGATTTGAAAAAAAATTGAATTTTTCGCCAAATTATTGTCGTCTAAATATCTATTTACTTCGGTCCTTGGGACGCGGGAAAACATTTCGATTCTAAAGCCACAAACTACGCGACGAAGAACGAAATACGAAGCGAGCTGCGTCCGTTCTCCGGAGGTGTGTCTTATCGTTGATATTCGTAATGAACAAGTGCTCTGCGACTTTGCGCGAGAATACCGAGAGGGGAAAAGCAAAGACCGTAATTTTCTACAGTTTTTACGCGTACAAAAAAAAGAAAAAATCCGTCGTCGACAATACGATTTATCAACGCGCGAAAACGCTGCAGGTGCGTATTCCGATAAATTCTGGAAATTCTTATTTCGACGTAAATTCAGATCACGCGCGTACGTGTTAATGTCTCTCGTACGCAGCAGCTCTTGTACGATGGAAAACAACGACGCTGGGCAAAAGAAATGTTTTCTTTCTTTCTTTCTTGATCAATTGCACACCCCGAGCAACTGTGTCGACCGAGTGTTTGCGCGGAATAAAACGAATCGCGTGAGTGCGGAGAAAAGCAAAAAAAAAAAAAAATCACACGAGTAGCCGGACTACAGATATAATAATATACTGACCTGTATGAACGCCATTTTTCTCCGTGAGTCGTAAGACGGGTACAAACGAACGAGGGAGAAAAGAGAGAGAGAAAAAGTGCACCGATAAAATACTTAGTAAGAAATTTTAGCGACCGTGCAAGAACACTGTTGGATTCAGTATGATTTGTACGGCGGAATGGACCGCGTATTTATACTGGAAAAGACCGGGCACCGGGGCCGGCCGTCCCCACGCTCCTCGCAGCCGGTCGCTCGTGTTTTTTTTTTTCGCTGTTGGTCAATCCGCGGTCGTTTTAGGCCGATTTTTTTTATTATATACATTTTTTTTTTTTTTTAATAACTACGACGGCCGTCACTATTACTACAATATAATAATAATAATAATCGCGTTGCTCGCTCTATAATAGTTCTTGTTTCGTTATTATTACAATTATTTTTTTTTTCTATTATTTTCACACGTACTCGTTGTCTCCGGTAGATGCTTTTTTTGTTTTTAAACGCGCGCGCGGTCCTGCGTTCTCTCCTCCTCCCTCGTTGGGATTTTGTGCAATTTTTTTCACCCATTCAGCGCGTAATTTATATTTCAGGAATTCGTACGACATCGGGGGGGAATCATGAGAAAAGTCGATTTCAGTGTAAACGGCATTAGACAAACGTTTTTCCGTTACATTGTACATAACAATTTTTGACGTTTTTTTTTTTTTTTTTTTTTTAAAAATATTTAATATGCAATTGCGTACTAAATATTTAGGGAAACAAAAAAAAAAAAAAAATTAACAAAATCCAATTGGAGACGATGGGAAAATTTACGTGATATTACTTAAAGAGTCTCGTCGGTAAGTATACGTTATAAAAATATTTTCAAAATTTCACTATACGTATGAAACAATCATATAAAATTTGTTCGTTTTGAATTTCGCGTTTTGAAAATATCTATAAAATTACTTACACATATTGTATTCGTATTTCGTCTCGTGCGTTTTTAAGTACATTTTCCAAACACTTAAGATTTTATGTCTTTAACGTACTATCGTTTTTTTTTTTTTTTATTGCTATTCCGTTATTTCTTCTCGTCGATAAACACGAGACTCAAATCGGATGGGGAGACTTAACGAAGTTTTCTTCGTTATTCCGGAACTTTGTATTAATTATTATTATTCTACAAACACCCTTCGAGAGTATCATTATTTTCGTTTTTTATATTAATTTTATTTAAAATTTAATTTTCGACAATTAATGCGAAAGAACATAACCGCGTGGTGCAAATGTATGTATTAAAACGATTGTATTGTTCGTAATAGTATCGTAACTATTATGTCGTATTAATTTATTATAAAATAAATTCTGTTGTTTATTTCCACAACTAATCGGTTTCGAAAATGTTATCGATTTTTTTTTCGTTTTTAATACGTCAAAATTTTTTCAATTATTTAGTAAAATATATTTCGATTTATCGGAGTCGTTTTAAATTTTCGAGAAAAAAAATTAATTTGTAAAATTATTAATATTTCATACACACACATGGCGCAGTAATCACGTGCCAACGAATGTTTGAATTTCATAAAATAACCCGACCTGAACGATAAATAGTTAAAATAAATTGTACTTTTCTCTATATTATATTACGGTTGAATTTAAAAAAAAAAAAAAAAAAAATCGGGACCGAAATATCGCATTTGTCCGATTTACTCTGTTTTTATTATTAATAATAGATTATTGTATAAATAATTATAGAACAACATTATTATTAGGTATTATACGTAAGTATACGACGTGACACTCGTACCTACCGCGTTTTCTTGTCTCAAATTTTCCGTGTCAATGATGAACTCTTCAGCGTGTAATACATAAAGGCTATACCGGCCTTGATATACAATATTGTTAATATATATATACATCATAGATCGATGTCAATGGGCAATTTTCTTAATTGCGCTATTCTCGGAGAAAAATCGTCTTTGACCATTAACACATACACATTGTATAATAATACATCAAGGTATTGTAAACTCGTATATATCTCTCAATACGTTCGTATAAAAACACAAATCGATCATCTATAACAAATTGAAGGGCATTTTATATTGAATACTATTTTGAACGAAGGCCTCCCGCTGCGTAGTGCGCACTGTTACGGTGTAAAGCATTTTTTGAAAAATCTCTCTTGCTCATATTCCAAGCCGAACAGTCAGAGCATCGGAGTTCGTTTCGTGACACTTTGCACACTACGTATTATATTGTTATTTATTTTTCTACTACGTTAACAAGACGTGTAAATCCAAAAATACGGATTATTTAAATAATATTAATATTATCCGTACGAACGACGTTTTGTTCGATAGACAATTTTCTTCAACAAATTCCGCGGTACGCAAAGTATTATCCTCTTATCTGTTTGTCTCTCTTTTTTATTCTTACAAATACATCAGGTATCCACTGCGGAAGTCAATATTCCGAAGTACTAAATTTCAACGTACCTATTATATAGGCTAATAACATATTATATGTATCGTAAGTTACGACCGGAATTCTATATTATTATTATTTTTTGTAAACTAAATATAGTGTACATAACGTGCGCATAATTAATTATTATTATTATTATTCTGTCCTCCTGAAACGACGGAAAGTTTTTGAATATTAATTATATTACATATAGGGCATAATTTATATTTTCTCACTGTGCGTACAAAGAGTATGTAAAACGTGTGTGATATTACACCACATGGGAATATTCGGATATTATGAAACTATTTGACTTGGTAAACGCGCGGTGTACAGAATACGAGTAGTACGCGTAACAGCGTTGAATTTACTTATACACGTGTATAAAGAGTTTAAAAAAAAATAATAATATCGAGATTCGTCTTTTTTCTTCGAGAATGACATTAAAGGTGTTTTATTCGATTATTAATTATTATTCTCTGTCATAGTATCGTATTGTCCGTCGGGTATAATGTATTGATGCGGATCGCGGGTACTCATTATTATCGGGGAATCGAATGAATTCACACACTCTTATAGTGAGTATGTATGGATACAATTATTATGACTCGTAAAAAAAAAAAATGAAACGTTATTCGGGCGTTCTAACTACGTAATAACAGTGTGGTCACACACACACACACGTTATTTTCTTAAGGTCGATATTATAATATTGTTATAAGGTTTTTTTTTTTTTGTTTTTCAAATATTTGTCTCCGAAATGTGTGTGTGTGTGTGATTGTCAGCGAAGAAATATTGTCGTTTTATTTCTTTTTTCGAATTACGTTTTATTTATATACAGTTTATACCCAGCCTCCTATATCGTTAGAACGCTACTATAAACCAACACCGGTTGCCGTTTGGATTTTTTTTTTTGTCAGCGCGTGATTAGCGCGATAACATTAAATCGAAATTCGCACGACGTAAACGAGACGTTGCGCGACGTTGTTACGTCGCTGTCCCGCCCAGTAATAATAAATAACAATCGAAAAACAATACGATCGGATATTGTTTTTTTTTTAATTGTTCGAACGTCTGTCGTGTTCGTCCGGGCGGCGAAAACGGAAACGAGATTTACGTTTTTACCGCGCGCCGTGCCGGACGGACGAGAAATCCCCGGACATATTTTTAAATGTTTTTTTTTGTGCAAATACTCGTATTTTCTTACAATTGACGATTACTCGTTAATTGTACACGTTCCCTCCCCCCAGCGTCTTGAACGACAATTATTATTATTCCGAAAAATTTTTCGCTTTTGGCACGAATCTCCCACGCGGGGACAAAACGATGGCGAAACATTTAGAGTTACGAGCGCGTAGAATTTTTTTGTTTTGTTTTTTTTTTTTTTACTAAAAAAACGTGTTTTCTCACTGCCGCAGACGTATAATAACAAAAAGTAATAATAATAATAATACGTGCGCGCTACACAACGAATAAATGACACGCGGTACGGTGTTGTTTTTTTTTCAGATCGCTGCAGCGTTATGAAAAGATATTTTCGAAACGTTGAACTGTGAAAATACGTGTTAAGGTTTTATTTTTTTATTTTCCTCTTAAATCGTTACAGCCGAACGCAATGTAAGCGGTTGGCCACGGCGCGGGTCGTCTTTGTGAATTTCGTTTTTGAATATCATAATAAAAATCCGAGAGAAAACGAATATTATTATACTCTTATATACGTATTAATAATAATAATAATCACCGATTATTATTCATATGCCGATTATTGTTTTTTTTTTTTTTTTTTATCACGATCCAACAAGATTTTCGACGAATTTCATTTCGGTATTATTTGATTGGTTGCCGGAATCGTCTAATAGGAACTTTTTTTTTTTCTCTTTATTTTAGTAACATACAATCTGTACAATTTAATTTACAATAAGCATGTGTGATATAGAAATATATTTATTTTAATATGATACACGTGAGAAAAGAAGCCACCCAATGGCGACACTTTATAATAGGAACTTTAAAAATACACCGCCAATTAGGTGTAAAATATACATACGCCTTATATAGGAAAGGCGATATTTTAAATGGAACGAATTTCACCGTCAGACGTGTACAAATACTTTAATGGAAACAAATTCGTCGGATTTTACATCGCCGTATAAAAAATTAAAAGTCCCGTAACGACGGAGGATAAAAAATAATAATAATAAAACGAAAAAACGTAAAAAAATTGATGTCGACAAAGACGCGTATGACAAAGTACACAACAACAGTCCCTTGCGTATAGGATTTCTTCTAGGAGGGATGGTGTTTTTCGAATAAAATAATTTTATTTTATTATTTTATTTTACCATCCCTCAATAATTATTATTGAATACTTTTTTGTTGTTGGTTGATTTTTTTATTGTAACGTAAAATGAAATATTTATTTTACCACTCGTGAGGCATAATAATAATAATATTATTATTATTATTTAATACATTTCGTCGTAATTCTTTATCGTAATTAATTGAATTATTATATAAATTCGATTTCAACGATATTATTTTTTAAATTATTTTTTTTTTTTATACCACGTCTCGTGTCGCATGTACTCGTAGACTTTTGAAAATTAAATTTTATAAAAACAGATTGGTGGTGCGGCGTAGGTTTTAATCTCGAACGCGATACGATATTAAATACTTTAGGGATTGACACGGAAAGAAAGTTCCGTCACCGTACAGACACTACAGACAAGTTAAGTAAGTAAGTAACTACGAATTATTGCTCAACACTGCAGCACAAAAGGTTAAGGTCGACGGACGTTCGTTTTCGTTGGTTTTCGGTCGCGGTGAATAAAAATACAATAATAATAATAACAATAATTACATTACACACGTATGTACGCGAAGTCCCGCACTCTCCTGCAGCAACAGCAGTCCAGACGATCCATCTACACACGAGTTCGTCCGTCGCCGCAAAGACGCGTTTCGCTCTAATAATTACTCTACAGCACGACACTCGTTATCCGTTTCATTATTATTATTATTATTATTATCGCTATTATTATTTATTTATTTATTTCGTACATACCATCGTAATAATAATGCGTTTACACGTACAAATACGCATATATGTACATTTCGTTACGACACGCGCGCGCGTAACGTTTTTTTTTCTTTCTTTCTTTAACCTACGTACTTGTACATTTATATATATATATACAATCACCATCAGACCATGAAGAATTCAACGAGTCGTGTGTGTGTGTGTGTAATATATGTGACTTTGGAGTCTCCGAGTCCCAGCCTCGCGCGTATTATTATTATTATTATTATTATTATTATTACAAGTCCCGGCCGTGTGTTTATGCGTACGAAAAATATGCCGTCGGACTCTCGGCCCGTTTCCAAAAACCGTTTCGGAAATCGACGTAGACGGCTCGAATTCTCCGTAAATCCATTCGTATCGTCAATAAATCGACTCCGATTATATATATAAAAAAAAAAAAAAAAAAACACGAGTTAATTATCGTTATTATCTGTAACGGCTGTTTTTATAACGCATACAAAATATATTCACCGGCACTGCTAATTGTCTTAAACAATTCTCGAATCCATTCCGACGCGCCGGTGGTGTTCGTTCAAAAGCCTCCGCTAAACTTTCTCTTCTGGCGGTCTTAACAATTTTAACGTCGTCTGCCGTCCGAAGAGTACGGACCGCACGAAAGACAACCTTTTATTTTTTGTTCTTGGACACAAAACTCTTATTTTGTAGTGTCTGCCGCCCCGATCCCTTTGCGCCATCAAAGTCTGACGTTGCCAGACGTCTTTGCTCCGTGGGAATAATTATTTAAGCGTCCGTCCTTATTTTATTTTTTTTTTTTGTCCAATTCGACCACTGTAAAAGACGCAATCCGTTGTCGCACCGACACTGCGGTCACGTGTATTTCACTACGATCGGACCGGCGCGAGTATGGGTCACGCACTCGTTGCTCGCTTGTGTTATTACAAACATAATTTTTGAACGGTTTATAACAGTATTATCGGCCCCTGCGGAAAGTCGAAAACACTTTACAAATCCACTGAGCTCGGATACGAAGTATTATTAAAACGTGTCGGTGTAGAATAATTAAATACAATATAATATGATTATCGTCGTATTCCCGTACGGGTTATTAACGCTGCATGAATGTGTGTACGCGTCATTCTGTCGAGTGGCGTACAGTTGTCCATCACGCGTTACGATCACCTCCTCCAGTGAGTGTGTACAGTCGGACGAATTATTATTTATACGCTTTTCAACTCGTTCAGTTCGTCTGAGAAATCGTCGAATTGAAGACGCGTATAGACAATACGCTTTTATATCATTTTTTTTTTCTTCTTCTAATAATAACGTTTAAACAACGACGTATGTGTACTTAAAAATCATTACAATTATAATATCTCCATGACCGCACACCGACACACACACACACATTATCATTTCGTGTGTTGACTCTATATAATAACACAACGTTCACATTCACAAATGACCAGTAATTATTAATCGTTTTAAAATATACGCCTATATGTATACACGTACACAATATTATTATTATTATTATACCGGCCCGTGTTTCTTTGAAAAATTCCGAATTGCACCATCTGCTCTGTGTAGTGTATAATACATAACGTATAATAAATATAATAAAATATTTTCGACGTTTTCCGCGATATTTTTGTTTTGATATACTTACACGCATACTTTTCAAGTAATATAACAGCGCGTATTTTTGTGTAATATTAAACGTGGAACACTATGGCCGAGGCGCGTATTCACGTGAGACGAATAATAATTGCATTGTTTTTTTTTTTTTTTTTAATAATAATAAACACGTATTATTTGTAATTTCGGATCGAACGAAGAAATCATATTAAATATTATTTGAATAATATTATGCTGAAAAAAGGAATTATTGGAACGACCCCCGATGTGGAAAGTTATGAAACACTAACAATCTCGTTTCCACGTGATGCTCCGCTACAACGTGTTAATCGCGGATTTCGCCCATAAACCCGTTCCGTCGACAACGAATCAATCGATTTCCGTAACGTGCCGGATAATAAACATTTTATTATTCGCAATACCGATACATTTATATATTATATTATTCAGATACAGAATATTATAATTTTCTACAATGGAACGCAAAGACAATATTATATGAGAACTGTGTACAAAAAAAAAAAAAAAAAAAATGATTCGATCGCAACGATAAAATAATAATAATAATAATAATAAAACGTGTTCGTTTCAACAAACCGAAATGGTTCAAAGAGTCGTTTTTCTTTTTTTTTTTTTTTTTGCGCGCAACGCAAGTATAACAGTTACTTTTTATTCTCTCGCTCATATGCGCGTTACGATTTTCACATTATTATTACGACCAAGTCGTACACCGACGTATTATAATAATTAGGACTCGTATATTAATGATATAAATATATTTTAAATGCTTTTTAGAAAAAAATGCATGTATGACCTAAAAGCTTATTTTTTTTTTAAAAAAAAGCTCTAACAACATTTTATATGTATGTATATAAGAAAAAAAACAATTCGCTTTAAACAATAATTACTGATTGTTATTTTGTATGGTCACCACGAGCGAAACAACGTCAGCGTATGACAAATGAAATTTCGTGATATAACGATAAGTTTGAGAACCGTTTTATTTGAAAACCGAATTATCTGATGTTGTATATTAGTGCACAATTACGTGTTTTGTATTTCAATGGCGGGTGAATTTTTTTTTCTTGTCTACTTGTTTCGTAATATTACTAGAAATAGGTTAAAAATAATGCGAAAAAAAACCGTTTGAAATATCGAAAAATGCAAACGAATATTCGTGAAAAAAAAAAGTTCGTTGTTAGAAATAGGGTGTATACATAACACCGTGAGAAACACAAATTATTTCCGGAAAAAAAGATGCGAAATCCGAGGCCTATAATATACACGCGTGTTAACGAATAACAAACAAAATTGTACGAGTAAGTAAAAAATATGCCGCGCACTTACACGCATAAGATTTTTTTTTTTTTAATTAATTTAATCGTATAAATTATGTAACGGACGCGTGTGTTTCATCGCCGTTCCAGCAATAATAATCGTACTTTTTTTTTTGAATTTTTCGACAAGTCCTGGTATAAAATCGTACGAATCTATTGAAAGAATACCACCACAGCCTCTGTTCTTACGTTTATTCGCGAAAATAATAATAATAATAATAATACTATAACGACGACCGAGCGAATACATCGAGCACGCTGTCATAATTTCGTATTTATTTCTTTTTCTCTTTCCCGGCATTATATTGTATTATTACGCATATTACGACGCGATTTTCGTAACATAATTGATTAGATGGGATTGTCGACGACTCCGTAATAATAATAATAATAATAATATGTAAGACACGGCAGCTCGTGAACCCCATATATTATTATTATTAATTCGCTGTTGCCACATTACTTTATTATTATTACCATCTCGATATATAACGCGAATTCTCGTTCACCGAATTATATATATATATATATATATATTGTACGCGAATTATTACTATTATTATTATTATTATTATTATTATTATCGTTACCGAGCTTATGGTGCCTCTTAATCCACAAGTCAGTTGCAAATCCGTTCGAAATTATTCGTATGGTCGTTTTGCAACCGAGTATTTGCCAAAAAAAAAATCATAGTCCATTTTGTTACAATTTAAATATACGGACCATGGTCGTCCTGGATCCTAATCCCCGTTGGATAACACATTACGCTTTTCTCGTGTTTTTTGTATTTTTTCATCGTCCTTGGATTCTAGAAAAGAAAATCCTTCTTGGACCCTTTAGTATCCTGCGTGCAAACCCTACGCACACTGTATTGTATAGACGTTGCCCGAGAAACGAGAAAATAATTCATTATATACCAATGTCGATGACGATCCGTTGATAAAGAACGTACAAAGAACATAATAGACACAAATTATTCTAAAAATTAAAAACAAAAATATTTTTGAAAATCGATTTCGTAACTGTTTTCAAACCGTTTTGGCGTCTACGTAGCTTTATCGCGTGATTATCGTGAATTTTAGGATATTTTCGACATAGAATACTATGTATGTTAACAAATTGTTGAGAAAAATTCTTAGTTATGTATGGCGAATACATGTATGAAATCCAATAGCGTACCTACGGCACTAAATAAGCTTTGTAATTTAAATTATCTTGATTTTATAATCAAAAATAGTTTAATAAATTACTAATTACTGTCCAATTCTATTATATTAATCCTAAAATATTTATCCTAGAAAAAAAATTGTTTAATCCATGCGTACGTCATTATTACTGAAATATTCGTATTGAATATAACACGTACGTATTGCAGTATTACACTGTGCACTGCTCAAAAAAAATATGACTTTTCATTAAATAATATAATGCGATTGGCTTACGTAAATCGCTGTTTTTCGTTTTGTAACATACGTACAAATAAAATAATGAAAAACGTTCGACATTATTTATAGAAAAATAAAATAATCTGCAACTCGATAATATGTAGGTTCATTCACAAAAAAACGTTTTATATAATGTTAAATATTACGTTCGAAAAACATCATCACATCTATCACTGTTAAGGATCCATATAGGAATATCATTATTATTATTATTATTATTATTATTATTATTATTATTATTATTATTATTATTATTATTATTATTATTATTATTATTATTATTATTATTATTATTATAAAATAAAATTATTATTATTATTATTATTATTATTATTATTATTATTATTATTATTATTATTATTATTATTATTATTATTGTAATAATTTTATATTAGCGCTTAAAATAAACGCAAATACCGTAAACCGAATGAATTATATTTCGGTGTACGATTAGTAAACAAAATATTAGTTATGATTTGAAAACACATACAGGTGTATACACAATGTTCTTGAGCTATTCGAAATATGTTAAAATACCTTTTGAGTTTTGACAAAATATATATTTTTTTTTGTCAAAATCAATATTAATCGATGAACTCTTCATAATGCGTATGTCCGCTACTAATTTGGCAATATTGAAAAAAAATGTATATATTATATATAATTCGTTATACGAGTTTACGACATAATATTATATTATATTGTACGCGGATTGCATTATTTTCTAACGAAAATAATAACAATAAAAAAAATACTCGGTGACTGTATGGGCTAAATAAATTCGTGGCCTGTTCGTGTCGAAATCGAATAATCGTGATATTTACGTTTCAAATAAATCATCTCGTCGAATCGAAGATTATTATTATTATTATTAGCAGTAGTAGTATTACTAAATATTTTATTATTTTCAACTATTCAATTAATATCAGTGCGTTTCGTTAATGTTAATGTTACAATCAGAACAATATATTAATATTGTTATCGTGTACGATGATCTCTGTAGAATTCGTATAGCTTTAATTACTGACAGCGATATGAGATGTAGTGAAGTCGCGCCTACAATATTAACCATCTCAAATAGAATTTTTTTTTTTTTAATTAAAATATAATAATAATAATTTATTATTGTTTTAAATAACCTCTTTCCATTAAGTAAAACGTAGCATTTAATATATAGTGCGGGACGTAAACAATATTGATTTTACACTTTTTTTTTGGTACAAATGTTCAGACATATAATCGTGAAAAGTAAAAAAAAAAAAAAGAAAAATCTAATTTCTTCACAATAGACGTATAAGTGATTTGGACGGATTTCATTATACTGGATCGATTGATAGACTAAGCGTGGCAAATGGAAAAATGTTTTTATTTTTTCCGACTACATTAAAACGAAATACGTGTGAAATTCGATTTTTAACTTTTCTCTATACCCTCAACCCATACACGATATAGAGTCACATCGTGACTTTTATTTTTCGATCCTCCGCCCACCGAATTTGTTTTCTAGTTTCTCGCGCAACCTTGTTACATCGCAGTATATAACAATAATTATAATAATAATAATAATATCTCGTGTACGTATGAATTCACAGAGCACGCGTACGAATATAATAAATAATTAGAGGAGATATACGCACGCAATTGTAAATAAATTCGTCACACTGTGCAGATGTACTAAACAATGGAATAAAGATTTAAGCGTTTAAATTACATATCGCAATAGCATCGAATTGACATTTTATATATATATAAAAAAAAAAAACAAAAAACAAAAAATAAACGAATCGAATTTAAATATCGTTCCCTCGACTTTACGAAAATACGGAATGGTCCGTTTAAAAACGTCGAGCCGTTTATCATTTGCCGGCTGATTCTCGCGTTCGGAGAGATGTGTTCCAATTTTACCGCGGACATTATTGAAATATCGAATTTAGAAAAAGAAACATTTTTTTTTTCGTTCGGTTTATTACATAGTTTTTTATAAAATAGTTATATGATACGACCGGCGTAATTAAAAAATAAAAAATCTAATACGAAACAGGTGAACGGAGTGAAATCGGGATACGAAAAAAAAAATGGTAGCGAGCCGCGGGAGTAAATATACATTTCTGTATAGCTGACAAATCGTTGACGTTTGAACAACACAAAGCGATGTTTCGGATGTAATATTATTAATAACGCGTATAAATAAAACGATTAAATTTACATTTTCCGGTGTATCAAAATCCTTAAAATTACACCACCCCCCCCCACATTTTATGACTCGAATATCGTTCGATAATAATTAATAATGAAAATAATTGTTTCACGTACAATGTAGCGTGACGTGGACTCTGTTATGAGGACTACCGTATTATATTAGTGTTAACGAAATGCCGTAAAAATCGCATTCTTATCGTTTTTAATTAAATTTTTTTTTTTTTTTTGAGCCGCGTTGAAAAACTATCGAGAAAAATCGAAAAACTACCGCTGTATAGCAGCGAAATTTATAACCGGACGATAACGTCATACGACTACTACGCTATAGTGGAAAAGTCGTACACATGGCGAAATCCATCGCGTAAAACGTGCAATAATAACTAAAATTACTACGGAACTTTGTCGGCAGAAAATTTGACAAACGGTAAAAAAAAATAATGGTCTAATATCTCATTACACCATGTGTGCATATGCTCGTATACATTGAGCCGTGTGTCGTTCTCATAGGTCATCGTTATTATTAATTGACGGAAACCGTTGAAATAATAAATAATATAACATCTGAAAGGTTTCTATCGTTGCGAACACACAGCTGCAGTACTTTGTACAGTTCATCATAAAACCTTGTCGTTTCTAGTGATAAAGTGAGATATTGCGCGCACATTGATTATATACAGTCATACAGACATCGAAAATACGCACGCGAGATATTATATATTATTACAAAATCGTACAATAATAATAGTTCGCTCGTTGGTTTCTCCTTCTCCAATACATAAACGCGTACGTGCCGTCGTCGTCAGCAATAAATGCAAACGCGCAAACGGATTGATATTATTGATCTCGTGTACTATATTTAAATGGACCGTTTATTGTCGATCTCGATCGATCACACACACACACACACACACACACTCGTCGGATATTTTATTATTAAAAATACCTACGCGCGCGCGTATATTAGAATAATATTATATTGTCCGCGACGACGCGCAGACACTACAACGTTACCGTGTCTCTTATTATTATTATTATTATTATTATTATTATTATTATTATTATTATTATTATTATTATTATTGTTATTATTATTATTATTATTATTATTATTATTATTATTATTATTATTATTATTATTATTATTATTGTTATTATTATTATTATTATTATTGTTGTTGTTGTTGTAAGAACGTTCTCGTACGTTTCTTTTATAACGTCCTACGACGAGGCGTCGTTATACAAGTGTATAAGTACTGGAATTTAGAAGGACAGTATCTATACCGCCTTTTTTTCCTTTTTAATCCGTGTACCACAACTTTTTAACACTGATTTTATAATATACAGGATTAGAGAATACTAAAAATAGTATTGACTAACCTAACCGACTGTTTGCCGTCAGCCGCTATACAGCGCTGCGGAAGAGACGCCGCCGCGCCGTCAACAGATGGATGCCCCATCGATCATCAATTTATTGATAGACGGGTAATGATAGCAAAGTCGATAAACCTTCAATTTGTTATCTATGGGGGGAAAAATACAATGTTCGATTTACAGTTTGACATCTCGCGAGTTTTTGTGTGAATAAACAAAACGAAAATGTGTCAGCGGCGTATTTACGAGTAAGGGGATATGAGGGATAGATCCCCCCCTCTTGAGTTTCTTTTTAGTTTTTAATATTCTTGTTTACAATAACCAACAGGTATGATTTTACCTGGATAATCTAATAGAGGAAATACGTTCATAAAACGCTCTATTAGTGACTATTATTTGTTCGGAAAAATAATGAGTTTAATCAATTTGCGCGTGTAATAATAATATTAACCGCTATATTATTAAGAAACGTGGTGATGGGAGAGAGCCAGGGAACGAAGCTCTCTTCAGGTCAATAAAATATTTTTCAATACATATTTTCCCCCTTCTTGACAAAATCCTAAATACGCCATTGAAATGTGATATTTTTAACCGAACGAGCGTCTAAAAGACGTCGTCGAATATTCGCGAATAAACACGATTCATTTCGTACGCGTTCAATTATATAATGCGAAAATAACCGTTTGATCCTCTAGCGCGTGCCGAGAAATGCTTATGGTATAAAATCTATGTTTTACGTACAAAAAAAAAAAAAAAGAAAGAAAGAAAGAAAATCGAAATAGACGTATATTGCATTAAATTTTAATAAATACTTACGTTTGCGATGAATCGAACCAAAGGGAATATTTACGAAAAATAAAGGAATATACACGTATGAGTTGTTGTATTAAATTCGTTTTTCCAAATAAACATAATTTTAATATATTTTTTCATAATACTCTTCAGCTATTAACTCACATAATAATATTAAATATTAGTATTGGCGAGTTTAAATTTTCTTTTATTATTATTATTATTATTATAAATGGGCCGCAATTTTTTCCTTTTCTTTCTATCAGCAAATAATTCCCACACGTCGATTTCATACGGACGTAACACACATGAGTTACTTTCGGTTATGTTTGTTTTTATAATTTATTTTATATTATTTTTTACATAATCGTTACATGAGCCATATAATGTGACGTTATGTGTGTCAAGTTCTAATACACGCGGACGTCCGTGGTGTTATTATATATGTTGTAACCCAAAAGGGTTTTCGGTAAACGCTAAAATATTACAACAATATTATTATTTGCGTGTACGCAATATTCAGTGTATTTGACGAATTTTTTCTCTGTTTTCCCTGAAGTCGAAATCGTTTGCAACGTCGTTTTCTATTGCAATAATCTCTCTCTCTCTCGAATAAACGAATCCCAAACACTCAAAAGGCTCACGTACACTTACTAATCGGGATATATTGTAAGTGTATAGAGACCGCGTGTTCGAGAGAAAACATCGAGATTCCGAAAATTCGCTATAATACAGGTTAGAGAACGGGCAACGGATTGTATTTGAGGATTGTCACTGTACTGTCATTCTGCGCGCTAAAATGGATTTTCCGATGAAGTGCCCGTGTT
Source organism: Chaetogeoica ovagalla (assembly GCA_032441825.1). Taxonomy (NCBI): domain Eukaryota; kingdom Metazoa; phylum Arthropoda; class Insecta; order Hemiptera; family Aphididae; genus Chaetogeoica; species Chaetogeoica ovagalla. The sequence goes on from CM063737.1 coordinate 10,208,857, forward strand.
CAAAGAATAAGTACACAAAAGTAATTTGTTTTAAGTGAATTATGAGTGAAAATGAGTTTTTATACTCATATACGGCCTGATAACTGTATTCGTGTACAAAATAACGGTAATAACGTACTTCACGTTAAATTTAAAATAATTTTTAATTTAAACGTTGTAATATTTGACTCAAAAATTACGATTTTTTTTTTTTTTAATTTTTACTTACTACAAAAAAAAATGTTAATAAATTAATTAATATTATAAAAGACGTATTTAAAAGGGGAAAAAATCGTTTTTTTTTCTACTCTCCTAATTTAGTTTCAGAATTAACGTTGCACGCGTACTGATCATCATCATAAGCGAGTGTCTCTCTCTCTCTATATATATATATATATATAGTTGCAGTGCTCGGCGATAAAACCGCGATTTCTTTCACACGTTGTATCACGTCGTCTGCTGAATAGTGTACGTCGTCCGAATCACGCGCGATAAATAAATTAAATTGAATTAAAAAAAAAAAAGTTCGAAATTGAAAATATGTTTTGCGTACTCGAAACTCGTACATAACGTACGCGGTTAAGTCATTTACACAACACGTCATATCGTCGTATCGTGCACATACGGTCGTAGCAGTGCGCGATTGCGTAACACATAATATGAATTTTTTTTGATATTTCAATTATTTCGAAAATCGATTTAATAAAACACACATACGCACCGCGATATCGTTTTAATCATTTCAACGAGATTTTTCTTCGTCCCGTCGCCGCCGCGCGCAGCCACCGGACCGCGCGCGCGTACATTACATTATGTACATTACTTATTATTATTATTATTATTATTATTATTATTATTATTATTGTGTTACACCACAAAATTACACACGTCGTCGGACGAACGTGATCGAAATGTTATCGTTTATTATATCCACACACACACACGTGTTATTATAAAATATAATATTATGTGTGTCTGTGTGTAGTTCGAAATCGTAATATTTATGGTCGATGTCAAATGAGAATATGTATTATTAATTGGTAAAACGCGATACCAGTTGCCGAATTGTACCCCGGAATACCGTCCGGATTCGCAAAAATCATCTACAGGAGAAAAACGTCCGTCTCTAATCATAATTATAACATCTCTAAAGTCGGACTAAGATTCGAAACCAAACTAAAGTCTAACTCGTCGACGTTAAAATGTCGTTTAACGTTTAAAACAGAGATCCTATACAATGTCCAATATGGCGTAAATCGCGACGTTGCGAATTCCACAATATTCTTCAAATTATTCTGGTTGGACTAAAAAAAATATTCGATACCACCTGATAACCGCTGCGAGGCCGTCGTCCAACTACTATCGCACGGTGCGCATTGAACAGTTTATAATATTATTATGTAGTGACGTTAAAATTCAATCGAATACACAAAAAATACTCTCGCGTATTATTGAACGCGAATTGGACTCATGGGTGTGAAAAAATAATTCATTCGATTAAACGATTTCATTATAAAACGTATACGAATATTGTGAAACGAAAACCTGGAGAGTTTATGGCACTTTTAAAAACGAAGGAGAAAAAAACACAATTAAAGCGGATATGAAGTGTAAATTCGAAATTAAGCGTTATTATTAAAATAGAAAATATGTGTAAAATAAAAATAACGAATAAAATGTTTGTATAGTGAAATTATATTATGTTTTAATATGCGTTTTATCGAATAAAACGGAATTATATAGTTAGGTCCTATGACGCGCCCCCCCCCCCCGCCCCGGTTTTAGATGGTTTTCACTGTAATAATATTGTGTGTGTGTATTTTTTTATGGTTTATATATTAAAATTTAGAAAAAAAAACATAAAATGTATCTTACGTCCGAATCGGCGCATATCATTCGACGTTTATTCTCGCGTAAAACTTTTCTTTTTTTTTCATTTCTAACGCGAGTCGTTTTTTTTTTTTTAAATTCACTAAATGTGTTAAGCATACGTATACAGGGCAGTGCGTTATATTTTATCTCCTTGAAGTAAAATATACTTACAAGAGAAAGAAACGGGTCAAGCTCGATTTTTACATATATTACCGCGCAGTCGTTTGGTATTATTTGTAGCGCGGCACGTTTTTCTTGTATACGCATATCCATCCGCATATAATGCATTGTGTAATTTTCTATTTTCAAAAAAAAAAAAAATAATATTAATAATAATAACACGTTTTTATCGTGTTTTTCCTGTCGTGTCACGTACAACGTACTCGTGTATATCAGTTTCTTTTTTTACCTATAACGGACAATTTATTTTTTCCTTATAATAAATGGACATGTTGTCCCGCGATAGCGCATAGATAGATCAGCCGCATAGATCCTGCAGACAGACTAACGAATCCGACGTGTTCGTTTTCTGTTTAATTATACGATTAAGTACGCGGAAACAATCGCTCTTTTTTTTTTGGAATTTAAAGTAAATTTTTACATATTTATACGATATTCTACAGCGAGCACGTCGTAAAACATCGCCGAGTAATATTTATTTTTATTTTTACACTATGATTTGAATACGGCGTCGATCGTGTATTTCATATAACGCAAAAATGCAATAAATTATCAAATTGGTCGTGTTTTCGTTTGTTTCATAACGAAAATGTATATTAATTATATCTATGCACTGCGTATCACATAACATTTTGCGCTATAATTACCGGTACGATTTTCAAACAAATTGTGCAGACATATTACTCGTATAGGCATTACAATATTACAATCATTTCTCGCGAATTAGGTAATTTCTAATGTGTAAAATTCGTTATTTTTGTCTTGTATACGCGTTGAAAAACTCCAAAATCGTGTTCGTATATGTTTATATATATATACGTCTTACGGTCGTCATGAGTGGACAGTCTCATCAACACTCGACAAAGTGTGCTTACGTCCCGAATTGTGCATACATAAATTTGTCGTATAAACAATTCGATATTTATAATAACGTATCAAAACGTACGTTATTCTCCGCGAATTTCCGATTGATTGTAATTATTTTATAATAAATTATTTTTCATTAATACATACGCGTGCAATAATCATACACACATTTATGACTTTGTAGACGGGCCAAGCGTGAAAAACGGTTTATTTGCGTAATGAAATATTCACTTATAGCGAATAGAGGCTGAAAGTCGGATAATTCGAGGACACGTAAACGATAATGGACTATATTTTACGATATTCTCCGTATTAAAAACTAGTAAAAACAAATTAGAACGAAAATAAGTCGAAATCGAAATGATTTACCGCACCGGTGCGGACGATGACGAGGACGACGGCAGTGGTTTAGGTTTTTTTTTTTCGTTAATAATATGCGTATTACATGTAGTCGGTGTCAGAAAATAGGACACTTAGATTTATGAAAATATTACAAAAACGGTAACTCGTGTTATTATTACGTATTTTTTATACCAAGTTCTAATTATATTTCGAATATTACATAATATTATACACTGATAGCTGTATCGTATTTATAGTTCTATAAAAAATTAGAAATTCATTTATAATTTCAGGTATTCGGCAATATGTATTTATTTATTTCCGTGTTATCTTTCAGAGTCGCTTCTGGTGATGAAATATAAAATCGCGATTTTTAAAATATTAATTGTATTGCTTTTCCTACAATCAGCTTTGAACGTGTCACCTCGTGCTTCGACATCGAAATACCGCGTCGACGTCAAAACAAAATCATGCGTCGCAGGCAAGTTCATCGAATAAGAATGACAACGAAAAATAGTTGTGTTTAATAACAATTAATAATCGTGTTTATTATTAGACATTCTTCACGGGCATCGTTTTATTACTTTATTCCATTGAAAACACATAATATTATATAAGATTATTTAAATAATTTAAACAGTACAAAATAACTGTATCGTTATTGTTTCTGTTGTAACATAAAAAAAAAAAAAACACAAAGGTTTTAGAATACTATTCAAATCTGCTTATTATACAATAATTGTATTTAACATTACTGTAATTAAATTTTATAAAATTACAGTAAAGTTCGGAAAATTTATAAAATTTACAATTTAGATTTTATGTATTAGTAATATAGTCTGCAATTAGCGACTTCTTCAAATGCTGTCAAAATGAGCAAACAACAAATATCTAATGTTTGTTCAAGTGTTCTTACAATAGAATAATATGAGAATTTGTAAACAAAAATCAAGCACCGACTACGTAAAAACTGTAATTCTTCACATTAGTATAGACTCCAATGATAAACTATAAAGTCGTGATTTCTAAAATGCTGTTTCACATATTAATTATATTGCTATTAGCACAATCGGCTTTGAGCGTGTCGCCTCATGCTTCGTCATCAAAACGAAAACGAAATCCCCAAACACAGGCAAGTGCATCGCATACGAATTCCACCGAAAAAGAGTTGTGTACAACCGTATACAAATTTTACTATGATTCTCATCCTGAAAGTACGAATGCAGAAATAACAAATTTTAACGATTGCGTAAATGACGTGTGCACGTCGACAGAGATTTTAATTAAAAATTTAATTTTTCTGTTTCAACAACTGTCCATTTATAAAATGGAAAAATTACCGGAAGTGGACACGAATTCTAATGATGAAAAACTATACCACATAAAGATGTCAAATTACGAAATGTCAGTATGTATGGGAACTCCAATGATATTAGATTTTATTTACATTTGTAAGGAAAACGTTGACAAATTATTATCTCTGTATGACATGCACTCGAATGTGTGTCCGCCATGGGTAAAACTCGGTACCAGGCAATGTATTAGTGAGGTGAAAAATTCAGGTATACGATATTATTGTAATAATAAAACTGTAAATTCGTTGCATGACTCACTTCAGAACGTTATAAATACTCGTAATAATATAAATTTCACCGTTGATTATCAGAATAATGCTAAGGATTTTGTGGTAAAAATGATGGAGGCTATATTTAATGTAAATACACTCTCATTAGTAAACACCAATATCCCATACGACAAAGACGTGTTTATTCAAGTAAATGGAGGTGTTCATGACATAACAATCGGAATATCAAATTTGGATGATACACAAAATGATAAAACGATAATATTGCTAAATGCATACTATAAAAAAAAACTGAGAGAAAATAATTGTGATACATTGACACTACCGGATGAAGCAAATACTTCACTCCCCATGCTTCAAGATTTACACAACCTATTATCATACACATTCGATAGACTCCTAAAATATTACGTTTATGAAATTTTCGAATCCATGAGGATCTTACACATTAATTCGAATTTCCAAGTTGCTGAAGATGAACTCAATAAACATATGTTTACTAATGTGTACCCATTTTGTTCAAACGTTCCAGAAATTCTTATTTATTTGAAAAATAATAATGTGAATCCTATTAATCTGATTAACGTATATTTGATATTATGTTCCAATCATTCAGATTACTTGCGTTCACATTGTCCTGGTCAAATTGTTGATAAAAACATGCCTTATATATATGATTTAAATTGTATCTTTTATGCAATGAAAAATAAAATATTTATTAATTTATTGTCACTATACGGAGAATTGCCGAATTATGACGATCAGTATGTGAAAATGGAAATTTGTACACAATGGAATATCGAATATATTTATGAATTGCGCAGTAGAGTAAAGCAATATTATTTGACTGCTACTATGCCTATGTGGTTGACATATGATTGGTTGAGCGGTAAGCACTTCATCACTGAATACTTTGTAAATTCCGTTGAAATGAACAAAATAAAAGAAGAAACGATGATCGTTAACAACACAAGAATGTCTTTGTCAGATGTTTATCATAAATTATTACCGTGGCATTTGAATATTAATGCAATTTTAATATTCTATAACAACGTTCTTTATCATCTTAACAATAATATGAACTTGTTTTTGTACCGACATGCAATATATATTAATGTGTATTTAGAGCTAATGGAAAACCGTTTAAATCAGGAAAAGTTACAACGTATAGGAGAGACTGTGTATTGGTTCGAAGTAGGAGCGAACGTATTTTACACATTTTTGAGATCATCGGGGACGTATCAAACTCCAGAGGATGGTCAAAAACTAATATCTACAATTAAATTTGGTGACAAAGCTGAACTATTCGATCTTATTAAAAACGTTATTCCTGAATTGTTTTATAACAATACGATGGCCAAGACTAATATTGAAATTCGAAATGGTAGTTTGAACAATAGCAATTTTGCAGTGAATATTTTAAACCGTATGGTAATTGAAAATTGTAATAATGCTTTAAGTTATATTATTAATTTTATTTGGGTTTTAAAGGTTTCAATTGTAATAAATAATGATTTTGATTATTTAGAAATAAATAATTTGTGTGATTCGTTGATTACGTTTTCGCTATTTGATACATCATTGTAAGAAGTTTGAATAGATATTGATTAATAATATGATTTAATGTATAATTTGTTTAAAATGTTCAAATTAGATGCCTCGTCTAAGAACATTTAATTAATAATCATGTTTATTATTATATAATTTTCAGATGTATGGTTTTATTATTTTTTTCCATTGTAAACACATAATATATAAGATTATTTTAATACATTTGAACAGTACAAAATATTTGTATCAATATTATTTGTACTGTAACTTCAATAGGCGGATTTACAGAGTATGCCGGATGTGCAAAGACACACCCTAATAAAAAAAAAAAAATAAAACTAAATGTATAAATATTATTATTATTAATGTAGACATGAATTAAATTTTAGTTTTATGTAAGTAAAGCTGCAAGTGTTCAGAATAAGTTTCTGAAATAATAACTTCATGTATTTTTTACGAATCGGTATTTTACATTATTATCGAAGCCTCTATGTTTAGATTTAAAATCACTACTTCGTACTTGTTTATTGTTATTGTTAAATTATATTCAATGCTATTGTCGTTGACACAAAAACTTCGGTCTAATAGTGGTGGTAACAATATTTAGCGAAAAAATATTGCCTCTTTTTGGAAACCTATACTGGGCTTATAACGATGATTAACAAATAACACTTTGATGGTTTGCTATTTTATTTAACATGCCGTCATGATTCAAGCAACTCACAGACACTAGATAACATAATATTATTATCATTAACTTTGTGTATAATAACCTCGGACGACGAATGTCTAAATGTAAATACCTTACTATTTTATACCTATAACTATCTCAGTTATACGCATATATACATACGCTGTATTTAAAATCGCTTACTGTGCTGTAAATTGTAATTCACTTATTATTAATAACGGGAGTGAAATGTTTTAATACGCGACCCCGGATACTATCAAAATAAAATGCGTGTTGATTCGATTGTATAATACATATATCTCACAGGTGTATAAACCCATGTACTTAAATTACAATGAAAATGTTAACAAATTTCTAGTTCTATTTGTTACTGATATAATTGATAACATGTGTACAAAAATGGTGACAATAATTAACAAGTGCAAATAAATTATTGGTATAAATAAATAGAAATTAATTGAAATCGTAGCAAAATACACAATAAATCAAATAATAATTGCGTTTTTGGTACAATAAATCTAACAAAATATAATTGAAATTATACAAATTTTGGCTTATATAGAGCATATTACATATTTGATATTAATAACAATATAAATAATTATATTATCCACCATTAGAGCATACATGCTAAAAAAAAAAAAAATAAATAAATAACTCAAAATTAAATTCACGTACATGCTGACTGTATTATGAGAGATTAATTACTATTCGCGGCTTTTGGGGAATAGTGTGTACGGTATTCATCATGTGCCGGAGCGCGACGATACAATTATTGTGGATTCATCCGCCGTGCTGATAATTGGATATAGATTCATCCAATATCTATGGGATCGAGATGTTCGTGGCGTTACTATTGATAGCGCGATCGTCGCCTAAAGAAATCGTTTCAACATTAAGACCATTAAAGTCACTTTCCACGACAAGATACGACTTGTCGCGCGGAAGATATTCCTGTGATAAAAGTTAATTATTTTATCATATCCGTAAATTCTCTACTACATTCAACAGTATCAATAGTTTTAGCACTTTTTAGGCTTTCAGCTTTTACTGAAAAAATTGAAACAATTAAACAAACTGATGTTAATGTTAAAGGAATTGGTTTACTACATCAAGCAAAATACTTTAATTTCATATTCGGATTAACAATGATATACCAAATATTTCAAATAAAAATAATAATTAAAATAAGCAGTAGGTATTAACAATATTTTCATTAAAATACTATTCAAATCTGTTTATTATAAAATAATTGTACATACTATTACTATGATTTAACATCATAATTTATATAAAATTACTGCAAAAATCAAGAAACTTATAAAATTTACAATTAATTTATTTTGTTTATTGGTAGAATTGTCTGAACTTTGCGATTTTTTTGAAATGCATCCATGCCGTCGATAACAGTAAACAATAAATATTTAACGCTTATTCAAGTGTTCTTACAATAGTATAATACGAGAATTATGACGAAAATCTGTAAACAGAAATTAAGCACTGACTACACAAAAACTGTTATTCTTCACATTAGTATAGATTCCAGTGATAAACTATAAAGTCGTGATTTCTAAAATGTTATTTCACATATTAATTATATTGCTATTAACACAATCAGTTTTGAGCGTGTCGCCTCGTATTTTGTCATCAAATCGAGAATCTGGAACACAAGCGATTGCATCGCAAACAAATTCCGCCGAAAAACAGTTGTGTACAACCGTATACAAATTTTACTATGATACTCATCCTGAAAGTACGAATGCAGAAATAACAAATTTTGACGATTGCATAAATAACGTGTGCACGTCGACAGAGATTTTAATTAATAATTTAATTTTTCTGTTTCAACAACTGTCCATTTATAAAATGAAAAAATTACCGAAGGTGGACACGAATTCCAATGATGAAGATTTATACCACATAAAGATGTCAAATTACGAAATATCAATATGTATGGGAACCCCAATGATATTAGATTTTATTTACATTTGTAAGGAAAACGTTGACAAATTATTATCTCTGTATGAAATGCACTCGAATGTGTGTCCGCCATGGGTAAAACTCGGTACCAGGCAATGTATTAGTGAGGTGAAAAATTCAGGTATACGATATTATTGTAATAATAAAACTGTAAATTCGTTGCATGACTCACTTCAGAACGTTATAAATACTCGTAATAATATAAATTTCACCGTTGATTATCAGAATAATGCTAAGGATTTTGTGGTAAAAATGATGGAGGCTATATTTAAAGTAAAAACACTCTCATTATTAAAAACCAATAGCCCATACGATAAAGACGTGTTTGTTCAAGTAAATGGAGGTGTTCATGACATAACAATCGGAATATTAAATTTGGATGATATACAAAATGATAATACGATAATATTGCTAAATGCATACTATAAAGAAAAATTGAGAGAAAATAATTGTGATACATTGACATTACCTGATGAAGCAAATACTTCACTCCACATACTTCAAGATTTATACAACTTATTATCATACACATTCGATAGACTTCTAAAGCATTACATTTATGAAATTTTTGATTATCTAAGGATCAAACTTAATAATGCAAATAACACAGTTAATGAATACGAAATGAAGAGAGAAATGTTAGATAATGTCACTCCATTTTGTTCAAACGTTCCAGAAATCCTTATTTATTTGAGGAATAATAATGTGAATCCTATTAAACTTATTAACGTCTACTTGATATTATGTTCCAATCATTTGGATTATTTGCGTTCTCATTGCCCTGGACAAATTGTCGATAAAAACATGCCATATATTTATGATATACCTTGTGTATTATATACTATGAAAAATAAAATTTTTATGAATTTATTGTCTCTATACGGAGAATTGCCCAATTATCGCGATAAGTATGTGAAAATGGAAATTTGTACACAATGGAATATGGAATATATTAATATGCTCCATAGTAGAATAAAGCAATGTTATCTGACATCTGAAATGCCCATATGGTTGACATTTGATTGGCTGAGCGGTAAGCACTTCATTACTGAATACTATGACACCGATGAACTTAACAAAATAAAAGAACAAACGATGATCGTAAACACCACAAAATTGTCTTTGTCAGATGTTTATCATAAATTATTACCATGGCATTTGAACATTAATGCGATATTAATATTCCATAACAACGTTCTACATCATCTTAGCAATAATATGAACTTGTTTTTGTATCGACATGCAATATATATTAATTTATATTTAGAGCATATGAAAAACCGTTTAAATCAGGAAAATTTACAACGTTTAGGAAACACTGTGTATTGGTTCGAATTAGGAGCGAACGTATTTTACAAATTTTTGAAATCATCGGGGACATATCAAACTCCAGAGGATGGTCAATATCTAATTTATATAATTAAATTTGGTGACAAGACTGAACTATTTGATCTTATTAAAAACGCGATTCCTGAATTGATATATAAAGATACTTGGGATAAGGCTAATATTGAACTTCAAAACAGTAGTGCTAACAATAGCAATTTTGCAGCAGATATTTTAAACCGTATGGTAATTATAAATTGTAGAGAGGGTCTATCGTATATAAATTCTTTCACTTCAGTTTTAAAAATATCGAACGTATTAAACTATGATTTAATTCACTTTTATAGTGATGATTTGTGTAATTCAATTTCATTATTTGGTACATCATCCTCAGAAGTTAGCATAGATATTAATTAATAGTATGATTTTATAAATATACTTATACGTTGATACTAGATGCCTTGGTTAATTACATTTAATTTTATTATTTAAGTAATAATCATGTTTATTATTAGATATTATTCGCCTTCATACCTCTTATAACATTATATTTTATTACTCAATCAATAATCATTTTTACTTTTAGATATTGTTCACTAAAAACAAGAAACTTCATATTTGAAACTTTTACATGGTTAAAACTTTTTTGTTTCTTTGTTTTATAATTGTTATTAAAACAATTTCACTGTATTCGTTCACTTTTTACATATACATTATTATTAATATTATTTATTTGAACAATGTTTTAACATTGAAATAGTTAATATTGTAATTATCAACTTCGATATGTGTTGAATTTTTATTTAAATTCTTTTTCGTTATGTATAATTTAATAGATAACTAAAAAGCGCTGAGTTGAATAATAGTCGCCAACAATTTTATTAAAATTTAATTTAATTTTTTTTTTTTGTAGAAATTTGTGTTATAATTTTTCGCCGTTGTGGAATTTTTAATTGTACAATAATATAATTCATTTCTACAATCTGGTGGAAATTTGAAAAATAGTGTCTTTATGTTTTTCAAAAGACGAATTTCTTTCTTTTTCTTTATCTTTTGTGCAAATAATTTAGCATGTATATTTTATTTACAGTATAATGTAAAAATTTCTATGAAATCTATCGTAATATTTTTATTATGCCTTTGTTTTCTAAAATGATTTATTTTAAGTATTTGATTGACTCTACTGTTTTATGTATTTATGAATTTTAAATATTTTATTTCCATGTATATTATATATAAACATACATGCATATTACTTTTCGTTGAACTTATTGTATTGAGACATATTATATAAAACTCGTTTGAATTACACTTATATTTGTTGTAATGTTGAATTATATAAAAACATTGTAAAATGCAAGTAATAAAAACAAACTTAAAAATTATACATTGTGTACTACTGGTGTAATTTTCATTTTGACAACTTTGCAAATACATAAATAAACATTAAATCCAAACCAGTTAACCGACAGGAGGAGTTTATTCAATTGTTCTTAGGAATATGTAATACGATAATTATTATATGGTCGCGAAAAACTTTAATGAAATACTGTGTATTGATCACTAATAAGCCAGTATATTTCCCTTCATTACCGTTTCTAGTTATAAATTATTAAGACGTGATTTTTAAAATGTTGATTCAAATACTAATTGTAATGATATTTACACAATGGGTTTTGAGCTTTTCACCCCGTGCGTCATCATCAAATCAAATTCCTGTAAGAGAAACAATTTCATCCGTCAGCATTCCTATACAATTGGATGCGCACAATATTAAGGCGTTACAACAGTTGTGTTTAACAATATACATAATTTGGGATAATACTCATGCAAGAGGTATGAATACAGAAACTTTTAACATTGACGACTGCATAAATGACGTGTATAAATCCGCCGATAGCTTAATTATGAGTTTGACTTTTGTGTTTAAACAATTGTCCGTGTATAAAATGGCTACATTACAGAAATTGTACAGAAATGCTAATGATGCATCATACTATAAAGTAAAAATATCAAAATACGAAAAAACGGTGTGTATGGATATTCCAGTTATATTAGATTTCATTTACATTTGTAAGAGGAAAATTAACGAATTATTAATTTTATTCAAAATGCACTGGACTATCTGTACGTTGTGGACAACATATATTACCGAACAATGTATTTTTATGAGTGAGAATAACGAAGAAAAATATTTGTGTGGTCAAGGAACTGTAAATTCATTGTATAACATGCTTATAACTGTTATAAATAATCAAATGACTCATATTCATCAGGAAGTCGTTCAGAAATTTATCGTAAAAATGAAACAGGCCATATTTAATATGCAAACAACCCCATTAATAAAAAACAATGTTCCGTACACTAAAGACAGGTTTTATGAAGTAAATGGCGGTTCTTCGTCTTTTTCAATTGGATCGCCCAACACGTATAACACTCAAATCAATGAAATATTATTTCAACAGAATGGACACTATAAACAAAATTTAATTGAAAATCGATGTGATGTTTTTACATTACCTTCGGAGACAACAACTGAACTCTCATTGCCTATTACCGTGTATACGATGTTAATATATACATTTCATAGACTTAAAAAATATTTCGTTAAGGCATTTTTTGATTACATAATGGCAAAAATTAATAGTAGAACTTACATAGTTACTGATGATAATCTCAAAGAAAATATGTCTCGAATACATGATCCATTTTGTTTATATATTCCAGAGATTCTAATTTATTTGATGAATCATAATGTAGATTCAACTGCATTGATTAACGGTTATTTAATATTTTGTAATGATCATTTAGATTTTTTGAGTTTTCATTGTCCAGGGAAAAAGGCTTCTAATAATGTGACTATGATCTATGATTTATCATGTGTTTTTTACGCTATGAAAAATAAAATATTTATTAACGTATTTTCTTTAGACAATGATAATACAGATTTTCACGACGAATATGTGGAAAAGGAGATATGTACACAATTCAATACCAACTATATTCTTAAAGTATACAATATAATAAAACAAACTTATATGGATTCTAATATGCCAGTGGGTTTGACGTTTAATTGGTTGAGCGGTAAGTATTTCATTACTAAAAGTTTTAGGAATAACGCCGATATGAACAAAATAAAAGAACAAACGATAACCGTAAACAACACTGAAATGTCATTGTCGGCTGTTTATTATCAATTATTACCGTGGCATTTGAATAGTAAAGCGATTTTAATTTTCCACAACAACGTTCTGCATCATCTCAGCAACGCAATGGATATGTACTTGTACCGTCACACAATATTCATTAATATGTATTTAGGGCTCCGTAATAATTTAAATCAGACAAAGTTAGAACATGTTAAAGAGACTTTCACTTGGTTCGAAACTAGGATGAGCTTCTTTTACCAATATTTGAGTTTAACGGGATCTTATCAGCCTTCAGAGAACATTCGGAATGTGATGGACATCATTAAACATGGTAACACGAATAACTTATTGTTCTTTATGGAAAACGTGATTCCTGATCATATGTATAACGATTTGAAGGAAAAAGCTCAGATGCAACTTGAAATCGGTATTGCTAATAAACAATTTTTTCCGGCGGAAATTTTAGGCCGTATGGTAATTGATAATTGTACCAATGCTATACTGTATATTAATAATTTTATTTCGGTTTTAAAAGAATCAAATGTAATTAATGAGGACATTTACTTAGATGAAAATAGTTTCTGTTACGAGTATTAATAACGTGCGTTTTCATTCATTGGTTTTATCACGGAAAAGAGTTCAAATAGACACGTTGATTAATATGTAATTTTTATAAAATTTTCACACTTTGCCTATTATAACAGGTAATGTTTAATTATATTATTTAATCAATAATACTATGTTTGAAGTCAGTATTTCTTCGCGGGTTTTGTTAAGTTTCACTCATTAATTTTTTTGTAAAGACATTATGCATTAACACGATACACTTTAAATGTTCAATTGTATTTGTATTATTACCGATTGAGTTGTACTCGCATATTTTTAATTAAAATTTTTTGATTGTGAATTAAAATAATAACGTTGAAAAAATTATGGTGTCTTGGTGTTTTTTTTTCTCTTATATATCGTATTACGAGTGGAACGTGGTAATTATATTTTTATAATAATTGTACTCCGTTCCCGCTAAGAACGCAACTCGTTCGCTCATCGAAATGACGAAGGTCTGCCGATTCGAGACCAAATTCTTCAACCGTACGACGGCCGGTGTGTGAGCACAGCGTATTAGCGTTACACATGAACAAAATAATTCCAATAGTCGCATACGAACGAACAACTTAAAAAAATAAAAAAAAATTAACAAAATATATATAATAAAGTATACAATACACCCTGGATACAGTACACACGATATATATATATATATATATATATATATATATATATATTATAATAATAATTGTAAACACGAGAAACGCGCTGTATGTCAAAGTTAACGATACCGAATAAAAAAAAAAAAAAAAAAATTGCACATTATCAGAGAATATTCTTTGTATTTATATATCCGGATTTCAGTTTCCAAAATTCATTTAATAGAAAACTCCAATACAGTTCCAAAATTATTGTTCGTTCGGTTCGTACGAATATTGTTCGTACTATTGGTCTATTATTTTTCTTTTCAAATTATTATATTACAGCGTTACAGTGATCGTGTGAATTTTGATATTATTACGCGTTGAAATATTATTCATTTTCCATTATAAAACATGTTTGAAAAAAATAATAATTCGTTTACAATATAAGTTTACGTTCGTTACACGCATTACTATACTATTGCACTTTTGTTTATTCTTTTATCGCGTCTCGTGTACAAAACGTTTGCTGTGTAATTGAACATAGGTGTGTTATGTGAATAATGACTAGTACATTTCTTAGGTTCTACAAGCCAGCGCTGCGATTACAGTGTTTAATGCTTATAGGACAAAGAATAATTAGGGGGGGGGGAGCACTAATATTTTTGATTATATTTCGTTACATCGCGAGAGATTTATTCGTCACGAAAAAACAGAGAAAAAGCAATACCCAATACATTATTATAAAATATTAATGTTTTCTCTATAACGTTGAGTAGGCACATTCAATATCTACATGTCCTATAGTTTCTTTTTTCTTTTTTTTTACCTTATAAAACCTTATTCGTTATACCGTTCAAAGATTTTCAACAATATTTTCAACGTTTGTAGGCAAACACTGACATTGTACACACTATAAATGTTTTATACAGTAAGACAAAAAAAAAAAAATTTTTATCTTTTAATTTTACCATCAAATGAAAACCTTTACTTTGACCATTACATTTAAAAAAAAAAAACGTTATATCAGAATTATAATATCTACGTGGTATATAATCCATAGTCATTCTATATATATATATATATATATATACATTTTAATAAATAATAATAATACGAAATATATTTTATTAAGATACGCTCTGTATTTATATTGAGGTATTCGACATAAAAACAAATATTTGTGTTCGGTGCAATACATATACATAATTTTTTTCTAACACCTTTTCCCCCCGTGCATTAATTCACACGTCACAACGAATAAGAAATTTGACGGCCGTTGAGTTTAGCCCGCGAGTCCCTTCTCCCGTGGGCATTGCTCTCCAGCTGGCAGCCCGGATGAGAATCGCGGCACGATTGAACGACGACGGCGCGATAGAAAATTAGTAGTTGTTAGCACCGATTATGTATATTTACGACGAACGAGCGCACGTGTGACTTTACGCCGTCGTTGTTTTACTCGGTTTATATTATTATTTTTTTATTTTTATTTTTTTTTTTTTTTTTTTGTATAATTCTACGTTTTTTCTTTCTTTTCTTTTTTATATACAAATTATGCCGCGGATAAACGTCGGCGGCGTTCGCCTTGAATTCCGTCGATTATCGTGTGTCCCGCAGACCGCCGTCGCGCGAACACGACCGAGGTTATGTTAGGAAATCCGCGTGTGTCAACAACAAGAATAATAACAATAATAATAATAATAATAATCGGGCTCGGTGGAGGAGACGCGAAGAGTCGATTTCCCACACACGATTTCCATCCGAAAACACAATACTGGAAAGGGGGAAAAAAACTGCAGAAAATGAAATAAAGCATTAAGCGCGATAGCTATTTTTAAATAATTATTATTATTATTATCATCATCGTTATAACGCGCGTATTATTTTATATCCGAAACGCGCGCGGTTGCGATTGTCGTCGTCGTCGTCCGAGCCGCGTGAAACGGTTTCATAATAACGGCGGCGCGGATGAGGTTTTTTTCTCTCTCTCTCTCTCTCTAATGACGGAGCCGGCGACCGGCCGTCGGTTCATCGAAAACAAACTGGTCACGCATTTACGACGGGATCTACGACGCGACACGCCGGGCCGCCGATAGTTTCGAAACGGTTTGCTTTTATATTTATTTAATTTTCCCCGTCGAGGCCGCGCCGCGAGAAGACGGTCATTCCCTCACCTCCCCTGATTTTTTGTATTTGTTTTTCATCGGCTCAACGAATCATTTTTAAATGTCAAATAATTTTTTTTTTTGACGTGCGATAAATCGATAATCGGTTAATACAGTTCACTAATCTCGCGCACAGTAGTTTAGTAAGATGTCACCACAGGCGCATAATAGAGGACACAAAGTGTTCTATTTTCGAACCCGTAGACGTGTTATTTTTGTTTTTACGGCGAACGGTAATTAACGTATAACATTTTATACGTATAACAGTTTTCATTGAGCAACGACTTGGGGGTTTCTTTTCTCTCTCTCTCTCTCTCTCTCTCTATAAATTGTTATTAATCGTTTCAAATATTTATTTTGCGCTTTAAAACTTTAATTTTCTAACACTCTCGTTACATACGTACAATAAACATTGAAACGTTGTTCGCGTCGCGTATATGAAACGGCTGCCATTTTTCCCGCACGCGTTTATTTTTTATTTATTTTTTGTTAACCGTTTTTATAAATTAAATTCGTACGAACAACGTGCACCGTCCAAATAAGAATCATTGAAATCCCACATGGAAACGGATGACGATCTCCACGCTAAACACGGCGAATGCTGTAATAAAGTCCGTGGCGCGGAGGAGAATTCATCGCTGGTGGTGGTCGATCGTCGAAACACCACCGGGTTTCGATTTTCCGCTACTCGTGTCTCTACGGACCACTCTAGACCGCAGAAGAATCGACAGGGGAAAACGTAATTACGATTTGGGATCGATTGAATGCCGTTTGTGTAGCTGTGTGATCCATCGATCAGACGTATTGTAGTCGAAGAATACATCCACTCCCCAATGAAGTTCACTGGACGTTTCGGATAAATGCATGGGTCAGCGTGATCAGGACGGTATCGAACGGACGAAGAATTTCTTCTGTTGTCTTTGAGCCCCCCGCCCCTCCCATACGGCCGTGCATCGAGTAACGCGAGGGAAGCGGGAATCGCACTAACCGATTTATCTTATACGTCATGAGAATAAATCATAATTGTTATATTAATAATAACCGTGTGCGCGTCGATATTGTTTCATTCGCTTTCATTACGTCGCACGCGCAACCTAACTTATTGTATAACGACTGTTATAAATTAAAACATAGCTAATTGAATTACCTGCGGTGTATTTTAATTATTTGATACGCGGAACCCATTTATTAATCCCGAGCGAATGTTTATTATTATTATTATTATTATTTTTTTTTTCGTAACATAATAAACGGGTTAAAAATAACATAAAACGCTAAAAACCTCGCGCAGTTCGAAAATAGTCCCGGGGAAGAAAAAAGTGTGTACTGTTTGAATACATTTGTGTCTTGGAAACCATCGCGTTTCAGAAAAATGACGCAAACGCGTCGAAATCCGTACACTATAGTTACAATACACGTATACGTATTCAGTGACGCACACGGGGTAGTCAAGGGGTAAGAAACACTTCCGAAATATTTCCATCTCGTATTTTCTACGCGCGTTTACACGCGCTGCACACGAAAAATAAGAATTTTCTCCTAAAAAAACTAAGTGCAGTGCAAATAAAAAAAATCGATTAGATTTGTTGCAATAATGACCTACTGCGAGAAATAAATAAAATGTGTGATTGATAACGTGTCCCCGATAGTAGTTCGTATACAATTTTATAGGGGGAAAAAAACGTTATGAAAAAAAAACGAGAACGGCGCGTTATACAAACGATATATTAAAAAAAAAAAAAAAAACCCGTACGCGATTGTTGTATAATTTAAAAAAAAAAAAATCTATTTATATATATATAATATCTATGCGTATATTATATTGTACGGCGGACTCCTGCGCAGGAGACGGCGGATTGCGGTACACGCGAGCTGCCGAGATAATTGCTCTCCGCTCGGTTTGAGCCCTCGGTGATCGTGCAGGGGCGAATGGGAAAGACGACGGAGGAGAGGTGAGGGCCATCAAAATTAATTGATTATTTATATATATATATAGACACTATAATAAAATATACAACTTTTTTTTTATATATATTATATTATATGTTTAATAGATAGGCGTGTACGCCTGTATTTTTCTTGTTTTACATCGTGTAACGCCAATCGGTACAGAGATCGTACACACACACACACACATATATATAGTATTGCTATTTTTTTTATTATTACTATTATTTTCTAAGTATATCGCGTGCGTAATATTATGTTCAAATGGGCTTCGGGTGATAAAACAAAAAAAAAGTCATTTAACAGACTCGAACGTATTTGTTTGAAAACACAAGCGAAAAAACCACAATGCCCCCAAGAATATTGTAAAAACAGAAATTGGAATTAAAATCTATAGAGAAAAATGTATTTTACACACTGCCCATAAGCCAGTTTTAAGCGTTTAAAACGTTTACAATTAAGCCCGTTCGTTGCCTGTTCTCCGAAGTTAAAGAAAAAATACGTTGTCAAAGAAGTCGACGAACAAAAAATAAAAGTCGTTCAAAGAAAAACAGACAGTTTTAAAAGCGACAATGTTTTTGAAAATATGACTGACCCATAGTTCATGGAAACGGATGCGCAAAAAATAAACGAAATGCATTCCGCGTGTATGAACACTACCCCCAAAAACAACAACTTAATTTTATTCTGTTTCTCAACCATTAAGTTTCTATAACCATTCGTTTCACAATCACGAAGAAATAACGATAATTTTTAAGATAATAATTAAGGTAATTTTATAATTTCGTGTATAAAGCTGGAATAAGTGCTCGACCGACGATCACTGCATATGGTATGCGCTGATCATCGGCGTGATCGAGTGGTTTAGTGCTCAGCTGACGGTAAATTCGGTCGGTTCAGAAAACGTGTGAATGTGAGTAAACCAGTAAAATTATGTAAAATAGTAAAAAATGTAAAGTAAACGAGTAAACGAATGTACAACGAGGAAATATGAATCATTACGTTAATTGTATTTCAATGAAATACGCGAAATAATATTATTAAACGTAACAAACGCGCATACGATTGATCGCTCGGTCAGCGTCAAACTAAACACACGGACATAGCTCGTCAATCGAGCGCAATAAAACCGGAAAAGGAATTAGTCGCCAGATAGCGGTACGACACAAAAGAAAAAGGGCTAGCCACGCAAACGCATAAATAGCGGTCCGCAACCAACGGACCGCTCAGTACAGTCCTGTCCCTATCAATACAAAATTCAACCTACTCAAACTTTATGTTTCCCCCATCATTACCAACGCGGGCTCCTCTTGGGCGCCCTTCATTGGTCCCTCCCAGTGGGAACGCATCGAATCCGTTCAGAACATCGGCATCCGTACGATAACGGGCTTGCCCTTTTTCGTCAAAAATTCGATCCTTCAGATCCTAACAAACTTCAAAACAATCCAGGACTCAATTCAAACCCAATCCAAATCGATGTTCTACAAAAACTCCTTCTCCGATCACGAACACATCCGCCTCCTCGGCAAGACCCCCACACCAATCGCCAAACTTTTACTTAAACCGTACCCACTGACTTGGGCAGACCGACAATGACAAACACGATCCTTCACTTCCATCCCCTAGAAGAGGCGCAAGCCTGGTATAGGTAAAGGCACAGCCGTCCCTCGAAGCAAAGCAAAGCAAAAGCGGACGACCGCTCAGCCTTGCCGCGGCGGGCAAAAGCGAATAATCTTGTTCGTCTCTGCTCGTGGCAAACACACAGTGTGTGTATTTCACACATTCACACATGGTGTTTTTGCCGCGAACAGTTTACACGCCACGAGGCGCGCGCGGTGTGTGCGCGTGTGCCAGCCAGCAGCGAACTGGCAAAAATGTTATCCGTGTGGTACGTAATAATACGCCGCACAGACCGCGAGTTCTAGTCGGCGCACGGTTTAATTAGACGCATTTCGTGCGCGATTGTATATTTGCTTCGACACGAGCTCGGAGACATGGAGTGTATGTGTGCGGAAGGATTTGATTAGATTTGTTCCGCAACAAATCCGCACATTTTTTTTTTAAACTAAATCGAATAACACTATCGCGGAGTTTTATATTTTATACACAGGGTTTATTATACATGTATATATATATATACACACACACGCGCGTGCACGGTAATCGCAGTTGTTATACGCTGTGATACGAGTGCGAGAAATCGTGTAGGAAAAATCGTTAAAATATTAATAAATAAACAATGACGAGATGCGAGATAAATATCCGAGTACGCGTATTATATTATATATATATATATATTACATACGGCTCCAAAGAATCTATTGGCGTAACTTTATATTAAAAATTTAATGCATTCGTTCGGTCGCCTGTATAAGGAACATATAGAATATGCATAAACTTTATCCGTATTTTATTTTGAATTTTATTTATTATATAATTAATATACGTGTGTATACAATATTTTTCCTTGCACGGAATATCATCATATATGGATGGCTGGATAAAATTCATTAGTCTACATAAATATATTTAACGCAGTATCATTGAATCGATAATATTGTTTACCGTGTGTCGAGAAAAAAAAATAAACATTTAACACGCGTTTTTGCATGATCGCAAAACGACTCGGCGGCCACAGATTAATGCAATTTATTATTCCTCATAGTTTTCCGAATAAATAATAATTTAATTTATAATTTACAGATTTTACGTACGCACGTGTTTAATGTTAACACCTCATTGAAAATTGTAAAACTGTATTAATGTAAAATAATACCTAATGTAAACGTCGATTTCATTTGGTCGTTATTATTGGATCACAAAACCCTATAAATCTGTGCACTCTACGCGGCGTATAATATTTTATCGAAATATGTTTTTGAGTCTTATGGTAACGCCGTATATTAATTTTCTCCAGTTTGTTATCGACAGTGTTTTATACAGCACATCACCTTACGTGTGTTTTATTATATAAATAACACCGCGGATATTGTACCATTACGAAGTCAAAATAAATAGGTATCTTGTACACGTGTAGAAAATATATATTTATATGCATATAGTGTTTTTTTTATATTGTATTAAAATATTTCAAAATGTTAAATGAATAAAATATAAAATTAAGTTACGAACAAATACCTGACGCAACTATTTTGGTAACAATCAAAAACTATTTATACGAACGGTGGTGAGTGTATGAAGAGTAAAATATAATCCAAACATTTCGCGTAGTTCCAAATGGAAATCAGAACAGACGTAGTAAATGTTTATTTGGAAAAAATAGAAAAAAAAATCTCCAATAGGATCAGGACGCGTATGAAAATCGTTTTGTTCATTAAACGCATTCCCCTCGTATACAAGATACATTACGGTTTGATGAAATTGCAGGTGATTTCGTACAAAATACAGAAAAAAATAAAAGGATATGTGCAGGGAAAATTTGTAATTCAATCGTGAGAACAGTGTGTTCAAAATGTTCTATTGGATTGTGCGTTCACACAATTTTAAGTTTATTCATTCCTAATATTTACAAAATAAGGTATTTATTTTTTGAACAAGCTGTGCCTACATAAGAAAACGGTTTACTTTATTTTATTTCACTCTCAACATTGATTGGCTAAATTATAAAAAAATATACGTAAAATATAATTGATACTCATAAAATTATATATCACGCTTTTTTACATTTTTTTTTTTTTTATAGGTTCAATTTTAAAGTTACAAAATAAGTGACATACATTCCCTGTGTTGCCATATGACAACAGCTAATGTCTCGAAAACTGTGAATAATAATATTTATAATTTTCATACGAGTGTGTAAAAGGGAGTTTTCGACAAAAAGGAATAAAAAATTTAAGAAAAAATTAATCCGGGTGTCGATAATGAGTAAATTTATTATAATAATAATTCTTTACATGTCAATTACAAGAAAATTTAATCGGAGATTACAGACTTGTGCCGTTTCACGCAATAAACATTTCGATATACCTTTTAATTGGAGAATAACGTGTGTACGATTTCGATATTTCGGTATGAGGATTTGAAAATTTTCACGCGACCCCGTAACAGTGTTTAACATTATTATAGAATATTATGTCCAGCGCTTATAAATTTTCGTATTCATCAAATATCACGCGCCGTATCGTTTTTATTAGTAAAAAATTATTTCAACATTTTCGAAATGAATTCCTGAAATCGGTACACTTTTTTTTTTACGCGTTTTCGATAATATTCAATACGAATCTTTCGAATTTTTTTGAGAAATCTTTATTTCTTTTTTTTTTTTACAAATATAATATTTTCTGTCTTAAGTTATGTGACCACTATATTATATGCGTAATCGACGAAATTTTTTCCACTGTTCCGCGTTGCCGTTGCGCAATTTTCAGTGTATACGGTTCTTTTTTGTAACTCATTATGTATTACTCATTATTATCGGTGTTAATTTTTTACATATTATTATACAATATACGAACGGTTAACGTTACGCGATACGTTTTATCCGACCATCAAACAGCCGCTAACATAAGTCAGGTTTATTTTTTTCCGTTTCTTTTTCATTTTTACATTATTATTATTATTATTATTAGGCGTATTGTAAACGTACACGCGTGGTAATACAATACAACGTGCACGCGCATATAATATTATTTCGTTCGGTTTATATTTAATAATTTTTACCGATGGAGTGTGCACGATGTCATGCGCCTTTCGGCACTCGTCGCCCGCCGACGATCTGACAGACACGGTCTGACGATTATTTTTATTATTATTATTATTATGTATTATTGTGTTCCTATAACTCGGAGCGGTGGTACAGATAGCGACGACACGATCTATGATGACTGAGAAAATATTATAATAACATATTATATTCGATAGACCTAACCGGCCCGTTCGTTGCACTCCCGTCAAACAGCGATATATCCGTTTTATTTTACTTCTTATTTATTAATACATGAAGTCCTGCTGCGGCCGAACTATGCCGACGGGACATTTGTAAATACATAGCCAAAAAACAAAAATAAATCGCTCGATATTTCGTTATTTTCCGAATTGAAAAACGAACCGAAACGAGAAAGTACAAGTGCTCGAACGTGTGATAAGTAAATGTATTATTGTACAGGCAATATAAGAAGACACGATTGTCGAGCACATATCTGAGTTTTATCGTTAACACTGATGATAATATATTGATAAATTAACTCGTATTGTAATGCTCGTATTCTAAAACCGTTTGTGAAAACTATCGACTCGGGAACTCAATACGAACGAGAAAAAAAATTGGAAACATTCGCACTACAGATGGTTGAAAAAATATATATATTGAACGATACCGGAGAGGTTATCGACATAGTGAAAAATAAAAGTGATTATTTTTTCGAAAAAAAACAAATTACAATTTACCATTTATCCGATATCATATTATATTGGTATTCAATTGCGGAAAATTGAGTTATGTATTTCGTTTAGGAAATTATAATAACATAAAGATTAAATGTCCTGAAAAAAAATCTCAAAATATGAGTGTTATTTATATCCCGGATAAATCACTCAATGTGTCCTGGACGAAAATAAAGTTTTCCCGAGCCAAATTTCCGTCGTGCAGTCCTCCACTGATATAAATTTTGTCTCGCCCTTTTTACAGTATTTTGAAGGATGGCATTTTTTTATTATTAACGTAAATTTGCTGTTCCCACTATATTCTATTATTTTGATCGTATTTTAAATATTATATGGAGTTTTGTTCGTCATCGGTGATTATTTTTAAAAATTCTATTGAATGTTACTTTTTTTCTTTTATATAATCAAACGCAGTATCGTGTTCGCAACCACTATCAGCATCTTATGAAACCTTCTAGCAAATATCTTTTTGCGAAACATTGTTAGACTGTACGACTATATGTGTATGAGGGGAGAAAAAAATCAAATAGTGACAACGTTTTCATACATAACTCTAACGACACTATAAAACATCGCGCCGTATATTTTAATACTTCGTCGTGTTCGAATTTCGGTAAAACGTAAATTTCTTAAAAAAAAACAAAAAAATGTTGATGCGTTGTTTGTGGAATTATAGTAATCGAGACACATTTCTGTACGATTTTTCGGTACGCGGGTCCTAACGACGCGCGTACACAATACGACTGTCATTTTTACGTTTTCCATACCGACGGCATCATATTCGATTTATGAAGATTTTTCCGATTTAAAACGACACTGGATAAATACCGAAACCCGTGTAACGAAATTATTATATAACGAATTCTCGATTGAACGCAATTTAATCGTTTTGCGCGTATTGTTGTATTTTAATCGTGTACGCATAATATACAAATATATTTTATTATTATCATTGTGCAG
Organism: Chaetogeoica ovagalla; assembly: GCA_032441825.1. NCBI lineage: Eukaryota > Metazoa > Arthropoda > Insecta > Hemiptera > Aphididae > Chaetogeoica > Chaetogeoica ovagalla. The sequence continues at coordinate 10,234,044 of CM063737.1, forward strand.
ACGGTTCATTTACTGATTTTCATTTGTTGCGAAATCGCGAGGAAACGCAATTTGAACTAATGCGTACAATTTAAAGTCAAGGGGTTAGTATATTATATATATAATGTAACACATTTATGACCTAGTTATGTAGTTACGACAAAACGCGTATAGTATTATAATAATATATAGGTCTCAGACATACACATCGATATGACTGTAGAAAGTCTGTTGGAAAATTGTTAAAATTATATATATATATATATGTGTGTGTGTAAATTTTAAATAATTAAAGGAATAAAAATTTGAATGGGCATAATATTACTGTAAACTAATCAAAAATTAATTATTATTTTATTATTAGTAATGTGCTCGTATTACGACTGTCTTATAAAAAAAAGTGCTCGGACTATAGGAACGATCGAAAATTAATATTAAAATTACGTATTATTCATTTCCTACAATGGATTTTATACGCACAAACGAGTTTTATTTTTTTTATCGAATTTTCGACTTTTCATTACACTATAAAATATCGTACACAACGGGTTAGGCATACATGTATACAAAACGAAATGTTAATAAATAGTTCGTTGAGACGACCGACTGAGTGACCATTACACTCGGAATAGTTAAAAGGCTATTATCGAATGTGTTTCAAACGTTATGTGTACTTATATTATATGATCGTATTTTTTTATTTTTTTGCTAAAGCCAAACAGAGAAGCCGAAATGTTCCGTATTGAATTATTATTATTGTTATAACATTTAAAGATGAAAAATACTTTTAAAATATACGTTTTATATGTATTTTTATTTTTTTTTTTGTTTTTTGTTTTTACGTGATAAACACCAAATAGTAGTATAGAATTCCAGAGAAAATTTGCGTACCTTGTAATGGCCAAGTATTGTGTACGTGGTTGAAAAACAGTGTTTGAATACGCAATTGAATTTTGTAATCTGTATTTGCAACATGACATTATCCTTGTATCGATCGTTCGGAGTTTTTAACCGTCCGCTAATGTTTTACAGAAAAATGTTAATTTTTTAGAAACGTCCATTTTGAAATTCGCCACACTCGTCATGGTATCATCAAAGCGTTGTGGACACTTTTCCCTCGATTCAATAATAATCTGAAGCTCTCTAACGAAAACGAATCCATCGTCCGAAAAGTTATTATTTTCCATAATACGCACTTGTCGAAATGTTGCGAATAATGCAAAACGTGTCGTTTATAATATTATTCAATCGTCGTAGTGTTTTTTAACCCCTAATTCGGTTCGAAATACAAACGTATAAAAATATAATATAGATATAGCTTAACAGTTATTGACTGTTCAATTTGATGAAAATGGTCTCAACGATTTTCTATAATATCATGATTATCACTACTAATCAATAGTTTCACTTTATCGGTGGAAATAATTTAGCGTTATACAAAATAATAATAAAAAAAAAATTCCACATAAAAACCTAATGATCTGTATATATAGTGTTATATATTACTATTATTATTCTTCTTCTTCTTATTATTATTATTATTATTATTATTATCTGTGATTCGTAACGAAAATTCCGGGATCAACTAGTGCGTCCCGATTTTTTTTTTTTCATTTCTAGCGCTTTAAATAAAAAAAACCCCCGTATATTCGTTGTATTTTTCTAATATTAATACAAACGCGAAACTATATAATAAATAAAAGAAAAAACCGCGGAGGCGAATAATGATTTTTCCCACGGGAGTTGCGCGTGCAGCGAGAGAAACGGTTTTGTGAATACAATATATGAAATTAAAGAAATTTTCTTATTTTTTTTTTTTTTTTTTTGCTAACGATTATATATATACTTTTTACTCCTTATTTTCGACGTCGTTTCGCGGCGCTGTTGTTATACGTTATTCGCCCTTGGCTCACTTACCGAAATAATATCGTAAATAAAATATTATACAAATAACACATAAAATCGAAAGCAGACCGATTTCGAAAACCCTGTGCACGCGTTACGCGATCCACAATAATAATAATAATAATAATAATAATAATAATAATAATAATAATAATAATAATAATAATAATAATAATATAATCGTCCGCCAACGCACACGCGAACCTTGTGACTTTATCTCTCTCTCTCTCTCTCCTCTACAACGGGCTGTTGCTGCTACATACATCCCGAATACAAATGCAATACATCCCGAAGCCGATGATTATTGTTGTGCTTCTCCTCCGGATTGCCGCGGTACGACTTGATAATACGGAAAACGCGCGGTTAACGAACTCGCGGCGATATTTTGCGACTGCAGTCGATCCGTGACAAAGTTACGCCGACTCGATCGCAGCGGCGGCAGTTCTTGTAGCGGATTCAATAGTAAAGTTAAAAAAAAAAAAAATCCGTCGTTTCCAATGACTTTCGAACGAATTTTCCACATAACGAGTGTATAAACGCAGCAATTATTATTACGCGCGCTGTTTGCACCAATCCCCGCGCGAATTACCGTTCGATCGTTCGGTCCCTGCCGCGTTCGAAAGCTGTCGAGTTTTTTTACCGATTTTCGGAATCGTTTCGAATCGCGCACGAGGGAACTGTACTGAGAAAAGAAAATCATATAAATGAAAATTCGCTACCGGCGTCACGGTGTGTACACAACAAGAGCATATTATTTCCAATCCAAGAATTTTGTACACGGAAAAGTCTTTTTACACCGTTGTAAACTGGATTTGGGATCTAAAAAAAGAAAAAAAAATACGTATATTATCATAGGATATTTAAAAGTAATAATTATATATATATATATATATATGTAACATTATATATAAGTGTAACATTTGCTATTAATTAACGTTCGTATACACACAATCGCTATGTCTACTTACCGTACTTCAAAAAATTAAAATAAATATGTATTTAAGTACGCATACCTGAGTAAATCGCCGGTATATTCGTATCGTTATCGAATAATTACGCCGATTCGTTTATAAAATAAAACCGTTTTAATTTTTCGTTTTTTTCTTTCATAAAAGCAAACAATTACGCGAGTATTACATCATTTATTTCTTCGTTGCAGCGTATCACACGTTTGAAACGATTATATTCAAAACTTATTATACACGCGCGCGCGCGTGCGCTGCCGGTATATATTATTATAAAATGTTTGTTAAATTATTATTTTTAAAACAATGAACGCGTAGAAAGTTTCCAAGGGCTTTTAAACGAGATTATATGAAAGTAGGATAATGTGCGTACAATTAAGGCGGTATTATGTCGTTGTCGCAGGAATCGTTAGACGTTTCATAATGAATATAGGATGTAATGGACCGAGGAATTGAAAACAATTTTTCTCATTTCTAGTATATTATTGGGATAAATTCAATGACGGAATCGTAATAACGTACGTACAGTTTTTTTAGACTGTGGGAAATTGCATTTTCGATTTAATAAAAACCGTTAATTAGAGAAGAACGATTAATCGAGTGTTCCACATCACGATAATTTTATGTATTTTTTTTTTTTTATATAAAATTTTACATTTCATATATGTATTACGTCGTAATGAAAAAAATCCATTATCGAAGTGTTCGCGCGCGCACAGCGCCGAAAGTAATTGCCAAAAAAAATTCGTTAACGGATCAATTTTATTTTGACTCGGCGCAGTTGTAAGTTTTCGTCGATGAGTTTTAATTTTCTGATCTGAGATCGGTGTGATACGGTTTAACACGCGATCTGTGCGTGTCCACAGCCATGGTGGTTTCTTAGAAGGTAAAAAAAGAATTTTGCTCAAAGTGCACAAGCGAAAAGTTTGTTGTTCCCACGTCAAAAAAAAAAAAACGAGTTGCGTGTTTTCACCCAAAAAAAAACAATGATGAAATAATAATGGAAAAATGAAATCGTTTCAATGTCTCCTCTGTCCCCGTGCACACGGACACGTCTCTTCACCGCCCGACGACTGCGCCGGGCGACGCGAAAATCCGACGGGTCGCCCGCTCGAGCCCGGGAACCGATCGTGCCCGCGACTCGCCTAATCGGAGAGACACCGGGCCGCGCCGCCGGTGAAACTCTTAGACGGTAAAACGCGTCCGAAAAAATAATCTATATAAAATCAAAACCTTATTATAACAATAAAATAAATGTCGACTTGGAAAAACATAAAATATTGCCGCTAAAAAACTAACTACGAAATCGCATATCAACCACCTTCTGCAGTTAATAGATCTGCTTCGGCATTAGTTTTCTCGCGTCTTCTATTTCCCTGTAAACAGTTAATTTATTGGTAAATTTGATCGCAATTATCAATTTCTTCTCGTTTCCCCCCCCCTCCTCCTCCTCTGTGATGCTGGAACCGACCACCTGGCTACTATATTATATAACTTTATGTATATATAACACATAAACCGTGAAATTCGACGGGCGGCCATAAAAAATAACAACGGGAGAGCGAAAGAGCTCCGAAATCGCTGTACAGCAGTAATGGATGTACGGCCCTTGACGCTGCGCTCGTGACGGCCGTGTCATGACTATTTGACCGTTGAAATGAAAGAAAAATCGCGGCGCGATGAAATATTATTTTCAATAAGTGTATATTATCGCGGATAATATCGAATTTTTCCAATAACACCGTTTTCAAACAACAACTGGGTCGGTATTGTAAGTGTTATAAGATTCGTGTCGATAAAACACACACACACACACACACATATATACTTACGTAATAGGGTGAGGTTTAAAACGGAATTCTAATAACTTACTGAAAACAGGATCGTTGCAGAGCTCGTTAACGCGGCGTATTATATTATACGAGTACGTATAATATTATAATAATATACGATATTATAAACACATACACGTGCGCGTTTTTTTTCTTCTTCACAAATGTGTGTTTATTTTATGAAATTGATGTGGTTGTACACAGGAGAGCAAAAAAAAAAAAAAATTTACGTTCATTACGTCGTTATATTGTAATGGTAGGTACGTATATATAGTAGTAGGCATATATATTTTTTTTTCTCCTAATAATTCTCTTTGGGAGTGTTTTCTAAGCGATTGCGGACAAATGTGCTCGTATATAGGTACACAATATTTATACGCACTCGTATAATATTGTACGTACTTACACGCAATCACACACTGATCAAGAAAAATAAATAAATATTATTATTATTATTATTTCGTACGAAATGATATCGACAGTATCGACATATTCAGGAATGAAACAAATTGCAGTGTACGATTCTCGTCGACGCCATTTTACGAAAGAGAAAGGAATTTTTTTATTTAATGTTTTTCTGTAAAAAAAAATCCTCTGTCCCGCAATGAATTCGATAATAAAATGAAAAAAAAAACACGAACGATCATTACAAAAATATCTATTCTCGTACAAAGAGACATGATTAGAATAACGCGACTGCTACAATGCTACTGCGTACATAAATAGCCATAGTTCAAAGACACATCCGCGGTATATAATCTGTTTCACGACTTCTCTTATTCTTATTATTCTTATTCTTATTATTATTATTATTATTATATACGGCACATACCGCATTTATGTAATACAAATTTTATAAACCGAAAATCATTTCGCTCTTTATTTTCTCCTTCCGAAATATATTTATACAATTAAACCGTTTCGTGACATTATAAACATATATAGCGTTTATAATTATATATATATTTTAATAGTATTTTTTCTTTTTCTTTTTTTTTTGTAATACTTTATTGATAAAGAATAATATATTTATTGCGCAATATAGAAAACAAAAAAAATCTAAAAAAATTTTTTCATTGTATTTAACAGTATCGCTTTTATATAACGTTCACAAAACGTTAACAAAAATAAAACTTTAACGTCGTCATATAGTTTTTAACGTATTAAAAGTGTTTTTAAAATATAAAATAAAGTTTTATTTTATAGGGAGACTATATTGTCTGTTTCTCGGTAAACATTCAACGCGTATCGCACACACAAAGTGTTTTCATAGCCCATATACGCATAAAATATTCGAAAAACTCGTTTAAGCATTTTTACATACTGTGACCTATTGCTGATTGCAACGTATTCTGAAATATATCTAATATATCAATAATACACAGTATATAGAGTCGTTTTGAATTGAGTTATTTTCCTTTCAACGTTAACCCGAATAAATCGCCTACACCTTGGTGTGTACGATGTGTGTGTGTGTCAATCAAAAAATATTTTTTTTTCTATCCATCAAATTATACGAGTATTTATATTAAAATAATATTATTACGTCTTTCCATATCTTATATAGGTCCGTATTTTGACTTGTGTTGATATTTTAAACGCGTACGTGATTCATGTAATTTCGAAATAGACGTTTTGTTTTTCATAATTTCATACATTATTTACGTGTATACACGAACTGGCTCGGGATGAGCTGAATGAGAACATCTCTTAGATTTGTGTACACTCCAGTCCTCCTACATATGCATAAAATTAAGAAGTCGCAAGGTCGCGATAAGTCTTCCGTTTAAAATTAAAAAATTAAGATTATAACATTTTAACAAGTGTATAAATTTTACTAAGAAAAAAAAACGAACCCATATTCTATAGCGTATAATGTTATTGCATTATTTTATACGTGGTATAATAGTTTACACGAGTAAACCGTACATAGATAATCAACGTATCTATGATCTATATATCTAGATATCTATGTATAATCGTACTATTTCGTATTAAATAGAAGATATAATAAATGAACAATGAAATACAGTCAGAGTGAAATATCGCATATGTTTTTTTTTTTATAATTACATTTATAATAAGAATTAAAATAAGACCTAAATAGATTAACGTAAATTTTTCATTTATTCGCTTATACAGTGACAACTTTAGCTTCTTCTTTTTTATTCGTTCTTTCTTGCTGTTTTCGACTGACAAAACTGACACGGACAAAATTTATAATGAAAAAAAATGGGCCGCGCGAGTCAAAAAGATCGATGAAGGCCTTGTGGACGATCTTTTCTATACGAGAAAACATGTACGCGAGTGTCCTGCGATTAAACCCGCGACTGACCTACGCGTATACCGATTTCGTAACGCCGTGTGCCATACGATCACAATAATCCTCTTCGGTCCTAATGCGCGCTCACGTTATACAACGCAGTACCACCGGATTGTAATTTTTTTTTACAAAACCCATATTAGATAATTGCAGATGTTCCACATTGTGTATTATATGTACACCGATTATATTATTCGGATTTTTTTTTTCACCATATTATTTTAAATACACATATAATTCGTCATTATTAATATAATTGCCGTGACTTATATTTTTGACATGATTATACACATCGAGTACGTGTTTTTATCGTGTATATAATAATAATAATAATAATAATAAACACGGGACGACGCAATATAAAAATATTAGGAACGTGAGAGGACCAGTGTCATTTTTACTTACTAGTGGATTTAATTATTATTATATATTATTCCATAATACATTGTCATTTTAATACAAAATAGACGCGTTAATTTTATTACAATAAAAATTAAAAATTTTTTTTTTCGTGTCATACTGGTCACTATGAAATTGTGAAATAAACAAGTAGACGTATACTGACAACTAAGTGTACAACGTAAAATATTATACTAAAATAGAAATAGACAAGAATAAAATATGATAACGTTGTTGTTGTGTCGACCAGACGTTTTCAGTTGTCCAGTACTGGGCCGCTAATATTGACCAACGTCATTTTGCGTGCACGGTCTCTTGATGGCCATCGGGCATACCGATATGAGTGTGCCATCGTCTGTAATGTATGGGCAGTGGCAAGAGGGCATCATGGTCAATCCCCATTTCAACAAGTTGTCTTTAAATCTTCCAACTTCCACTCTCGATCGGTTAAGCGTGTTCCACACCCGCCGCTGTTGTAACTCGTGCCCTGCTGGGTGATTGTGTCCTGCCACGTTCAATCCACCCTCTGATGTTCACCGTTTCATCCTTCGGCGCATTTATTCTGCTCTACGAGCGGCAATTTTCTGAGAAATTTTAAAGAAAGCTCTTTGTTGATTTCAATCGAAAAGTCTTGCCCGTACACAGGATGTCTCGAATTATTTGTTTGTTTGTGTCACTCTAAATCAGTTGTCGTTTTATTAAGGGAGGCGCTAATCCTTGCCAACACGTTCGTTTTTTTCTTTTTACATCCTTTTACGACACGCATCACTCAAAGCAGTATCTGATTTTTAAACACGAGCTAGACGTTCGGTGTGAAGAGTTTAGAACTGACGTATCGTCCGTTTGCCGTAGAGCACACCGTCGTATAGGCAACCGAATCGACATCGCCGTCCTCGAGTTGCCGTGTATCGCGCGACACATTGTTCATGATAATATTGCGCGCAGTTATTCGATTTATCGTTTGCCGGACGTTTTCATTCGGTAAATAGAAGATGCACCGACAAGACGCGGCCGCGTTTACAACGCGCATTACACGCATAACACGCGCCGTGTATTTTGCAAAGAAAAAAATGATTTATTAATTCTTAAAAGTGTAAAATTTTGAGAACACGGTCACCGCGTTTTGCGAGTGACTGCGTCGCCCGAACGATTTATAAAATGATTTTAAAAAATTGACGACGAGACAGTAGTAGTACTGCGAAGTCGGTAATTCGACAAACCGCCGTGTTATCTTTACAACAGTTTTAAACTGGCCGTTGCGCGTGGACATTTTATTATATTACAATTATGATTAACAGGTCCGGTCGCTACAGGAATAAGACATGTGGCTTCAGTGCAACGACAAGACAAGGCCTTTGTAAAGAAGAAGAGGCTTCATTAATCGTTTTAATTACGCGCGCGTGTGTGTCGTCGTATTAAAAAAATTTTAACACACGTGAATTACCGGCAATTTGATTTACCCCACAACTCGCGTTCTCGCGTACAATAATAAACCGTACGTTTTTCATCGAATAAAATGGTTCACATTCCGACTTAATAACGAATTGTACACGCGTATCGAAAACGTTTCCTCCCCCCCCCCACCCGAATTCTATTAACTCCTTTAAATTATATTTAAGAAAAAAAAAATAGTTCGCGGTTTTACATATCATTTCGGTGTTGTAAATTCCGTGACGTTAAAACCGCTGTTTTCGAAATGCCGGAATGAGACACAATAATGAAGAATATATTTTGAAGAAATCGCGTTTTGAGAAAAATAGCCTCTTTTAAAGTGTGTCGGCAAAATTTGACGCCGGAAAACGTGTGTAACGACATCTTCTATAGTCCGAAAATTTGTACACGGAAAATAAACACCGTTGTAAAACAAAATAGTTTCGCTCAGAATGTAAAACAAATATTTGGATTGTTATCCGTGCGGTGATTAGACGTAGAGAACAATTCGAATATGTGCATCTTACAATGCGCGTAGTATATAATATTGTTTACTCATATAGTCACACTTTTAAACCGAAAATAGGAATGAAAACGGGCGTTTACAGGGAAACGAACAAATTTGTCTCCTGAAATCGACGACGGCGATTTTATGGAACGATCATATTGATCGTGTATATTTGCGTTAAAAAAAAAACGATAATTCCGAATCGATACCGAAAATAAAAGAACCGCGTGAAATTTCGATTGTCGCCGGAATCATAAAATATTACCTATACAACACGGTAGTAGTACATCCGCAACGGATAACCGCTTTATATTGTTAAAAATATATTTGTTTAGTTCCGTCCGAGACAGTAGTGAGCGATTGGGAGAGAGATTTGTTCAAATGGAGTTTCGTGTAATAGAAAGTTTATTTTATATATATATATATATATTTCGAACAATTAAAAATAACACATTCCAAACCTGAAAACGTGTATACGTTACAATAATAATAATATTATTATTATTATTATTATTATAATATCGCGCGTTGGATCGATCGTTGACGATATAACGCAACGCGTGATTTCTACGTAGCAAGTGCAGGTTATAAAAATACAAGTAAAATGTTGTTAAAACGATATTTATTTGATTTTAACGTACATTTATATATATATAAAAGAAAATAAACGCGATAGTTTTATTGGTATTTTTCACTTTTTTTTTTAATGCGCGCGCGTACGTACATCGCAAACGTTTATTATAGAAAGTCATCCGTTAAAATCGATTCGTATTTAAAAATGTGTATTTACGAATATCGTTTAATGTGAATCTCGTTTTATAATATAATATAACAATCGTCGCGTAAATGATATCACGTTTTCTTTCCTATCGTATTTCGACACGAAATAATTTCCTTCGCACTGCCTCCCAAAACTCATGCACGCGCTACCGCGTGTATTATAATAACCGATCTCGCAATTTGATTTAAAAATGTTAACTCCCGATTTTACGATTGTTCGCGTTTAAACAAACGACAATAATAATAATAATAATAATAATTATTATTATTATCAACACGTCGTGCGCTCACGACATATTTATCTCCTCTGTCTCTCTATATTATATACGCGATAAAAACGCGTACGAGAAAATATTATTATTATTATACGCTAAACGTACGGCTTTCTCCGTTTCTACACAATTTTCTGAGCGTTTATTTTTCGAAAAAATATTTGACGTTTACGATTCTCGTTATACGCGTTAGAAGCTCGATTGCACGCGGCTTCGACCGTGCGCGATTTCGAACGAAAGTGTAATTATTTTATATTATTTTAAATGATTCTATATATATATATATATATACATATTATTATGATATGATACACTTATAACAACGCAAATATTAACAGTGTCTACGAATTTTAATATTAAAGAAATTCGCGCATGATTTCACAGGATGAATTCGTTGACAATAATGCTTATTTCTTTTTGCAATTATCCTGGTCGTTTAAAGTTCCACTATCGATTTGTTGGAGGAGTAATTTAGAAAAATCTCCCGCGTGTATACATCCCGTTAATATATTTATAGTAAAACTGTAATATTTAAATACAATGCGTCTCTCCCCTCTCCCATTCAGAAAAAAAATGGGCGACGATTTTGGGAAAAAATAAAATTTAACCTAATTCAAATTTAGCGAAACAGGTGTTTCAATATTATTCGTAACGACCATAAGAAATTTTAAACGTAATACGACACAACATTTCTATAAATTCAATTTTTGAAAATCATAATATAATATATTATTATATCGCTACGTATAAATATCGTTGACACGCCGTAATATCGTCATTAAAAAAAAAAAAATCGGTTCATTATTTATACAATTTTTTTGTTTGTTTATAAATGTGTTTTTATTGCGCAATATTCGTAATATTTTCTCGATACGCGTTTTTATTTTTTTATATTATCTCGTAATTTTTTTTCTTGTTTTTCACTCCTCAACGATGGACTTTTAATCGGAACCCCGCGATAATAACAAATTTATTACATTACACGACTCTTACACATTTTTTTTTTTTTTTTTTTGCACAAATTTAATAATAATAATAATAATAATATAGTATTATTTCTGTTCACCTACTCGATGAAAATATATGTTCGTCGTCTATATTATTATTATTTCGGTTTATTATTATTATTATTTTTTTTTAAGACGTAATCTATACGAGTTTTAATTATATACGCGAATATATTTTTTTTCTTATACACCCATAAATATAGGAACACGCTTATACGTCACGCGAGCAATTCACACACGTAATCGCGATACATAATGTACGTGTCGAAAATTTGAAATGTACACGTCTCTGGCGAAGATAACACATATATATTTTTTTTATTATACGATATTACAATGATAACACACACACACACACACGTGGAGTGATACATTTGGCACACAAATCGCGCGCGAGTCGTCACACGCGAAAGTGAAATGTTCCGTGACCGGAATCGAACGATTTTTCGTCTAATAGGTGTTTGTTCCGTACACGCACACGAAGCGATTTCGATAATTACGTAAACGAAAAAAATAAATAATAATAATAATAATAATAAAAATCTTCGTAAACGCGTGGAGACATTACATTTGAAAATGTACGCGGCGAGGATACGTGGAAAAATATCAGCACATTACAAATATATAGAGAAAGTAGCTTTTGCCATTTTTCGCGTTTAGAAAATTCAAAGAAAATCGCTTGTTTCGGTCCAGTTCGGTGCTGCGTGGAAATACGGCCTGTAACCTCCGATACAGTCCTGCACGATTTTCCGAAATTGTTCGCATTCTATTTTTCGAAACAAGTTTTTACCGTGACCGCGCGCGTAGTATGAATTTTATACGATCCAAGGTCATGCGTGAACATTAAAAGTAATACGAAAACGCTCGCGGTTAAATCATATCGCTATATGCGAGTCCTAAGCCAATCAATTAAAAATTCTTTTTTCTTCATTGAAGTTATTGCGGAAACGTCTACAATGAGGCGTCCCCCCCCCCCCAGTCGGATAAAATCCATTTGTCCCGCAGATATATCCCTCGATGTCATCGGCCCTTTATACACATCGTTTCATTATATATATATATATATATATATTATTTCTATCTCGGGTTTGATCCGTCTGTTTCAATCTCCTTCTTAAGCTCGCCGTGATGAAATAAAGGCGTGTGTGTGTATATACGCGTAAAATAATTTCTCTAAAATTAATGAAATTCATTCCCTCTCTATTCTTCTACATCACAATCCCGTTTTTTATTCTCAGTTTCAATTTTCATCCAAAAATACGAATACAGTTCCCCGGATTCTCTGCAGTCCTGTCGTTCACCATTCGTACGCGATTATACATTTACGCTGTACCGTTTTGTTTTTCTCTTCCCGTCGTGTTACCAACTCGAAGCATTCGTAAGCTCGAACGCATTACGAGGAAGCTTTGCAACAACCGACGCGGCTGTCCATTGCCAGAACGGCCGGCGATCCGTAAACACGTCTACGATTATTGTGTACGGCTGGCAACGATCACGGCCCGAGGTGCGAAACCCGAACCGGAACAATCATTAAAAAATATACGCAAAACGCGATGAATTAAAAAATCGTCCTAAAGCGATTAGAGAGATATTTACATATATTATACACTGGCGTGTGCACAATATATATTTTATTTGCCGCGGTTATTAAATAGAACCGCGCTCGCCTATTACGTGACACTACGCGCGCGTTTTTAATACAATTTAATTTGTCCGTCTGGTTTTCTTTTTCTTTTTCTTTTTTTTTTGCGTTTCGTTTCGCTTTTTTTCCCCGACTCTCTAAACATCTCGTATCGCGCTGCATGCGAGATGATGACACGCGCGAATAATTTGTAACCGCAAAAAAAAAATGCCAAAATATACAACACGAAATACGTATAAATCGAAAACATTTTTTTTTTTAAACGAAACGCATGTTGTTATTACGTATATTCGTGTGAATATATTATTGCTCGCGATTTTTTTTCCCTTCCCCTCGTAATCATCGGCGAAACCGTACGCGGATAGGGCTTTAGAAAATACAATAATTTTCTACGATTCAATGATTTCCTCCTCCTCTCACTCTCATTACGCTTTCATGTTGACGCCTATAAATTTTAATTTGATTTCTTATTCCATTAACTCGAATTATCGTTGATCCGTCGGTTTTCTTTTCCCCCCCCCCCCCCGTCGTTCTTACGAACTTTAGACTGAACAACGTTTATACGTATTTGATAATTGACTATTCTACGTAAATTTTAATATGTTCCACAGGAACTATAACCACCGCAAACTTATTAATTAATATCAGGGGTTTCCAATCTTCTTTATCACCGACTACCACTAGACACTAATTTTATAATCAATATTAATTCTAATACTAAATTACGAGAATTTTTTTTTTTTTTTTAAATATGTCTTCTATTTCATAACATTTTTTACATTCGTAAAAGTAAAAAAAAAAAATCCTAATTTTTAGATAAATATTTAATTTTAATGTGAAATTCGTTGTCGTTTTGTACAAAAACGACTGAATGTAACTGATTTTCACTCGCAAATCATTTTGAATGTTCCATCGTACTTCTGCACTTATTTTTCAAATACAGCATTTCAGAAAATCCATTCTCACACTGCAGAATAAATAGTGACAAATGCGGAATTAAACATTGCTCGAAAACAGATGGGTATCCGATTTTTGTTGACATAGAAAACGAAACCAACGTTTTGTCTTTAAATGAATCTTTCGTTTGAACTAATTTTATCAATGAACGATTCATTGTCTTATATATATGTTAATAGTTATATCACAATGAAAATTATATCGAAAAATTTCTTCGTGTATAACAGGTGGGGAACCGTTGTTCAATACGTTCGAAAGCAGAGTATGTAAGTTCGATTTAAGTCTGCACTGTATTGTAGAAATCACAGGAAAAGCTGTAAAATCGTCCAAATCTTTCTGAATTTCACTCCGTTTATAAAATATTAACTATAAAAAAAAAACAGACGGTATAATACAACGAATGAATATTTGATAATAATATGCCGTGCACGTCCGACCGGTCGGAACGCGATGGACACGCAGGCACGCGCGCACAGACAATACGTATAAGTACTCTTTAGATTTCGGAAGTGTATTTGTAAAGAGTGAGAGAGAGAGAATAGCTGATATAAATATATAGTGAAAATCGCGGTGGTCACGATGAAGGCGAAAACCGTAATATTATATGGACACAGAGTATTAAAATAATATCGTCTTCCGATCGACACGCCGTTCGTATGTATTTATTCATTTTTTTTTTTTTTTTTTTATGGTCCGTTTACTGTGACTCTAAAATACGTATGGCTTCAGCGATTTTCGTATTGATAATAATAAAATTATTTTATGTACGAGCTTATTATTATTTAAACGTCGCGGTCGTTTAAATATATTACGTTCGTTTATTACGCGTTTTTACGATTATTATAATTTCTATTTCTCCAGCGCGCGTCGTCATACACACACTTCTGTTGTGTTAGTGTATAATATTTATAATTATATGCGAATGTGCTTAAATGTGTGTGGATTTTCTCCGAAGAGCCGATTTACATCGCGCCGCCTCGTTAACGCCACAAAATAAATTTAGATAAATTCGTTTTCGATTTCTCTCGAAAAATCCGTGTTAAAACAATAGTAGTAAATCACGTAGTACTTTATTTGATGAGCATGTGAACGATTTAAACAGAAATCGTTTAACAATAATTGTTTATATATATGGAAAACACTATATAGGATGTCCAGAGTTGTTGTTTTTAACATCAGAGATCGTAAACAACCGTCGAGTGAAAAAAAGTGAAAGAATTTAAATTCGTTTATATTATAATGTTGTACGTCACCCCCGCTGGTAAGTTTTTCAAAAACTGCTACTGAATATACAAATTAAATAACCTCTTTAGAATATCTCGCCGATTGCGCTCGATTTTCGATTTAAAAACACAACTGATAGTTACAATTTTAAACATATGACAATAGTCGACAGATCGTTGGCGCCGAAATCGTTTACCAATCAATATTTATTTTTTTTTTTTTTTTTTGTGAGCGGGTGAGCGGTTTGAATAAAAATTATAATTTAACAATAATAAATAATTTTTTTTTAAATTTTGTTTAGGTGTAAATAACGAATTTTTCTTCCTTTGAATTCAGTTCGATTCCACTGCTCGCCAATCCCATATGTGCCGTAATATCCATTATAAACGATAGACTTTAGAATATTCAATTATTTCGTTTTGTCAAATTTTCGTTTATTATTATTATTATTAAATTATAATATACACGACCGCGACGTCGGAATAAAACGTGAAATAATATATTGTATATAATAATTACAACGCGTTATAGATAAATCGAACGTCCAATTCCGACGACACTCACGCTTTGTATATTATAATGTACGTCAAGCGGAGATTATTATCGTTCCGGTATTTTTCCCGGTCCATTCCAATCAACACATGTGTGCTACGTGAAAATTTCGTATACGTGTTTATTAAAAAAAAAAAAATAGTAAAAAAAGAAAAGAAAAAGAAATATCTTCACGAAAACGCGATCCTGTAGAACCAGAATTTTGTGCATTCCGTTACGTGTGTGTTAGATTATAACCGTCGGATGTTATTACGATTAAAGTATGTATTTTTGTCACAACAACAAAAAACGCGTTTCTCTCTCTCTCTGTCTCTTTTCACCTCGGCACTTGAGCACTATATATATATATATTATTTATACTCGCGTCTCGGTAAATTAAAAAATTTTTTAGATATTATTATGTGTAATAGCGTCTCGTTGTATAGGATTTCATAGGAAAAACCGTCTTGTAACAAAACTCGACGACTGAATATCACAAACGCACAACACCGATCTCTATACGCGATGTCATTTTCTCTTCTGTCGTCTTGAAAATGAAATATTTTGATGCGACTAGTCGAACGCTACGTTTTCGTAGACGAGAAAGCGATTCCGGATACACTATAGTATTATATACATGCGTTAACAACAGGTCTGGAAATTCGGGAAAAAATCGTTCGAGGACGAGTGCCTGATATTCGATTCAATACCCGCGGTAAACTGTTGCGAATGTATTTAGTTTTCCGAAAAAAATGTATACACCGAACAATGTAATATGACTTATTAACGACGAAACTATGAAATAGATTGCGAAATCGGTTATTGTACATGCGGTAGCGCGTGTGAAAGTTTGGGGCAGTGCGAAGGAAATTATTTCGTGTCGAAATATAATAAAAAAAAAAATATATATATATACACCTACAGACGGAATAATCGAGTTCGAAATCTCGAATAAAAAGAAGATGAAAAAAGTGTTCGGATGATACGCGCGTAGTTCGAATGTTGCGAGATGCGCGAGTGTTCTGCACCGCTCTGCTCTGACGTCTAGAGTTTAAAAGTCCCGATTTTTATTAGCAATAACAGTAAAAAAAATTTACTTTATTTCAACGTGATCAATGAGCATTTAAAGTACCGATTGTCGTCCATTTCTGTTCTAATTTTTTTCCGCCATAACGTTAAAACTCGTTGATTATTCACCGTCAGAATTGACTCGATCCATTATCTATAATAGAGCGTATATTACGTAATATAGCAATAAAATATCGGTAAAAAAAACAAAAAAACAAAAAAAAAAAAAACGTTTTTCATTCGCTTTTATAATAAACTCGCCGTACGAGTTGCATACACTAAACGCCGTCCGTCTCTCGTCTCGTCATTTTGCCACGCGCATAAAATATATATGTGTGACCCCGCGACTCGATCGTATCGAGACGAGAGGAGACGGCCCCGCCGATAAAAGAAACGGGGGAAAAAAAAAAAGGAAAATACG
Organism: Chaetogeoica ovagalla; assembly: GCA_032441825.1. Taxonomy (NCBI): domain Eukaryota; kingdom Metazoa; phylum Arthropoda; class Insecta; order Hemiptera; family Aphididae; genus Chaetogeoica; species Chaetogeoica ovagalla. The sequence continues at coordinate 10,251,288 of CM063737.1, forward strand.
ATGTAAACGTTTTCTACGATCCCGTTTACAAGACGTATGTTTAATGAGTACTACTGTTATTATTATTATTATTATTATTATTATTATTATTATTATTATTATTATTATTATTATTATTATTATTATTATTATTATTATTATTATTATTATTATTATTATTATTATTATTATTATTATTATTATTATTGTTACGTATAGAATCTGTTTCTCTCCAGATCCGTTCCAAGGACGTATCATACAGTATTGTAATGTAACTCGTTTTTTTTTTTTATACGTCGCGTTACACGAAATTTTCCGTTATAAAAAGCGATTTCAATAATAACGAGCGACCGCGTGCGAGCGAACGTGTGGTATACACATTAAGCCGTGTGTACCACAGCTGCAGTCCTATTCGATTTCTTCGTCAATAAATGTTTATTATTCTTATTATTATTATTTTTTTTTTTTTTTACTTATCAGATCGAATGTAAAACAAATAAATTCAGAACGTATATACACGCGTATAACGAGTACGTACTCGTTTTTTTTTTTTTTTTAATACAACGTATATTTATGTAATATAATTATATTGCGTATTAGCATAAAATGTATTGCAACGATACGACTTGTTCCGATTTCGCGCAATTTTTCTACAAACAAGAATCGGTACACGCGTGTGTGTATTACATATTTTATTTGGCGCGTATTAACGAAAAACGATATTAAACGCCATAATACGCCAAAAAAAAAAAAAAAAAAAACTAGAAATACACCGATTAAAACGACGAATTTTTATAGAAAGAAAAAAAACTAAAATAATATACGAATCTAAAGAAACGGTTTATCGAAAAACGATCGTATACTGAGCATCTGCAAGCCATTCTGACGATGACCAGAGGAGTCGCTAAATTAAAAACGATTTTAAAATGTCACTTGTGACTCCGCGATATTACAACAATTGTTCGCTTGAAAAATCAGCATCCTGCAGCTTTTAGAACACGACGGAACTTTTTTTTTATATATATATTTTGTCCGTAACTATATATTTTATAAATAAACTCGGAGAAACGAGGGAAAATCATTAGAACGTCATAAAAAGTACAACGACTATGAACGTTAAATGGTAAAATGTATTGTTCTAAACGGTTAACTATTATAATAGGTTCGCGTTAGATTTCACAATATCGTTTGAATTACAGAATAAAGAAAAAAAAAAAGCTGAACCATTCATGAATTCGTTGACCAGATTCAACGCAAGAGAATTTCATATACGCCGACCGCGGTACGTATTATTAGCATATAGATACGATTTACAGTCGAATGGTAAAAATAATATAAAAGTAGATTCGAGTTTATTTGTTCGTATTTCATAATATTATTATTATTTTTAGTCCGCGAAACAAGTAGGTTTTTTTTTTAATCAACTGCGTTTTTTTTCCTCTTATATCTCGATTTCGTATCTAAATAACGGTAATAAATACCGACTGTATACTCAAACGAACAACACTTATTTAATAGGCGCTACCATAATATTCACTATGAAATATGTAACGTCGTCGTGCGCTATTATTATATTTAATAATTTTGAAACCCAAAAAACTATTTTATATTATTTGATTTACTGCAGACGGACGTATTTATCGATATATAGCGAACGAAATACGTATACATGACGTATGTAAACCAAGGCCGTGCGTTACATTATTATTATCGATACTATGAAAAAAAAAATAAATAAATAACTGATCTATAAACGATTTATATAAAAAAAAAATAAATAAAAATAAAATGAAATAACCATTGCACGACACACACACACACACACATAATGCGCGTATTTCGTAACAGCTGTGTAGCTCTTCTAATCGGACGCAAAACCGTATACGGTTTCCCGATGCGTTGAAAAACGTGCTCGAACGCTTTTACCGTAAAAATCTACAGAACACAATAATTATTATTGGTTATATGATTTTGCGAAAATTCGGTATTATTGCGTAAGTGCTGTGAATGAGTGGGCGGTCTTAAAATCATATTTTCCATCGACACTTATCGATAACTGGAAACTGAAATTTGTCCAAATGCAACGAAAATTTTGGAGACAAACGCTGAATTATCAGTGCTTGAATTTGGAAGGAAAATCAATAGGGAAACGTAAAAGTATAAAAAAAAAAAAAAATTGCGTTTCAAAATACCGAAATCCTTGGTGTAAATACGTGGAAGACCACCGTTTTCCACAATAAAGACGCTATAATTTTCATAACGCAACCGAAAATAATATTCTTTTTCCTATCCCGCAACGTCCATAAATGACAATATGGAGAATGATCGTCTTGCGCTATAATTTCATAGTAAATTTCGTTTACTTCGTCTTTATTTCCATTCAACTCTAACGTAACATAACGACAAATATATTATTATTATTATTATTATTATTATCATCGAAACACTCGTTATCGTTTAGACGAGTTATCTTTTTTTCTCCACACATAATAAAACAACTTTTTTGTTTGCGAGATAAAACTACAAACGTAAAAGTGGAAAAGAGTTTTTACGTTCCGTTAGTAGAAAAATCAGAAAAGAGACGCTGAAATATATATATATATTTTTTTTTTTTCTTAAAGAAACCTGCAATTCGAACACTGCGCGAATCGTATAAACGTTGTATACTTTATTTACTTATCCGTATTCTAAAACACTGGCTAAAATTTTGCGAGCATTTTTTTTTTTTATTAATTGTCGGATGAAACGAAAAACACACCGAGTTTTTGATCGCGCGTTTAAATCATTTTCAATTTTTCTATACCATAACCAACGCTATTTAATAATAATGTTTTATCGACAACGCAAGGAAAAAAAAATAAAAAGGTTATTTCTCAACAATCCGAAATATTTCTCAATATCTCCCCTGAGATTATATACGACGTTACTAAGGTACCTATCGAATACAAATCGTTTTTCTACGATTTTTCGTTCTCCAAAACGTTATTTATACGACTTACATGCGCAATATTCAACATATGTAAACCGCTTTTCGAATTATTTATTTACGTACACGATTCTTCCGACGTGCGTATATATTTATATATATAAATATAAATTATGATTACTATATGTTCATACACCGTATTACACGCGTGTATTTTTTCCCCCGTTAACCATAATTTTCATAATAAAACTCGTATTTTTTTTTACTGTTTATATATTATATTATTTACGTGTGTGTGTGTGTGTGTGGAGCGTTTTACTGTTCCAATTTCTAATGGAAATATTGTGTAGTTTTACACACAAGTTTTACGAATTGCGCACGTTTCTCTCTCACTCTTTCTCTCTCTATCTATCCATCTTTACTATCAGACCGATATTTATATTATACGGTTATACGCGCGCGCGCGTAAAAACACCGGCGCGGATGATAAACGACGGAAAAAACGATTCTACACACCACAAACTCATTTCGTCCACGCGTACGCATAATAATAATAATAATAATAATAATAATATAATAGAAAAGAATATTGCGCATTACGCTATATAAGGTAATATATTTCCGACTATACACACACGGTAGCCGGCCGTAATAATCATATTATTAAAAATATATATTATATATATATATGATATTACGTATAACGCGATTTTCACGAACTACGGACAACGAAAACATACAAGTCGAGATGTTCTTTTTTTTTAGTAATTTTTTCCTCGTTTTATGCGCGGTTTTTAAAACGCAACAATATGATAATAAATACACGGTTATTACCTAACCTTGTGCTTTCACTTTAGAAATAATAGAAAAATACGTGGAAAAATTTGACGTCTCAAAACTTATAAAACCGTTTGTGTCCCGTCGAAACAAATGTGCCCGCCGTACGTATATTATTAATGCACATGTGTTATTTACATATTTTATATAATATATTATATCAGGAGTTTATCCGAATCTTCGAATATTGTTTTCCCCCCTTTTTTTTATACGGCATTAATATTATTCGTTGTAATTGATTTCATAAATCATTAGTGAGTCTTTACTATACGCATTATCTTTACGTCGATTCGTCGAGTCCTACTGCGCACCGCCGCGTGCAATATATTAATTATGAGGAAAAGATTTATTTATTTTCTATAACAATATAATTAAAATACGATAAGAAATGTGGACGATTCAAACAGCATCTTTATTAAGAGAAAAAAAAATGACGAGCCCGATTTTATCTTACATATTTTTACGCGTTTCGCCGGATTTCTATAGAATATTTCGAAACTTTTCTTTACGTTATTCAAAACGTGTATCTTTGAAACCGTTTTTCCGACAATATCATTCTATAACAATTTACAATTAAATGAGAACCTATTCAACGGGATTTGAGTAAAAATGAAAATCAAATCGTTATTTTTTTTTTTTACATAAATAAATGGCACGCGTTCCTTTCGTAAATTCCTTACGCTCGCGCAATGTTTTCTACCCCGTCCTCTATTTTGCAAATATCATAACTTCAATATTCCATTCGTATAGTCCACGCTGCTGCAGAAAAAATACATTCAATAACGATCGATCACGATCCATACGATAACGTAGACGGATTAAAAGTCCGAATGTCTTTTATTGGAATTGGAATGTATCTGCAGGCGCTATAACGAGTCACGACGACGACGACGACGACGACAAATCGCCGACAAAAAACAAACTTCTATTAATAATAAATCATAAGTATATTCTTTTTTTTTTCTTCGAGTCGCGATCTTCGGTAGAAAAAAAAATATTATAATTATAATCCGTTCGCGGACACGCCGTACATTGTTCACGGCACCGCAGCACTCGTCCGATTCCCACGTCCGATCTCGCAAAAGCTCCGCGGGAAATTCGCACGGAAATCCGTGAGGACGCGAACACCCGGAAGTGTTCACGAGGACGAGAAATAATGGAAATCCGGTCGCATCAGACGCGCGCGAGATTCGTTTTCGTTTGCACAATAATCGGCTGTACCGTACGCGTTTTTTTCGAAACAAAAAACACTCTTGGTTTTTTTTCTTACTTATTGCGTAATAAGTCTTTTATACGTGGTGTTGTGAAAAAATCGCGTAGAATACGCTGCAAAAATCAAGTCTTTCTATCGACAATAACGGCCCCGTGTTCGGAAACTTCGACCTATACACACACACACACTAATTCGAAATCAGACACAAATTGTTAGTGTGGAACGCTGCCCCGACCATTTTAGACACCCCTAAACTTCAAATTGAAAAAAAAAAGAAAAGAAACTATAAAACGAGAAATCGTGTTTTCCATCCGTTTTGGCATGTGTTTGAAGTAACGCCTCCAAAATGTACACGTGTACTTACTTATGTGTGTACACTTACTTACGATTCGAGTGTAACTAGGGCTGGGATTTCGATGATCTCTGCATTGTGTTCATCCTAATGTTTACTGTGCGATGAACAAGTATTGTCAGGTATTCGTTTTTTGCGTACTTTCGAATGAGAATAAGAAAATTTATTTCGCATATATATATATATTTTTTTTTATAGCGTTTTCGTCACATTTCTTGATACAAAATAAGAATCGGAAATTTAAAAATTCAAATTTTCACACAGAAACGTGGTTTTTATATAAAAAAAAAATATAACAGATCATATAGGACAGGGGGTGCTAATATATCGTATCACGTTATCGGAAAACAGTTATAGCGATCATTTTTTTTTTTCACGTTAAAAACCAAGTCCAAGTCGATGAGATCTGCGCGTAAACTGTTTTTCGTAAAATTCATATTATTTATACCAAAAATAAACAAACTTTCAGCGCACGGTTTTGTGAATTTTCTGGGCATTTTTTTTTTTTTTTTTGAGAGAACATTTTAGAGTTCCGTTGAGCATTCCCAATTGTTATATGTTATATTTATGTCATACGTATGTTATATGTTATAAATACATATATAATAATGACGTACGGACATGTACGTGAGGCGCGAAGTGTTGGTTACAAAGAGTGTGTGTGTGTGTGTGTTTTTTTTTTAATTTGTTTCGCGACCGGACGTCGTCAATTCCCTGAGGCTCCCAATGAGATCGTCAAGAAGAGGAAATCGACGAAGCCACTTGTTGTTGCTGTTACGTATAATTTGTGCTCCCGTTATAATAAAGAAAATCTTATAATATTATCACATTATATTAATAGCCGTGTAACGTATAAAAAAATATTAAAAAAAAAAAACATCGTCTACATAACACGCGTGTCGTAAAACGTATAGAACGTTTTCTTTTTTTTTTCTACGCGCACACGTGTTTACGCGTAAAAAAATAATAAATAGAATAATTGTAAATAAAAAAAAAAAAAAAATCGTTTATTATACGAGTATACATAGTTATGCGCATAATACGCGTGTTTTAAATAATATATATTTTATACTTTTGCTATATTTATTATACATCGTAAATATACACTCACGAAAAATAGCAAAAAAAAATTAATAATAATAATAATTATAAAAATATTGCACTTCGTTACAAATAGACTATATATGTAAATATAATAATACTAATCGAATCTAGAAATAATATAATAATATTAGATAAAAAAATAAAAAAATATTTGGACGCACCAAGTTTGTCTGCACGTACTGTCAATATATTTTAATATGCGGTTTGTTTTCGCGGACAACGTTTTTTTGATTCGATCTGATAATATGATAGCAACGCGCGCGGATACCAGTGCCTAAACATAATACGAATTGCGCAAAATATTATTGAAAATGTATTTTTTAAATAAGAAATTACTACTCGTACTACGACTCCGTGGGAAGAAAACCTATGGGGAAACGTGAAGTAACAATATTGGACGACCGATATAGAAAGCAACGAGTTTACCGAGTAGATGCAGCGAACGTAATAATTATTATAATATTATTATTATTATTATAAACTACTCTATATAATATGTATAATAAATATATAGGTAGAAAAATGTGCGGTTTTTTATTTTATTCCGAAAATACGACTCGAACGATATATATATATATATATATATATTATATTATATATATATATGAGAACGGTGTTGGTACTATAAAATTATTTCGTAACGCGTTCATTCGCTTCTGCTGTACGTCCGTACGCGTAAAATAATATTACAGGGGAATTTTTTTTTTTTTTTTTGAAGATTCGAGAAAGAAAAAATTTTATTTTTATTTTGTTTCGAATAAACTCGTTCAATGTGCGCAATATGTAAATCACGATTTTATCGACTGCATTGCGCGGGTTAGAACCTATTTTCAATCGAATATTTGATTACGGAATATTTTAATTTTTCCTGAATAAATCGCTTCTATTGAAACGATCGCTGGTATTATGACCAAGTATTTTCATTTGTTCATTTTACCGAAAAAGTCTTCGAGTAAAATTCCTCAACTCGATCGAACGTGGTCTACATAACATTCGTCTATCACACAATATTGTGTTTATATTTATATTATTCGGCGTCTATACATTTCTTTTTTCTAATCGGTATTTTCAATATTGAAATCGCGTCACTTTCCGACCAAAATATCAACAGCAGTCTACTATAGTGATCAAACAGTGCTACAGTTCTGTAAGGAGAAGATATTATAAAAATTAAAATAAAAGAAAAAGCTTTTGTTTTAATTTTTATAATTTTTCTTCATTCGCGTCTAAAAAAAAAAAAAAAAAAATGCTCTCTCACAACTTTTGAATTGGACACAAACGCGTAAGCGATGTACGAAGACGAAGTTCATCGGGAATACAAACCGAAAATTGTCTTTTTAATAATAATAATAAAAAAAAAAAAAACAATAATGTACGGTTGTGTTATGAAAATTATGACGCCGTCGGATGGGCATTGGGCATCCGCCCCTTATACGAGTTTACAAGACTCCAGTCTCAGTCTTTTGGAAAACAAACAATATATTGCGCGCGTCTAACTATTTTTCAACTTTATTCTGTTCTGGAAATCGATATAAATAGGCCGTGATCGAATTTCAAATAGATCGTGTTAGGTATACGTGAAGAAAACAAACGTTTGGAGCGTATTGAACGGGTAACATTTTTAAAAAAAATCTTCTATATTTAGGGCACGTCGCGAATTTTTTTTTTTTTTTTTTTTTGGTTTTTTTTTTTGTTCTATGGCAGGATACTCGAGGCAAATATAAGTGACGATCCTGCATAATACCCTGCAGCGGGTTACGCGTAATAGTTGTAGTCGGCGTACACGGCCGGCTGTTCGTTGTCCGCGGTTCGTAACTTGAGCAGAGTGATGGGCGTGGGTGACGGCGACGGACTGTCGGACGCCGCGGCGGCCGTGCTGTTGTCGGCCGGGAACAGGACGGGACCGGCCTTGGCGCCGGTGCTGGCCGACGGCCGCGCGGACGGCGGCGACGGTTGCAGCAGGACGTCATCGTCCGCGGCGGGCGTCGCGACCGACGTGTAATACGTGTAGTATTGGGGCGCGCCGCCGGCCTTGGCCACGACGTCGTATTTGCCGTAGTACAGCGGCGACGCGGTGGCCGCGACCGTTGCCGCGTCCGCGTTCCGGTACGACGCCGCGTCGTTATAGTACACCGCGGCGGCGGCGGCCGATTTGCCGTAGTACGACGAGCGGTACAACGGCGGCGGGTACTTGGACGGCGGCGACGCGGTCAGCAGTTGTCGGTACGCGGGCGCCGCCGACACGGCCGCGGACGCGAACGCCTGTTGTTCGTCGTACGCCGACGGCCGCTTATACGGCGCAAAGGCGGCGGCCGCGTGCACGTTGTGACCGGTCTTGGACACGATCGCGTTGAACCCGTTCCGGCTGTCTGCCGTGTAGTCCACCGTCCGTATGGAACCGTCCGGTTCCATGAGGCTGTACGACCCTTTGACCACGTCGCCCTCCCGGCGTTCCCACTGACTCTTGAGGTCGCCCGTGTGCAAGTCCTTGACGCCGTAGTTGAAATGATAGTGGGGCTCACTCTGCGAACACAAAACGCGCGCGGGGATCATTGCAAAATCGCCACGGCAATCGATAGTCGCCTGCACCGCCGGGGACACGTGTTGTGATATTGGCGGCGATCTCTCGTTTTTATTTACACCCTCCCCCCCCCCCCGAAAAACACATTTCTAAATTAGACCGGACTTCAGGCCTACTTTGAAGAGTTCAGGTTAGACCATATTTTGTAACAATAGTTTATAATTTTTAAACAATCGCGTATTCGACAAAGTATAGTTTAAATATAATTTGTCGGCGTTGAACGGTCTAAATTTCCCCTCATCATAATATACCTGTTAAATGTATTTAATATAATAATATAGAAATTTAAAACGAATTAATTTTGTTTCGAAAAAACATTATTATAACAACTGATCAATTCGTAAGAAAATAAAAAAAAAAAAACTCCTGCGCGCCACGGTCTCTCGTTCTCCGTACGTTTTCAATCCGAAAATTGGGTTTGCGACTAATTTCCACTCTTCTCGCCTATCCTTCTTCATTCGCACACACACGTACAGCGTCCTTGGTCCCTCATTACTGTTAACTGCTGGATGTACTCTGTGATCTTGGCCTTGCCCTATTATACCGCGTCACGGTGAATTTTATTACTATTACGGCCACCAACCCCCCGCTCGGAAAGTGGCAAGAATGGAAAAAAAAAAATCTGTTTGCGCGCAGAAAGAAAATCCGGAGCATAAAAACAATGGAGGCGCAACCGCGGCGGAATGCGACGGCAAACGATAAAAAGAAAATAAATTTAAAAAAAACGAGTATAAAAATAATAGTAAACGCGTGTACTGGTGTAATTATAATAATAATAATAATAAATAATAATATATTTACGTAATATTCTATCGGATCGTGAACGGAATGACCCGGTCGTACGAAAAAGGCGGCCGTCAGCAGATACGGTACGATGACCACCTCCATCTGTAACAACCTCATCGTGCAGTATGTGTGTATGTGATTGCTGTGCCGGAGACGAGCGCGGCAACCGGGGCCTGAAACAAAAACGCGCGCGAACGCAATGACCACACCGACGTGATTTATTATATTATTATTATTATTATTATCGCTATATATATATTTTATAATATTATATTTATATACGGCCGCGAGAGTTTATTTTAATAAAATCGTTCACGGTCTGTTTGGTACGCGCCGTGTTGCAGGTTTTTGTCGACCGAGATATATTATTATTATTATTATTATACCGACGATCAACGGCGGCGGTATTCCATTTTTTTACTTCGTCTTTTTTTTTCTTTTCGCGTTCCGAACGAAACTATTTCGACATTTTACAAACCACGACGTTTGCGTTCAATTTTTTCACCCGGGGGGGGGGGCAGAGAATTTAGGGAGGTCGTTTTCCGATTTTTACCGTTTTTTTTTTTCAATCGCGGTCCAAAAAAAAACGAAAAAAAATCCTCTACCCAATCGTTTTTATACACACTTTATAAAGTAATTTCATTCGAACGACATCCAACACAACGCGCCAGCTATATTGTTTTATTGCACGTAACTATAGAATTTTCGGTCGGAGGAACGGAGTGAAGAAGACGCGGCGCGGCGAGTGTTATAACATTCCATTGCGTTTCCGAAATTAATATACGATTATTGTTATTCGTCGTACACTTCCAACTCATCAAATACATAAGATTATTATTTTTCAAATTTCGATATTTCTATTAGTTTTTTTTTTTATTTTTTCCCAATTTTTCGTGAAAATTATACAAGTAATCGTGTTTAAAATGAATGTTTTCGATGAAATCTATAGATTCCGCGTTTCTCATTTTACTTATTGATTCGAATTTATAAACACTTAGGTTTATCGTCGCGTATGCCTAGGTATTGCTTCGGTGTGCCGTTTCTCGATCTATAACGTTCCCCGCCGCCGAATAGATGCCGAATAATATTAACTGTAATATTATCGCCATTTGAAACGTTTAAATCACATATTATCGTTGTACGTAAACACACAAATTACGCGTTAAACGTATAAAATTTACCACGGGGACATTTAAACATTTATAATTATTTTTTTTTTCGTTACTGTTCAATTGAATGTCATGATTTTCTCATTTTGTTTTTCCAATAATTATTGTTGTTCTAGATAAATAATAATAATAATAATAATAATAATAATAATAATAATAATTGAATAATAATAATAATAAACAAATAAATATATTCCTTTAAAATAATATTTTCAGGATATTCGGCGTAGGTATACGAGAAAACGGCGTATTGGAAATCCGATAAATGTTATTGTGGCGACTAGGTGGTACTGGCAGCATTGTCGTCTTGAAACGATCCGAAACTATCAGAATTTTATTGTAAACGACGACGACGGTAATAGCGACGCATTTACCATATACGTAATTTACGAAACGACAATCAAATTGGACGTGAACGGAATCTATTACATTACGTTTACATATTATAGCACCGTTACGAGCGTTATTCTTTTCCATAATGTATCACATCAGCTCCTATTATACGTTGACAGACCGGGCATAATCATTGGGCGAAACATTACAATAATTTATAATCGGACGAAATGGAGAAAAACGTCGTGGAATAAATTATTACAGGCGTGTGTGTGTGTGTGTGTGTGGATCCGGGAAATCGTATCGTATATTATATTATGTACACTGTTACACGTACGTAATTATTTGGTAAAAAAAAAAAAATATATATATATTTACGAAGACGCGGTGAAAGTGCTCCCCCTGAGGAAGGACCGCGCAACGCGTGTGTGATGACGATGATATATATTCGTACGACGAACGAGCGAAAAATTAAAAATAAAATATCATTCCGAAACAATAATCGCGGACTATGTGTATATAACATTATAACGCTGTGTAAATTCATTCGATCGCGTTTCTACGATGACTTATAAAATAAATAATATATCATCACTTCGAGCGAATACCTCGAAGCTCTATGACTTTATGGTGTACGAGTACCGTGCATGGCCCTTATACGGTTATATATCGTGATGGTTAGGTAGCTGATGGTTTTCTTCTCCGATCTATATATATACGGCGGTATCCATAGCGTAAACGCGAGAAAGTCCTCTTCGAAGAATCGTCAGAAAATTAACTTATTCGTACATCGGCAACGGCTGTATCTAAGCGCGCGATTGACGAACGTTTCGTGCGTACGACGAAAATACGTACCCGCTCCGTCCTCGTCGAAAAATTATACGAATTATATGGAATAATTAAAATATACGTATATATTCAGCTATAAAATTCTATTTGAATTATACAGCGTACGGCGTAATATCGAGTAGGTGTAAAAAATTTGTAAAAATGTACACACATATTACGCGTCAAATACAATTCTTTAATAAATATGTGTGTGTGTGTGTGTATGTGTATATAACCTTATATTTAATTGATTTGTGCGGATCGCATTGCCGTGAGAAACTTATATTATTCAAAAATTAAAACCGAATCGCGTGTTTTCGCACGATTAAAATCTCGCGTGTAAAACGTGTTATAAATAATAAGGGTTCGGATTAAAAAAAAAAATACTGAATATAATACGAGTCGGGATAAAAATGTTAAAAACAGTAAAAATAACAAATAAAAAAAAAAAATAATAATAATAACGAACGAAATGTAATTGAATGTGTCAAAATAGATTAAAATACGAAAAATGTGTAACGAAATTATGATCTTGCGCGCAGGGTAATATTTTTCTTACGCGTCTTTATAAAGCAACGAGATTTCTAATAAAAAAAAAAAGAAAACACAAAATAATTTAAATAAATAACGAAAATATTAGCAAAAAAAAAAAAAAACTGGGAAAAATAACGCTAAAAATCTAAAACGCTTAATATGTGCAATATGAAATTAATTTTTTTTTTTATATATATATATATGTGTGTGTACTTGAAATCCTATACTAGCGTATTTATGCGTAAAACGAATTTGTACATGAATCTGTTATTTTCATCTGTGTTTTCAATGATAATAATATTAGCGAACGTTACGGGATCCGAGCCCCGTGAAATAATATTACGAAACCGTATAAATCCACACACGCATTTAAATATATATATATAGAATTCTTACCTGAATATAATAATATTATTATTGCAGGAAGGAGAAAATTTATATAAAATCTTAATAAAACGTTTTTTTTTTCTTCTCTTAACGATACGTAACAGTACTACTACACGGTTAGTATTATACGAAAAATCGAATACTCCACGTGTCTGCGGATCGGTGTCTATATTGTAATGGATACGAGAACGCACTGAACGCTGAACCAGTTGCACGGGACGTTTTAAAATGCTTTGCAGGACGAACGCGAGCCGGGGGATACACCACATATACTTCCGATTTCACTATACATATATTATATAGTTTCTTTCCATCCCTCTCTTATTTTTCTTTTACTTCCCGCCTCTCCTCGTTCTTTCTCTTACGCACACACACGCGCTGACCGTACAATCTCCATCCATATTAATGCGTATACATCTCTATCTCACATAATCCAGTCAACCTTTTATTATATTACATAAATATACGTAATTTGTAAATTACAAAGATTATAATGAAAAACAAACAAAAAATAGTAAATGTACATATATATTATATATATATATATATAGGAGAATTGTCGTGTGTGAAAAAAAAATATAATATTTATTTATTGCCACCGTGGCGGCGGCGGCGGTAACTTCGACGAAAGTTCTTCGTCGTCAGCGGGGGATATAAAACGAAAAAGAACGAAATAACGCGACGACGGAATCGAAAACGAAAACAAAACGCGTAGAGAAAATTACGAATTTTACCATAATGTGTATAAAAGACGTATTATAGAGTTCAACGAATAAAACGACTGGAAGAAATTATACGTTTCATTTTAGCAATAACGCGATATTAATATTATTTACTATATTATATAAAGATTTGTATTTTTATATCTATTACGTTTAATTCGTTTATATTATAATATATCACGACGTGATTCCCTTCCTAATAATACACATATTCAATACGACTTTTAAATACAAACGCGTATAATAATTAATAATAGTTTTATGTTTTCTTTGTATAAAACACTGTTTGACTCGATTATACATGTCCAAACAGAGAAACGCATTTGGGATTTCTTTGGAGGCGACTAAAAAAAAAAAAAATAAAATATCTCCTCTCTTCGATCGAAATACATTATATATAAGTATTAGGTATTCCATTAATTTTTAATAACTACACGTACTTTTAATCTTTATACATTTATATCATAATTTCCTTAACGTCTATACTGCTTTAACCTATGGATAACGTTGCGATTTCCGTTCAACTTACTCCAAAATTTCAATTAGTTATTAATTACAAAAAAAAAGCACATGTTTCATAATAAATAAATGTACAGAATTTCTTAAATATGTTTTAAATATTTTTTTTCCAACACGAAAATGTGCGTTCGGAAGTTGAAGATCACAAACGTCCAAATGCGTTTTCTAATAGAAATATTATTGTATTATTGTACAACGTACTGGTAAATCGATAACGGGAAACGCAATCATACACATAATAATATGTTAAAGAAAAAAAAGCCAAAGTGGATGGTGACATATTTCCCTAATCTCTCCCCCCGTAAATACGCCACCGTATTATACATGCATATAAATTCATTACGTATTAGTATTAATTTTTATTTTTTATTTTCCATTTCTTTCGCGTTGAATCCTTTTAATTCTTTGACTTATTAGATTTTTTTTTTTTTTGTTTTTATTATACATATAGAAAATATTATACAGTGATATTACAATATCTATTTGGTCCATATACAATAATAATAATAATAATAATAATACTCTGTATTATAGAAACGACTTTGGTTTTATGTTAACACATAAATAAATACATATATTTTTATTTTTATGCACACACCCTCGTGAAACTGCTGAAACGTACGGCCGCGTATAATAGACTCCGACGCGGTTATACGCTCCGCTCTGTAATCATAAGGAACACGCGCGCGCCTGAATATACTGCAATATAATACCTATTACTTACCACGCAAATTCCCGCGTCGATTGTTTTAACTTTAGAACGCGCACACGCGCTCGTTACAGATAAACGATACAAGTATAATAAGGTGAAGCAATTTTTTATATATATATATATATGTATTTTACTCGTACACAAAAAAAGAACTACAATAAATTATACAGTCGACATATTATAATAATAATATATATTATATATATATATATATATATATATATATACTCAACACGCGGTATTTACAAACCACCACCCGCGATACGAAATAGGTTTTCGTAATTTATTTTTATATTTTTTTTTACTCGCATTGCGTTATTATATTTTGTATATAGGTACACGCAGTGGCGTCACGAACGTTTTAACTACAAGGGCAAACATTAAAATTAAAACCACCCACTCGAGTTATATATATATATATATATATATATATATATATAAGACCTATAAAATAAATAATCAATTTTTTTTTTATAAACAGCCAAAATATATATATATATATATATATAACGGCGATTTTCATTCGTCGTTACGCGTATTATTTACGAATAAATAACATATTATATTGGCTTTATCCGTAATAGACGCGCTTGGACATATTGGAGAGTGAGATACCCGTTAGGTCAACGACGTTAGAATGGAAAATTGCAAGAAAAGAGTACAAGGCGTATATAAAAAATAAAAAGTGGATATATGTAGTTGAGGAGGATCTAAGGATTATCCTGGAGTAGATAAGTGGAAATAAATCGTGCACGACAGTGATTGTGACGGCAATGTTGCAGTATTGGTGGCAAGAACTCTTGGAGAGTTGTAAAGGCCAGAAAAATTAGTCGATTTTATTTATACAAATTAATAATTAATAATTTTCTCTTTTTTTTTTTTTAGTTCAAAATCATCCTTCTAAATTCATATGTGAAGCAATCGCTCAAAAAAAGTAAAAGGTTGTAGATAAAAGAAAACCGTGAGTCTGTAGAAGAGGAAAGTTCTAAGGAAGATTTAAGGATATCAATAGCAATGAGTGTGGAAAATTAGGAGAAAATATCGTCCTGAAGACGATAAAATAATATATAGATAACTACCGATGGAGCTGGACATGTTTGACGTGATCAAAATTTCTTGTTGCGTATAATAGTATTGGAAAAGAACCTTGCAGCTGGAAAGAGACCACTGCAGGGAAGACCTCGTATGATATGGAAAGATGTGGTGAAAAAAAATATTTTGCTTTGCGAATGGAAGTTCAGATAGGTCGGGAGGAACGAGCATCTGATAGAGATGAAGTGGAGTAATGGGTGTCTGACGGGATGGTCCTAGCGACCGTTCGCCCGAAACGAGAAAAAGAAACAGCTTGCGAGACAAAAAGCGTATATTATATTTATGTAAAAGTCTTCGACTACAGTACATTTTTTCGGGCCGTACTATTACAATATATCGACAAACTGGCGAATACAAGTTTTCGATGTTTTTTTTCTTTTTTGAAATCAGTGAAGCGAGATAAACGCTATTATACGGTTCATGAACGAATTTCGGATTAAAACATACGATAATGTGAAAATTGCAATATTACCGTCGCACGCGAGGTACGATGTTTTGTAGTGCGATACTTCCTATTCTGATTTACTTCGGATCGTTACAGACTTACGAGTCTGAATACACCGCCGTAAGCAATAAAAAAATTTAATTCTAATCGGTCACGACATTATTACAACGTTATTCATGTGTAGAGTCACATCGCGGGGGAAACGCCTATTCGCATCGTCGTCTGCGCTATGTATACACGCAGACATAATCGACACGTATTGCGAAAATTTAAAAACACAATACACATTACAAGTGTTTATAATAATTCTTTTCGCGAAATAATATAAACGATAAACTCAACAATATTTATCGAATATATACATCTTCTTCTCTTGTAATCAATCATTCTTATTTTAAGCGTGTCTATGCATGCGATCAACACAGTAAATGCGTATTCAAAACACATGATCTCTGGATCTATTAAGACAATAAGTCTAATGTGGATTCCGTCCCATATTGACATCTCAGTCAAATGAACTAAATCAGTTAGATCTTCCAACACTCAAACATCATAATATCATCGTATATAGCATAAGACGATATATCCGAAAAGCCGAAAACAAAATGATATTCTCTCGGCAATCTCAATGGAAAAAACAAATTAACAATAATTAATATATTCTATGAAATAAAATCATTCATAAAAAAAAGAAATGGCCAGACCCCTCCCCTCCCCCACCTCACCGGTAGGAAACTCAATAGACACGAGGAAATTATGATTATCATAAAATACGTAAAGGTCGTACAGAACTAATTCATTCATACTTAATACCCATACACAAAACACGTCTGTGCAATTTCTCGGTCAAACACATCATATTCGTTTCACATTTCACTCCCACTGTACGACATCGAACATCGAGCATCACTAAAAGAAGCTTTCGGCTCCAAACAAGAGAAGCAAACATAATTTTATAAAAACAACAGAACTCGCATCTTTAAATATGAATTTTTCGTTTTAAATTTTATATAATTTTTCTTCTCATCCTTTGTATCGGTTTCCATCTATTGTATAACTAAGCGTGTTACATATATTGTAACCCTGTACATAGTTTAAAGCTGCAACAAGCTAAGGTGCATTTCATATTTGAAGCCTTAAAATAACAAAAAAAAAAATAATAATAATATACGCAGTCGGCTCCGAACGTCTGCAACAACGTCGTCGTAATATAATATAATAATATAACATGCGCGTAATCAGAATTAACGCCATACAAATGTCGGAAAATATTGCAACGTGTCGACGTTATCCACACGATACGAATAAAAAAAAAAAAAGCATTGTTTCGGGAAGTTTTTTTTACACATTAGCATTTTTCACATGCGCATTCGCGTCACACAGTGAAAGTCTGAAGTAAAAACGAATATTTTAGAATTGAAACGTTATATTATACACGTGGTAAAAGTATAATATAATAAACATATCGTTCGCAGGACGTAATAGAGATTTTACTTCTCTTTTTTTTTTTTTTTTTATCGACAAATTACATACTAAAATATTCGCAGTTTTGTTTTCAATATTTTTAATTATAATAATAGTCGTAAATTAAACGACTCGTATTATTAATATTAAACAGTAGTCGATATAACCGGTTATCTATCGAACGTACACAGAAATAATATTTTAATAAACGATTTGACGCATAGACCAGTTTGCGCGCGCGAAATTCGCGAAATTTAATTTTTTTTTATTTTAGATTTAAACACTTTGCATTCAACGCGTACCAACTATATATCGATATATTCAAATTCCAATGTATATTATTCAAATATATATATATATATACAATATAATTTCGACGCGTGGCCAAAAGGAATCGAGTTGAAACTTTCTTCGGCCTTCTTATACGTGTATTCGTTTTTATTATTATTATTATTTTATAGCTCGAATTGCAAACAACTTCGTTATTTTTACCGAAATATAAATAAATAACGAATTTTTTAGAATAGGGATAGAATCAATAATAATCAAACGGCTCAATGTGCAGCGTTCGAGAATTTTAAAAAAATCGAATTTTATTTTCGAAATTTATCGCGCACGCGATTTCATTGAAAAACGCATTTTTTTTTATACATAATACAAATATATATATATATATATATATGTCCTACTAAAGGTTTACTTTACTATCGTTTTAAAATCCGGTCGAAAAAATTATGCAGATAATTGCGCGTGTTTTATAATATTTCGTTGTAAGCGAAAAAAAAAAAGAAAACGCCACAGAACGTGTACGCGTGTTTATAATCGTTTATTTATTATTATTATTATTATTTTTGTTGTTGTTGTTGTTGTTGTTATTAGAATAGCGCCGTGTATTCCGTCCGTTATACCGGAACAATATACCGCCAAGAATCGACAAATCGACGCGACGATGCGGCCAAAATAACAATAATAATAATATTAATAATAATAATAATAATAATAATAACAAATAATAAGCGTACCTACTGAATTTTGACGCCAAACTCGAAGACGGCGCATATATGTATAAATTATGCGTATTACGACCAAACGGGCGGTAATAATAGATACAATTTATGTAATTCACATATACGTTCACTCTCGTCCGAGTAGAACGAATAACGATATGGAATACGTCCAAATTATTACGAGACGCGTGTCCGAGATGACCACCGACTGATAAAATATCGCGACGTGCGAAATAAAAATATACATTTCGACCGTTTATACTTGTATAGAATAATATCGTAATTAAATTTTTGAATTGTTGCAATAAAATACAGATAATATACAGATTCGATTAAATACATACATTATACGGAATACAGTGTTGCAATGTCCATTAAAAGTATACATTTATAATCTTTTTACGCGAGATTCGCACTATTATTAGTGTTTTTTTTCCTATACCCATTGAAATTTTATTGATACGACGAAGAAATTCTAAAAATATTCTTCTCAAACACATTATCTGTTTATGACCAAATAATTCGTTTTACAAATATACGGCAAACATTTTTTTGAAATGTGCGTTTCGAAAAGCGCATCTTATAAACTACCCGAGTAGCATTTTAGGCGCAAACGTCGTTTTAAATCATCAATAAATTATAGTGTTCAAGGTACGGTGCAAATCTGATTCATAGCACCGTGTTTTTTTACAAAAATGAATACGGAATTTTCACATGGGTTTAACTGTGCCATAAAAATGTTATTTTCGATTCAAACACCGTATTACTGTTCAGAATAGACACACGAATCAGTGTGCGTTTACAGTACGATTATCAGTTAAATATCAACTTGTAAGTTGGTCCAATTATGTTATGGTTATGCTCCGTTTTCACAGCACCCCGTCCCTTTGAACATCATGTAAAAGGCTAGAATAAGTGCTTAGCTAACGGTAAACTCGGTCGGTCCAGGAAACGTGTGAATGTGAGTAAACCAGTAAAAGTTAAAATAGTAATAAATGTAAAATAAACGTGTACACGAATGTACAACGAGGAAAGATTAATCATTACGTTAATTTTATTTCATTGATATACGCGAAATAATAATAATAATATTATTATTGTTGTTGTTGTTGTTGTTTTTCTTATTATTATTATTATTATTATTAAATATAACAAACGCGCATACGATTGATCGCTCGGTCAGCGTCAAACAAAGAAGATAGTCACCAGATAGCGGTACGGCACAAAAAAGAGGGGGTAGCCACGCAGACGTATAAATAGCGATCCGCAACCAATGGACCGCTCAGTATAGCCGCGGCGAGCAAACGAGAACAATCTTGTTTTTTTTTTTACACATTCAGAGATGAACAAAGTTGTTCGCGTTTGCCCGCCATGGCTAAATGCCATGAGTGCGCGTGCGGTGTGTGTGTGTTTGTGAGCGAACGAGCGGACGCCATCACACATTTTCAGCACGATTCAGTGTAGGATGTACTCAGATAGATTGAGACGGCGGCGGCGCGATAACGAAAAGCCAGGAGTTTTCCGTATTTGAATGTTATTACCGACAAAAAACTATCGGTAAAAACATATAAAAAAAAACACAATACAAAGCTATAGGTATTTATTTTATAGCGTACGTATTTAATACAAAAGTACACGAACACAATACTGGCGTGAATGAGTTATAATCCATCTATATTAGTATATTCCATAATTTCCATATCGCATTAATATATTAATATTATCAGTGTCAGCCGAGTCATTTATTTTTATACCTACATTTATAATAAACAAATTGGTGAAGAGACTGAGGCACGCAGCACGGTCGAAACACACCGCGACTAATTTGGGCTACGCCAAATGAAAAGCGCCACCGCCGCAACCGTCTCAATCTATATGGGCAACGACTATACCGACTTAAAACTATAAAATATTTTTTTTAAATATTGAGTTAAAAATTTGAACCGAAACACTTAAATTGAATTGTAACGGTTCTCAGTTAACAGTTAATAAACCGTGTATAAACTGTTAAACTGTCACGATTATTTTAAACCGACATTGAACGACAAAATTGTTACCCGAGTATAGTCTTATAGACTTTGCTCTTGCACACCTGCAAACACCGCCACCATAAATAATATTTTCATAAATCATATTTCATTTATTTGTCATATAAAACTGAAAGTCAGTTCTTTAAATGCGCACAGTGCACAAGCGCCTCGACTTAGCGCCACCAAATAAGATATTGACGTACCCGATTCTTCTTCTTCGCCTTATACTCCCTGCAACTACATTAGGATCGATCACCTTACTCCAACATCTCCATATAACACGATCTCCCATTTCTTATGTGCTCATACCTCCAGCCACCTTCATATAATCTTCAATTCCATCTATCCGCACTTCTTCTGCGTGGTTTTCCTCTCTTCCATTTTACTTTCGTTCCCATATAACACTTCCTCTGAATCATTTCCCCACATCTAACATTAATGTTCGAACAATCTCAACCGAGAAGTTCCTCAACGACATAGATGTCACTTCTATATACCTACGTATTCATTTCTTATTCTATCCCTCTATAGACACATTCATCATATCATTATTCTCATCTCCGCTACATTCATCCTCTCGTTCCGTGTTTTTACAGTCCACTGTCCAACATTCTAACAGAGCGGCATGCTCTCATCACAAACAAAAAACCAGCAGACGCTACTCTCTTGTACATCGTCCTACAACCACACTTTATCCTACTTTTCACTCGTAACTTCCCTCAAAATTAATACCAATATCTTATACTACTACTACTAGTACCCCTATTCATTATATATATATATACTTTACCCTATAAATTCTCCGTTAATTAATTTTTTTCTAATATTCTAAAGGTATAAATATCAAAAATCATAAAATACAACATTAAAAAATTGTATGGAATGAATATTGAAAAAAATGTATACACATTATATATATATATATACACATTATATATATATATATATATATTACTTTCTTAAGCCCGACAATTTTATAGAAAAAATTGCTCATATTATTTATTTTTATAAAAAACATTCCACACGCATAAATGCATTATAATAACAATAATTATATATGTAATATATATATATATATATATATATATATATACTTATACTGCGTGTTATGCAGTGTACACCGTATATAATTAACCTACTGCAGAGCGATTCGTTACCTACTCGTCTTTAAGGAAGTTACATAATTAAAAACTATTTCGCTTGATATAATACAAATTACAATCCACCGCACGGTCAATGAAATGCGATTTTACTAGCATTACGTTAAAAAAAAAACCATTAAATTCAATTACGAACCGTAACCGTGTAAAAAAAAAAATAGCATCGCGCTTTTATTATTGTATTACGTTACAGTTATTCCAAAAAGTCGAATTTTAAAACACCTATTCGTGTTATCATTATGAGGAATAAATCAAATTTAATACCATCTCCAATTTTCAGAAATTTGTATTTTTAAGTAACGTTTGAAATCAAGCGCGAAAAAAAATATATATTTTATACACGGATCCGCTATAGTATAACTCATAAACGAATGTCCTCGGTCGCTAATACACTCGATCACTCATATTCAGAACTTAAATTTAAAATGTCTCCCGGATTTCTTATGAAAAACCATCTCAATATTTAAACGTATTTTAAGAGTGATTACGTTTATCATAGTACTTCCTTTAAATTTTCTTAAATTATAATATAAATGATTTATTTGTTCATTTTTTTTTTTTTTTTTTTTTTTGATCCGGTATAAAAACGTATAAAAAAATATGCAAACTATAAGCGATTTGCTATCGTCGGAATCGAACCCATTCCTTCGCCATTCACCTCAACAGAACCTTTCCGTCACCATATTAAATAGATGCTCTTTTATTTATTACACTTAAATACTTGATTTAAAAAATATTTATTGATTTTTAAATAAGTACCTCTGAAGTAACTAACCTGACCTCTTTTTCGAAACTCGTAGTCACTGGACTCAGTAGTGGCATAACCAGAAGTAAAGACCTTAAGATACCAGATTAAATAAACAATTTTTTTCACAAAGTTACCGTATTTATAATACACGGAGAACCTAAGGTACGGGGAATCGGTATAGGTTTTTAATCAAAATGTGTTTATTGGTATAGCCTTCATTCAATTGAATCGATATTTCACGGATTTACATATTATGCATTATACGAGTTGGACATTCCTATTGAATAGTATTGAACAAAGTTTATTAGCTTCATAAAACCTGTGTTCAACGTACGAGACATTGTCTTTTGTCAATGGGGTGGTTTTTTACATTAAATATGGCCTGTTTTCATTTTACGATAAATCCCTGAACGATTGTCTGATAATTATGACTCATTTGTTCATTATCAAAATGTACAAGCATGCTACACAATGTGTTTACAACACCAGTATTGTTTCTCGAAATTCTCCCCTATATGAATACATTGCCCGATAATGTATGGTGTCCATAACGTGCAAATAGTCCAGTGCATTCAATATCAAAAACAAATATTCGTTAATTTTTCTCTTAGAAATATAATTAATAAAATCTAATATTATACTATAATTGAAATACTCGAACGATATACTGCCGTCTCGTATATTGATAATTGTATTCTATACAGTGTATCGTCAATGATAAAAATTTCTGTGTTCATAACTCTTGGATGAGTAACATCGTAAAATATGCATATGGTTAAACGCAACTGTTGTATCTAACTTCTTAAAATTATTGTATGAAATTACCGTCGGATGAAATTGTCTCTCGCGGGAATTTTATTCGATGACGACGCATTAGGTGACACGCTCGAAAACGATAGTATAAATATCAGTACAATTAGCACGTGAATCAACATTTTAAAAATCACGACTCAATAATTTATCACAATAAACGGTAATAAAGGGAAATACAACAGCTTATTATTAGTAGTCAATACATAATAATATACGGTTACAGTTTTTCGTGGCCAAATAATAATTGTATAAACAATTGAATAATCTTGTCCTGTCGGTCAACTGCTTTCGATCGTATATTTATTTATGCGTTTGTAAAATTGTCAATATGAAAATTGCACAAACAGTAAACAAAATATCATTCTCGAATTTTCCTTCATATTAATAATATTCTACAATTGGTACTTTTATATAATTTGATTGACAATTCAACATTTGCAAGTCAGTAGCGCACCCAGGATTTTTTCAAGGGGGGGGTCTAAAAAACTACATTATGAAAAACAAAACTTTTAATAGATAATAAAAATAGATTATATATTATAATAATATAATATAATCAATAAATTGTTAACACCTGGTGTTATCTATATCGTATGCGAAATTTTAACAGAAAAATATGAAAGTTGTATCAGAATTTGGATTTTCATCTATAAATGTAATACTATTGCACTAGTCAAGGGGGGGGTCCGGACCCGGAGTCCATCCCCTTGGGTGCGCCACTGTTGCAAGTACAACTCAAACAAGTATCTCATATGTCTCAACACAATAAATACAACGAAAATTAATATACAAGTATGTTTATATGCAATATAAACATGTACGTTTACACGAAAATAAAATATTTAAAATTCATAAATACTGTAGACCGCAGAAAGAATCAAATACTATATAAATGATAAGTAAAAACAAAGGCTTAATAATACTGTGATAGATTTCATAGAAGTTTTTATATTATATTATAAATAAAATACACATGCTAACGTCTTTGTACGATGGATAAAATATAAGTAAAAAATCACGTTTTGAAAAACATAAATATATTAGTTATACAATTTCCACCAGTTTATAGCATTTAATTATATTATTGTACAATTGAAAATTCAATAACGACCAAAAATTAAACATAAATTTCTTCAAAAAAAAAAAATTACTAAATTAAATTTCAACAAAATTACTGGCGACCATTATTAAACTCAGTGGTTCTTAGAATCTACCAAATTATATATAACGAAATCGAATTTAAATTTAAATACGAAAAAAAAATATATATATATTATATGCATATATATATAACATATCAAATTTTTAATTATAAAATACATTTTTTTTTTTTTTAGTTAATAAAGTATTCGAAATAATATTAAAGAATTTTTTTCAATGTATCTAAAAAAAATGATATTGAGGATGGGACGCTAAAATATGACCGTCACTGTGTGAACTAGTCACTATAGCCCCCTGCCGCAATTGTGACCCTATTGTGTGATTGCGTCTGTGCCGCCTTATGATAATATATTGTGTTAGCTTTTCCCTCGATCAGCCCTGAAAAAATAACCTGGCATCGCTACAGTACGAATTTTTCTGAATTTGACTATATTATCGTAGATTTTAAATTGCAATTGTAACTTCAAAACCAAGTCCGTCGTCAAACTCTAATAATTAATAGTAACGTCGAAATCAGCAGGTACCACCAAAAAGAAACGTTAAAAAGGAACAAACCCAGTAGTTTACAGGGCACATGGATTTTTGCGATTTTTTTTTTTTTTTTTTTGGAAAACGCGTGTTTTTCGATGAAAAAACTCATGATGAAGTCATAATTTGGCGGTCGAATTTAGTTTTCAAGTTACAGCAATTTGAAATTTAATAATTCTACCGTGTTTTTTTAAATCATTTATTTTCTCCAAATTTTCAACATGTACTACTATACACCGTCTCGTGTGTGTTGGTAAACGCGCTGTTATTTTAAGAAGATAAGAAGTGATAACGAAACGTAAGGAGTTTGACAAGAACGTTTTATTTTTCGAAACGCGTAAACGAACGACAATAGAAGGAGACCGTTCGCGTTTCGTTAACTCCCCGTAGAGTTTACCAATGTATAGAAAACTAAAAGCGAACGAATTTCCACATTGTCTCGGTTGACGGCGTGGCGTTGGTCGGCTAAACCGTTTTTATAAGCAAACGGTTAGTATAGTCGTCCGTGTTCCCAATGTTGGACAGCAGTTGTACGCCGCCAAAATGGAAACGTCCGGAGGACCTGATGAAAATGCACAGGATGAAAATGAAGCAACGAGCCCTCCAATCGCGGTTCGTCAAGTCGATGAACAACACGTCGTCGTCGTCTGTGCCAGCAACAGGTCCGACCGGCCAAACCGTGGCGCACGGTTCGCCGTCCAAGAACCCGTTCAGGTTAGTCTCATTCCAATACCCCACTAATTATTACCCTTATGGTGTGCCCTGACGTTTTTAACCGACCGTACTTCTAATCTACCGCGTGTGACGCGTTATGATGCTGTAGACGCCGTAAGACGCCTGTCAAGAATAAGCAAGCGGACGCGCGGCAGGCACTAAAGAGAATGCGGATCGAGTATGACAATGACGACACTTGCACGTCGAACCTGTCCAAGATGTTGCGAGACTGTGAGTCCATTCCGTCCGCGTTCGGCGTGTCGCAGTTTCAGCCGCTGGACGAAAGCGTTATCTCGTTTGTAGACGTTCTGCGCACAATCAAACCCGTGACCGTCGTCGAGGATGTATGGCACACGTTCAAATAACATCATTGACACTTAGAGTTGAACTCGGTACTGTTTTTTCTAGGATGTGGTAGAAATCCGAGGCAAACCAGAATTACCAATTGATTGGACGTTACGAACTAAAGTACGCTTTTTGTCTCCAAATCCGTTTCCCTGGAGTCAAAAAATCAAAACGTGTGAGGAAGCGTCGGCTACAACCGGGTAATTCTTTTTATACTCCTGTGCCTTTAAACTGTGACATTAATCATTCTTTTACACATGAACTTATTATGTATATTTATAGATTTGTAAGATGTTTAGACACTGAGAACATTGAAAATTCATTGGACACTAATCCCAATAGCCGATTCCATCAGTGTTGTATGGCTTGGCAACATCCATCTTTACCTTGGGTCGATCTCATTCACAGAGGTCCTCGTATTGCAATTAAGGATTCAACAGGTAATATGCCTTCTGTCGGTGCAAACCCAATATTCAGAGAGTCTCTTTTTTCCCATTGGATTGATAGTTTTCGATCTTTATTCCAGGTAAAATCCATCACTATATGTATAGATGTGTGTGTGTGTGTGTGTGTGTAATAAATTCATAATGGCAATTATTTTAGCTTGTTCGAGCTAACCAGTGTCCTTTCTTCTATATTCTTGCCAATACATTTACGTGCACTTTTCGAGCGTCTAGCATTGGTGGTTACGAAGAGCTAAATGCCATGGTGTATCCGACAACACAAGGACTCCGAGACGTTTTCAAACGCGAAGGTACATTGTAATTGTTATAGGTGTTGTACATATAAATCATTCGTGTTTTTGTCTAACCTTGTTCTTTAGAGATAGAATTTACAATGCCGTTACTGGAAGAAGGAGAAAACAACGTTGACTTATTTTCTGGAAGACCTTCAAAAGACACCAAAATTGGAGAGGACGAAGAACCTGAACAGTGGTTAGAAACTATGGGCGCTGAACAATCTGAAATTAAACGTTTACAGAGTTCACAGGTACTTTTTGTAGCACGCGAATTGTCTTAATGATATACAGGAAGTTCATTTTTGTAGAATGAATTAATGTCGTTTCGACAACGAAAAATTGATAGTTCCAAAGAATCATTAGTGGTTGTGACTGGTGTTGAAGCTCAAGCCCTATTCAACTGGTTAATAAATTGTCGTTCGACTGTATCGAATACAGGACCTCATGCGGGTATACCACCCACTCTTTTAGCGCCAGTAGCTTTTACTGGGGCTACCCTAACGCCGTTCAAAGTAAGAATTACATTTATGTATCATGTATATGGTTATAGACAATTTGTAGTTTATTGTAGGAATGTCTGAAACTGTAATATGAAATTGTACATCGATAACAATAAGTAATCACGTAATTATTGTAAAATATTTCAGGTAAGACAAAGTACCGTAAAAGTGGACGATCAAAGCTACAACTCGATAGAAGTTAAGGGGCCTGTAATGCCCGATGCTGTTTACAATTTCTGTGATTTATTGTCAAATTCTTTAAAAAAATTCACCGCTACATTCGCCAATTTAGAAAGCACTAAACCGTTCACATTGGCTTCAGAGTCAAAAAAGGGTATGCATAGACAATTGTCACTCGCTGTTAATATATGTTGTTCTCTATGAAAGCTAGAAATTACAATAATTTTATTTTCATTAGAATGTACCAGTAGTCAAAAGTCCGAAGACAACACAAGACACTTGTTTGGCCAACAAAACTTGAGTGACTGTGGCTTAAAAGACTCCGTGCTAAAAAGATTTTGTTCAGCAAATACCAATGCATTTGATTGTGTCAAGTACACCAAAGATGATGGATATTTCATCTCTTAATCAATTTTTCGTTTATTTGATTTATGAATGTAAATGGACTGTATGTTAATATTTGTTGGTTTTATTTATAATTATTTCTTTTTTCACTAAACATATATTTGTAGATAATTTGTAATAAATATAGTACAAATTAGCTATTTAAATGTTTAAAATTAAATTTAATAAATTAATTTGATTATAATTAAGTTACCAAAATGTATATTTGTTTGTGTTTATAAACAACTGATTTGATGAATTTCAGTATCTTGTAATAGCTCATTTTGTTTCTTCAGGTATATATTGTTGTCATCAACATAAGGCAAAACTTTGCTCTGGAGATATAGTTAGAAACAGAATTGACAAAAAGATTTTGGAAAAACTGCAAGGAGCTTAAGTAAAGTAAACCAGACTGTACCAAATAATGGTAATGACAACGACTTGTTGATCAACCTCAAAACTTTTATTAATAGACGAAGAAATATTACTAGTAATGATGATTTAACGGGTCTGAATCTAAGCAGTTTTGATTTAATATGCGATTAACATAACATGCAGTTATAGACTAATGGTTCAAATATCTTAGCAAGGTGCGGTAGGATTAATATATACATATATATTGGTCTATAACTGGCCACCAAAGGGTCATCTGACTTCAAAGTAGGAACAAAAATAGAACGTTTTCCAAGTGAAAGTACGTTTATCCGTTGAGTCTGAAAAGATGGAAAACTAGAAAGAAAAGAACTTTGTGACAGTTACAATACATAGTAAAATGTTTATTTTCTGTGGTAGTAATAAAGGGGGAAAAATATATTATAAAATAATCACGCAGAAAGTATAATATAGGTATTTTTATATAATTACTATAATTATCAACAACATTTTCAATAATGCAATTAAAAGAAAAAAGTTATCAGAATTTAAGAAAGAGATAATCTTAACCCTAACAAATAACTTCAATCATTTAACAATATTTATATGTAAATAAGTAAGAATTTACTTTTACCAAACATTAATAATTATACACCAAAAATAGCTTAACTTTAATGTTTTTTTTTTCTACAAAGGACAAACAAATGTAACATGAGTACAGTTATAATAGAAAATCACATTCATATAGGTTCATATTTAAATTATATATCTCATTATTATATATAACCCATTGAAAATATTTAAATAATATGGTAATAAACATTTCATAAATAAGAAATTAATATAAAATAAATTACAAACGGCTTAGCATGCACAGTAGGCACACAAAACCTTATTATTATTGTTAGAGTATGCACCACATTACACTACTTGTTACGTTTTCAATTTTACATAAATGTTTATATTTTTTAACTATTTGAGACAAATATAGGTTTTTTTTAAAACAACTTCGGTTTTCTTATTTGTAATAATTATGTGTATATTACAAACTTACATTTTAATATAATCGAGATAAGTATTATTATATAGAAAAAAAAAGATATTAATTTTACAACTTAATAAAACAATATAAGTGTAATAAAAATATTCAACACACATACATATATGCTAGTTATGTTTTCATGTATATAAATAGGTTAATGACTAAACTAGTACTTGGCTGAATCCATCAGTGTTGCTGGCGAAGTAGATTGTGGTGGTGGATTGGGCGAAGGAATTTGTGATCCGGTTGGTATGCCGCCACTCAATATATTTGATGATAGCGGTACGATTGGCTTTACAAAACGTTCGTTGACTGGACGACCCAACGATAGAGTTCGAGATTGATTAATCTAAACAAGAAAATGTAGTTTTCACAACAAAGAATATTTTTTTAAAAATCAAATTGACTAACCACTTGAGAAGTGGGGCATAAAGGTGTTGACGGTGCTCCTATGACAAGATTTGATGGTACATTTTGGCCACAAACATAACATCGATTCGTATTTGTATAGCCCAATACACCAATTTCGCCACGAAACACTCCTAGAAAATATAAAATACATAATCAAATTACTGATATCAACATACAAAATTTAAATCGAAAATAGCTTTAGCACATTTAATTATAATTGAGCAGTAATATAGTAGAATATAAAATAATAAATAATGGTAGGAAATAAGTAAATGCCTATTGAAATGTATGTACATGTTAGTATTTCTATCTCGTTATAAACAATCTCTATGCTCTATTGGTTTCATTTTTTAATCAAAAAGCTATCTGCCCTCTACTTACACAACTCACGGATGGACAAAACACTTATCGTCTACACCTCCACCACCACTGCACTTCCTTTTTTTCTGTTCTGGCGATGCAGGTACACTACCCGCTTCAGTCGCATCTATCATACAATACAAAACAAGTAACAACAATTGAACATACATATAGAACCCATTTATACATATTATTATACAATAGGCATTCACTTATCACGTTATATAATTATTGTTATTAATTATTATTTTACATATGGAATATTAATCGTCATTACCTGGCGTTCCAACCACAGACCCAGGACTAAGAGGCCTGGATTGGCATGGGGATGGGGGAAATGGGAGTGGACTGGATGACGTCCTACAACGATTAGAAGCCATTTCATTATATTGACGCTCTTCTTCCATTTCTAAACTACTCTCAGACTCTGATAAATGACGACACAACGCTGTTCGTCTCTCTACTTCGAGTTGTAACTTTCTCTGTAATCGTAAATTGTCTTCACGTACTTGGCGTTCTTCTTTTGCCATTTTTTCCATTTTTTTGGAATCTAAAGTAAAAGTTATGGAATTATCAATTAAAACATTAGTAAACAATCATATATCAATGCAAATCTATTGAATGTCTTCAAACCAAATCAGTATATACTTGCTTTCTTTTTTAGAAACGTCAAGTTGATGGCGCAATCTGTTAACTTCTCCGCGTAAATGTTGTAAATGTGCACTTATGTTTGTAGCCATTTCCCCTTTGTTGGGACCTACTTGATCTCTAGGTAATACTGGGTCAGAAACAGGCTGATCCAATTTGATTTGTAGTTGTCTATACAAAATTTAAAAAAAAACATACATTATAAATTCAATTAAAATTTAAAATTTTTATTATCGTACCTTTTTTCAGCTTCTAATTTATCCATGCGTTTCCACAGTTTATTTACTAAAGCTTCTTGTTCTTGTTCCAATGTATTTTCTAAATCAACTTTTTCACGTCGTAACTGTTCCAATGTTGTTTGTTTTGTCAGAGTTTCGGCTTCTAATTTTTCTATCTTACGCATAAGTCGATTAACTAAACATTCTTGTTCCTGTTCTAATGTCTGTTCCAATTTACATTTTTCTTGACGTAACTATAAAATTATGTATAAAAATATATAGTTTTGCAAAACGTTCAAATTCAAAATGTTTTTAATATTATTTACACAGTGTGTACACACCTGAGTTAATTTCCTTGAGAGATCGTTTGTCAAACATTCTTCTTCTTGTTCATAATGATGGGCAAGAGTTTCTTTTTCTTTTTTTAAAGCTTGGATTTTTTTTAAAAGAGTATTACTAATAAATTCTTCTTCTTGTTCTGCTCTTACTTGCTGAAATATTATTATTAGTTAGATATAAATTAATTAATTAATCGAGAGTAGTGGTTTAAAAAAATGTATTATCATTTTTTTTTTTTTTCATGAATACTTAAGCAACCACCATAATATTATACTATCTTGTAGTAAATATTGCGATGCCCTTACCACACCATAAATATTCATTAATATTAATTGGCCTAATAGTTTTTATTAAATATCCAATAAAAATCATTTACCTAACAAATGAATAACAATGAAAATTAAAGAGATGTTTGATGAAAATTGTGCATTTAATATGTAACTAGAAACATAATGATAATTGGCTTCGGAGAATTAAAGGTGATTATTAAATATAATAGAGTCCTAAGAATACAACAAATAACAAACAAAATGGTATGTGGTAGGCAATTAACCTGAATCAAGTACAAACACTACATAGTTACAAAGTTCAATTTCAATCGTCAATAAACAAATTTTTCAATATTTTACTAAACATTCTTAATTCGCATTATTTTCCATACACTTACATTTCTAAGATATTAACAATCGGCTAATCTGCAGAGTATAACGACGTTTTATGAAACTATTCGTAACAACCTTACATGGGTACCTCTATTGTTTAAACCAGATCAACACGAATGTTTAAATAGGCCGATAAAATACATATTACGAATGAATAACAATATTGTTCAAAACGGTCAAATGAATAGCAAATAATATAATTAGCCGATCAGGAAGTATTGGTTTTAAATACGTAAAAGTCCAATCACAGATATAATAGAATTAAGTTTCATTAGTTTCCATTTGAAACTTTCAGTATAATAACATACCGGTGAAGGGGGGCAGGTTATCGTCTCTGAGGAAAAAACAAAACTTGATACAATTAGGTACTTACGATATAGACGGACGTTTCCCGTAGCCGCTTGCATTCCTCGTCCATCGCTTTCATTTTCAACTTATACGTTTCCAATTCGACCTTGAGCACTCGGTTCTGCTGTTGCAACGAATCGATACGCTTTTGCATTTGCTCCCTGGTAATCGGCGATGGGGGCATCATGATCGGTCCGCCGTCGATGGACGACGAATCACTTTCGCTGGCACTGTCCGCCATCGTTGGTGCGCCGGAAAAATGAAAATCTTCTGTTCTTCTTCTTTTTCTGTTCCTCCTTTCGATTCACCGGCAATTGCGGTTCACTAAAAGAGAATATCACCGCACGAATGGACACAACTCGTGGATGTAAAATCGCCGTACCAAGACAACGTAAAACGTCACCTAGTTTCCCGACCACACCGGGGTCGACGACTGCGAAATTATTTAGCCGTAAAAAGCAAACGAGACAGTGGCCACAATCGTCTCCTCCTTCCGCGCGTACACCTAATCAATTCGAAAAAAATTAAAATATATAATTTATTATCGGAAAAACGTGAACGGACGGACGACAGACGGACGACAAAACGAAAATAATAAGACTTTTGTACAGTTTGGACAAATCCCGTAGGATTACGCGTATAACCTCAAACCACCGGGAAACGTTTTTACCGCACGGCCACACTGTCTTTCTCTCTCTCTCTCTCAATACGTGCGCGCCGTTCTCGATTCTCGGCATGACCAGTCCGCTGGACGCGGGAAAATTTGAAAATGAAATTAACTAATAGAAAAGTTTCATATTTTGAACGCTTTAAAAATAAACAAACAAATATACGGCGACGTGTATACAGGTTTTCAATTTGTAAGCATTTTTTATCCGAGTTTGAAAATACTATTATTTTTCAGACCTTATTGTAATGTTAAAACATATTTCAATCGGCTTTCGAATTAGTTTCAAACTGCGTCCGATTATTATTAGGTCATTCTTGTAAGGACGGCTTCTCTTGTCCGGTAAACAATATTATATCAATTACAATACCAGAATAATATAAACTATAAACTGATATACGAATTGTTCGTTTTACAAAAATTATTAATAAAACCCCAATATTAATATTTATTATTCTACGATTTTATTATTATAATCACACGCAACAAATATATTTATTACACGCCTATATGGTTATCACTTACCCATGACCACCATCACATAGATGGTCTATAGAAAATGTATATATTAATTAACGAATTTCACTATCCATAGAGGCGTGAAGATTAAAAAGTTTTCATATTTCACGCACTGATATGGTAAACCTTGAATGACAAATATTACAATGTTTTCTATCTTTCTTTTTCTTTAAAAAGGATTTGAAACGATGGAAGGACATAAGACGTATAAGTAACATTTAATTTCAATTTGCAAATTATTATTTTAAGACTTAATATTAAATTTACAGAACAGTTCTACATGATGTATGTGCGATGTTGAAATAGAAATTTGCGTTTAAAAATTAATATATATATATATATGTTTCATTTTGAACTTTTGATGATAACTTGTGCAAATGTACGATCTCACAAAAAAATGCAATAAATTAACCACAAACACGTGTTATAAAATTCTTTATAATTCAAATGTAATATAAATATTTGTTTAATAATAATCTTTATAAAAATAAAATAATAATATTAAAGGAATGTATTTTTTTTCACAATTAAATTAATGTTATACATTTTTTGATAATGTGTACAGAGACGGCCAATAGCAAACAAGCTGCTGCGAAATAAAATAACATTTTGTTATTAGATGTCACAGTGCTTGCATTTTGTAACGGACTGCCATCAACATCTGGTAATGTTTCATAGTGTAAATGTCGTCCTTTAAAACATAAATATGACAAAAAAATTAATATTTCGTGAATTTCCAAAAAAAAAAAAATAAATAAATAATACATACCTTTTTCCAGCGTATCATACAAAATTAAACTTTTATTGGAAAGATTCAATATTTCGCCAGCTATGTTTAACGCTTCTTGTGGAGATTCACCGGGAAATACATAATCACTAAATGCAAATCTGGAACCTTCGGTTTTTAATATTAAAATACGCCGTGGAGTTTCGTGCATGACATTACCAGCACCATCTTCATTTAAAAAAAAAAACAATTCATACAAAATTAATTTGTTATTTCACATATAGAATATAAGTGTAACAGAACCTTCTTCAACTGATTCCTCTTCCACTAATGACTCTAAATGCATTCTCAAGCGCATCGCCAACGTCAACAAAGCATCTTCGTGTAATGCCTAATAAAATAGATATTTATAATTTTCTCAATACAAACAGTTATTACCAACATACAAGTACATATTTATTTTCTTAACATTAAAAACATTTCACAATATTATAAATTAATTTATACTATTAGATATCACATTAAATCTACTTTATCATACCTTAATAGCTTCTTTAACTGTACCATTACGATTAAATGGTACGGCTAAACTACACAGACCAGACATTAGAACTTTTCTTTTTCCCCTTTCCACCTGGAGTGAAGCATTCTTACATTCATTGCCTGAATTCACCTAAAATATCAAACACATATTTTTTTATCGTTATTTTTTTAAAATAAACTAAAAATATTTTTACAAAAACATATCAATATTGAACGAACCTCTCTGTAGAATTCAATATTAATAACATTCTTCAATAAATCCCCAATCGCGACACACTTGAAATCTTTAAGGACCTGGTTTTCATCACATACACATCCATTGAAAGTGAATATTGATTCATTTAACACAGATTCAAATTTTTCTAATAAATTCTAAATAAATTGTATTACATTAATGTCATTTTTAATTATTTTATAAAAATTTTACTATACATCACTAATAGAAACTAAAGCTTCCCGTCCACCAGTAACATTTAATTGATCCAGTGCACCGAAATTAAATTTCCCAATGAGCATTACCCAATCGTTATCAAATGATCCAAAAACGTGATCTACCGACTTATAAGTTGTTTTTTCGGGACCAATTGAATGGTTAAAATCGACTGTGTAAAAATATGATCTAAAAATGAAGAGAAAGTTAACATATTTTATATAAGACGGCAATCGGTATTACAATATTACTTTTTGTTGACAGTAGAATAGTTAAACAATAAGTAATTCCATATATTATCATCTTTTTTGCATACCAAATTTTCAGTTAATTTCTTATGAAATTTGTAAAAATTAATGTTAATCGGTTGAATACTTTTTAAATCTTGCGGAACAATAAAAAATAAACCGAGTACATGCGAACCTCCAGGTAACAATTGTACTACCTACACATATGCACGCAGGATAAATGTTTCACATTCATTATAATCAAGTGTATATGAATTTCAATGATATTTGCAAAATATAATACGATTACTTCTACGGTTTTTTGGAATATTGTATCGATGTCGGCTAAAAGATAAACAAGACTTCTATAAATCAGAATATTATCGGAATTATATTGTGTTTCAGCAGCGTTTGACGACCGTGCGATTGCCGATAAATGGACTACATGATAATCACCACCTATTACCTGATTGGAAAATAATGTATTAGACGTTTAGTAAGTATACACTGACGATATATTGTACAAAAGACAAGTTGCACCATCGATCGTCTCGATTTATACTCACTTGTCCTGTAATAACTCCTGGGATGTACAATTTTTTCGCGGACAAACCGCTCAAATAATCGTTCAAATGTTCTTCGATAAACACTTTGACTGACATTTTGGAACGGTAAATTTTCAATTCTTCAAAGTCTTGAAATAACAAAAAGCAAACCCCGTCACGGACGATACTAAATACGGCGCAACACTGCACTTATTAAATACGGATTTCAAACGTTTACTACGGTCAACAACGGATCCGAATCGACACTATATTGACCATGTACAACGACGGTACGCGTATTCATTACCAGTAACAACAACAAAATAAAATCGTGAAACCGTTGTTGAAAACACACGCGTTCGATATCGAATCGGTTATTATTATTTATACGGCGAATTGTATAAATCTGCGACGGTGGAAGTTTAATTAGTTGTGTGTGTGTGTGTAATTACATATTTTACGTTTTATACACATCTACAGGGAAGAAATCGCGAATGGCAAATGCGAATAAATGATAACCGGACACGTAATTGATAACGGTATTATCAATGGACAAGACCGCATTGCGTTTATTACTCTGTGCCATTAACCGGTTTACACAGGAAAATGGGAAACATTGACGACCGTATTAAGGCTGGAGGATTCGGTGTGCTCGACCAACGGTCAGCGCTGACGTCGGTCGATCGTAGCCGTATACACATTATATTAAAATTGAATCGGTTTCTGCAAAACGGGCGTAAGTCCAAATTTTTGGAAAATGATTTTTTGACGGTTTTTGCACCATGGAGGGTACTTACATCGTTTTCTGTAAGAAAGGCATCAGTCCTGCATTTTTAGCTACGTAATGAGAGGTCCGATATTTTAATTTTCTGCAAAAAAGGCGTCGGTCCAGGACTGACGCCCTTTTAGCAGAAATCAACCGATTTAAATTACATTAGGTTTTTATATTTTGATAGCGTGTTTGGCTTTAAACATGTTATTATCATTATTATTATTATTATTATTATCATTATTATAAATTTGTATCTTTAAACACATAAATGGCTTTTTATTAAAAAAAAAAAAAATACTTTTGGTATAATAAAATTTTTCTTACGGGTTTTTAAACATCTATTGAAAAAAATACATCCTTTTTCAGCAAAAAGGGTGTCAGTCCAAAATTTTAAACTTAAATTTAGCTTAAAATATAACGGTCTATGTTCAAATTTTTTTAATGTTATTGTAGAATCACTACAAACACATTTAATAATACTTCCAGTTTTTATTTTTTTTTCATGTAATTCACCAGAAAACCGTTTTTTTCATTTCCTGTAAAATTTAGTTTTTGGACTTAGCCCGTTTCGTAGAAACCGATTCAATTTAATATACCTAGATTGCCGACGACTTGTAATATTATTTGGCAATTATTGTTACACATTAAAATATTTGCAAGATAAATGTAAATTACAGTACGAAAAATATACTTGCCTAAACTTCAGAATCTTCTATAAAAAATTCAAATAAGTAGGTACTTAATATTACGTATTGTGATCACTGGCGTGTGTAGGATTTCATTGAGGGAGGAGATACCATTGGCCATAGGCGCCCGCAAGGGGGGGCAAGATGGGGCATTTGCCCCCCCCTGGCATTTTGGTAATATTGTATTATATAATATAATAATATTAGTATATTTCGATTTTAAATTGAAATTTATTATACCTAACCAATGTATATATATTATATGTTGAACGATTGCCCCCCCCTAGAAATGTTTCTACGGGCGCCTATGCCATTGGCGCAACTAGGGGGGCTAAGGAGGCTTAGCCACTCTGACTAAGATTTAGCCTTCCCCCAAAAAAATATTCCTAATTAATGGGTAATTGAAAATTGATGACTTATTTCTTTTTCTTTTTTTTTTGCTTATTTGAGTAATTTTAGTATCAATCGACAAAATTTCTGAAAGTGAAGACTTTTTTTGCTTATTAATTTTTAGCCCCCGCCCCTAATATATATTTCTCGATTTTGTAATCGTTTGAATTTAAAAAAAAAATTTTTTTCATATAAAATTGTAAAAAAAAAAAAATTTTTTTATTCTTTGGTTTAGCGAAGTTTTTGTTCTTCAATGTATTGTTTTTATATGCTATTATTGAAAATTGATAAATTATGTTATTGTTGTTTTTGCATAAAAAATAACGTGTTTTTTTATTTGAATCGCATCACTTTTGTACAGAGATTATGAGTGTTATATGTGATACTAATTTAATGTACATTGGGAAACTGACGTTGAGAAAACGGCGTCCCATTGCCCAATGCACCTAGGTGTAATGCAATAGCTCTGTACAGACTTCTTCGGCTAATCCTCCAGATTGGGGATTAATCGATTGACCAACAACCCGCCATCGTGAAAAAACATATAATCAGAGTTTCAATAACCTGCCTTGAGATAGAGTAATGGATTCAAGACTGGGGCGTTAGGAAACCGGATCTTTGGAACTTTGAACATACGCACACTATATCAGCCAGAGGCAATCTTAGCATTAGTTAAGGAATTTTACAAATATAGATTGTATATACTTGCACTGTAATAGATAAGATAGAGTGAGCAAGGTTGTACAGAAATAGGAAATACGATAATTTTCTTTTGCCAATGTCATAATCGCACATAAGAAAGTACCGGTTTTGTCGTGAGAAGAAATTAGTACCTGAAATCAAGGATTTGAAGACAGTCGAATCTTGACTGACTATACTTATAGTAGACATACGTCCCACTAACATTATTCCAGCAACACATGGACATATTAAAAACCATTATTTCGAAAAACAAGTTTATTATAATTGGAACAAAGCAAAGAAAATGTTTTTAAAAAAAAAAAAATTTCAAAAACAGATGTGTGTGCGTCTAAGACAAAAATAATACAGAACATATAAAATCTTCACATGATCAAAAATTCTGTACGCCCTTTCCCCGTGTACAACGAATAAAAAAAAACATTACCCCTTCGTTTAGTTTGGAGAAAAATTCAATTAACTTGTTTTATTTCTAAAATTTAAAACAAATACTATTCATATTTACCAAATGGAAGAGGACAAATAATAATAATTGATTAAAAAAAAGATTATTATCTAACATAATGATTTCTAATAATGAAATGTATAAACGAAAAAGAAAATTAAAAATTTAACTGTGGTTCACTTTTTTTTTAAACATAATTTCTTAAGATTTAATATTTTATCGGAAAATAATATTGCCATACATTTACTGAACAAATTTTTTTGATGATTTAAAAAGAAAAAAAAATATACATATATTTATATAGACATCTGGTGAAAAAGTAATTATAGTCTTTTTAGAAATTCAATAAATACCTAATATTAAAAAGTATTGAATTACTTAATGCTAAAGAGAAAAAAAAATTAACAATCAATACCGGCAAGGTAATGCGCTTTTAACAAGATAGGACATATTCACCATCTTTATCCTTAATCTGATAACATGTAAAAACAGCCACATAAATAACAATTTGATCTTTCTTTTATTAAGTTGTTCATTCTCCATGGCTAATAATTATGGTTTTTTTTTTTAATATTAAGATTATTTTTATTATTTTTTTATTGGTAATTTATAAATGACAAACACACTGCTGACCAAACTGTGTAGTTTTGCTCATAAAACTCTTTTTGGTTTAGCGCGATCGGTGATTCAATTTGTCGTAATAAATGTATTTAATGTTTTCGTTCAATCCCAAAAGACACCATCAAGTGTCTTAAACTTTTGTTATTCACACCCACGGTGTCCAGCCTTCATACAGTAGAGCCAAATTGTCTGAATTTGTGGCTTCGTTTATAACCCAATTCACCTGTAAAATATAAAATTTATTTATTTTACTCTACAAAATAATAAAAATACACATTTATGAACTTATATAATTTACATTTGTAAAAAAAACATTCCTTGACAATTCTTTTCAGTTTTTTCTTGTTTACTTATAGAAATTACTTTTGAATTAAAAAAATTAAAGTAATATCTATAACTTAAATGTGTAACCCACTCTATTGAAAAAATATTGATTATGAAGACAATATATATATATGTACAACAAAACATACATACAAATTCAAACTATTATAAATTATATTAGAATTATAATTGTTAAATAATTCTTACATTTTAGAATACAAAAAATTAATTTAAGCATATATAACACAAACAGAATTATAATTATTTTCAAATATTAATTGAATTTGTAATACAAAGCAAAATTTAATAATTGAAGAAAACATTTAAAGTCCTATCCCATCATTAACAATTTCGATATTATTATATACCTGTTCAGTAATAGTTGATCTTCGGCCTGGATCTGGATCTCTGCCCTCAAGTTTCATTCTTACTCGCCGCCACACACTAACAGCGTATGCATTACACTTTTGAACAGCTACAAAAAACATAATAACATTATCAATACAAACTACATCCAATATTTATAGTTTAGATTACCTTTTCCAGTATGAGGATCTCTAGGCAATCCTTTTCTTGGTGACAAACAAATACTGTCTTGACGCACCAATGGTGGACGTTTGTGCTGTTTAATAAGTAATCCTTTTTCGCCTAAGATCGATAATAAATCATCATACATTGACGCTGAAAACAAAATACGGAAATTTATATTATGTTCATTTAATATACATTTAACGCATATATTTACGAGTTTTTTTATGAAGCAACTGTACTGATTCCAGTAAAACATTAATTTCATGTACAGTCGGTTCGTTAATCGCTGTTAATTGTTCAATTAATGACACTAAATTATCTAAGTAAGAGCAATATTTTGACACATAATTTATACTAGCTGTACCGACATTATCAATCTGGAAAATAGATACAAATGCACATATTATATCAATTAAAAAATATGAGTTTTATTTAAAACAAATCTAGTCATAATAATGAGATAATTTTGTTTAATATCTTTTGATTATAAATATGAATTAGTTAAAGATGAGAAAATTTTAAGGAACTTTTTTTCTTTCAAAATATACAAATTTACTATCCATAGTAATATTTTTACCTGATTAGTAATATTACAAAGA
The DNA here is from genome assembly GCA_032441825.1 of Chaetogeoica ovagalla. Lineage (NCBI taxonomy): Eukaryota > Metazoa > Arthropoda > Insecta > Hemiptera > Aphididae > Chaetogeoica > Chaetogeoica ovagalla. Next base: position 10,292,705 of record CM063737.1, read on the forward strand.
AAATGTCACACTCACAAGTCCATGAAATTAATGAATTAGCAGAATAATGCTTTATGAAATTTAAATTTTGACATTTTAAGTTAAATATTTATTACCAAATTTAAAAACAAAAACTCTAAAAACAAAAAACAAATCTTTATTCACATTTTTTTTTGTTTTTTAATATTATAATCAGGGCTCGGATTTTATAGCACTATAAATTACTCAAATGTTCGCTATATGTTCTAAAAACAAAAAATTGCAAAAAACAAAAAAATATTTAATTGAAATTATTTTTTATTTACTGATGATGGTTTAAAATATCAAAAGAAAAATTGTAGGCAAAAATATAAAATATATTCAATAGGGATGACCTCATCGAGAGTTTAGAACTGATAAGTCATACATTTAATTGATTGACAGGTTATTTATTATACCAGAGTATTCTAAAGATAGACCATCAAAATTTTTTCAAAGCCTTTTACTGATATAATTTTTTTTATTATTTTCATTCAATCCAAACAAAATATTTAAAAATCACAAAATACATCGTATATAATGCATATTAGCAAAAATAGCATTAAAAATCTAAAATGTTTCAAATAATATTCAAACAATAATATGCATTATAAAATTATATATATTCAGAAACCTTGATGCATAAAACAAATTTATAGCTTACTTTGCTATTTTTAATTGTATTAACAGATGCTATAGAATCTGGGCCCTGATTATAATAATTTTAGTATAATAAACATCCATTTAATAAAATAAAATACATTATTAGAGAATAATTTCATTTGAAAATGTATATTAATAAAATTAAATAATGGTACTTACTTTGGTCAGTGATTTAAGCAATATCCGGACATCAGATATTATTTTATTATGAGTTGTCAGAGTAGACTTGAGCATAACTGACTGATCTTTAATCGATTTTTGAATACAAGCAATTTCTGATTTGCGTGGTTCTTGAGCAGCCATCAATTGTTGAACGTTATCTAAACATAAAGAAATATAGATATCAAAATACTAAATTAAATAAAAAATATGCGTTTTTAAATACTGTACAGCAAATTTACCTGAAATAACACTGACTGTGTTGTTTAACCAAGTCCATTCAATAGGCCCTTGGGGAATAGGAACTACTTTAATCAGAGTTTCTTCTTCAGGTGTTATTGATATACCAATGTTTGAAGCCATATAACATGCTTTTTGATAATCTTCTACCAACTATTGAAAACAATTATTACTCTATTAGCATTATATGTGCATTTACTTATGTTGTATTACAAATATTAAATATATTATGATTAAATCAGTATGTCTATAATCAGTGTCTTCACACCTTTTTCTAAGCTTTTTTTTATCTTGTTATGCAATAAATGCAATTAATACGAATAAAATTAAAAAAAGTAGTTCTATCTTATTTCTGTAAATAATTTTGTGAGCACACTAATACTCAAATTACACCAACTACTTTATTAAAGTTTTAATGGAATTAATATTATTGAATGATCGAGTTATAGCTCAAAAGTACATACTTGTAAAAATGAAATATCAGCAGAAATAGCTTCTGATGTACGAGTGAATAATGATTCTGTTTGCAACAAAGAACTGACTACTGTCAGTAGAGAACTGCATAAATTTTGATTGGTGTCAATCATTAATTTTTCATGTTTCATTTTGTCTTCAAAATTATGAGCCACCTAAAGATATTTATAAAATATATATACACACACACACACATATATATATATATATTATAATTTACAAAACTAAAAATTAAATAATTTTTTTTTATCAAATTACAGTTATATATATTTCATAATGTATACCTCTACAACGTTTGGATTTGCT